>JAWNKV010000063.1:0-43182 GCA_035041805.1 Amiota mariae
ACAAATAGTGGCAACAATATGGCGATATGCAAATCAAATCTGGGACATCTTGGCTATCTCCAATATCTCTAGACTGCAAACATGGCACTCAGAAGAATCTCGGATGTCACGTTAATTGTCAGAAACTCCATGCTGCATAAAGACCAACGGGTTTAGAGACAATACAACTTTATAGTATCTAACAAAGCTTCAAATACACCGTAACCCATTGGCGTCTGCCATCCAAAGCCTTGTTACATATAAAGAGGAGGTTAAAAAGACTCCATTCTCTTGACCTCCCACTAAAGAGAATTTAATTTTTTTTTTTTTTTTTTTATTCACTTATATGGATATGGATATAGTAATCAAAGATAGGTGGCATGCAGTTTAACTGTGCTTAACATTATAAAGAAAAATGAAAAAAAAAAATACATAAATAAAACTTTGATCGATTGAATATTTAAATAAAAACATTAAGTTACCTTTGGAATTTTTTGTCAAAAGAAAAATCATTTTCTAAATTTAAGCTCTTTCCTACATCACAATAAGTCGGTGAAAAAATTAATTGTTATTATTACAATAAAAAAAAACCATCAGTACCAGTAGAAATGGAAAAACTTGATGACAATTCTTTGTTAACAATACTAGAGTATCTACCTCTATGTGATCAAATACCTTTAATGCAAGTTCATCTGCGTTCCAGGGAATTGTTACCACGTGTCTGGCACAGAATGGTGAAGCGAATAGAATTAAATCTTCTAGAGACACCAATATCCGATAATGATTTTGAATATATATTAATGAATTGCTATAAAACAATAGATCGTATAATAGTGAAATATATTGATCAGAAGAAAAGAGCAATTATGCAATCTATTTTAAAGATTCCATCAAAGCAAACAGACGAAATGAATACCCCTAGATTACTGACAATTATTGAATATATATCTTCAGATCAATTTCCTATAATGCAAGTCTATTGGCGTCCAAAGGAATTAATACAACATTACCCATATAAAATGTTCTGGCGTATGAATGTAAACCTACTAAAGAAACCAATGTCCGATAATGATTTTGAATCAATATTGACTCAATGGAACAAAAGAATAGATAGCATAATAATGGGCCATTTTGATGTCGAGAAAAAAGCAATTATAAAATCTATTTTAAAGTTTACGCAATAATGTTATGATAAAAATTATTGTGAAATTCTTTCGGTTGATTATTTTTTGGAAGTTTATTGTGAAAATCTTTCGATTGATTATTTTGTGGAAATGTTAACAATTAGAATTAATATTTATGTTAATAAAATTATACTGAAAGGTCCATTAACTTCTACAATAATTTGTTTCTTTTTCTATGTTTACTAACCAATTAAATAAAAAAAAAAAAAAAAAAAAATTAATGTTTTTATTATTATTATTAATTTTTTTTTTATTTAATTGTTTATAAAATTTTCGCAAATAACAAATTTTATAAAACATTTATACGATTGTACAGAATAATGACTTTGCGATTATATTGCAGTAAATATTTAAGTTGTTGGTGACATTTTGCTTAGAAGGTCATTAGGATGGAGTCTCTTTAATCGGAGTCGGCTCACACCTTGGTTTATGGTTTGGATTTGTATTTGTATTAATAACAATTGCTGTTTTTCAGGATTTCATCGCGCACCTTGGATATCCTTAGGACTCTGTGCAAAAAGCCTTGATTGGCAAGCCTAGGCTCTGTGAACGAACCAGATATGGACTACATAACGGCAAACAGAGGAGGTCACTACTTGTCTGTAAATTATCCTCTTGTTGTAGAACGATAATTTACTGGATAGCCGCAGCAACCAGTCAAGCCTACACAACTTTGCATAACAGCATATGGTAATAGTTTTAATGTGAGCAGCTCTCTATGTAAGACGCTTGTCTAGGATTAGTCTGAGGAAACAGAATTGGTCCATCTACGGAATGATGCTGGAGTCATAGTTGACAATTGGACAAGTGCCACGTCTCAATCAATCAAAATGGGTTCAAATTTGAACTTAAATAAAAGATCAAGTAGGAGATTGCACTCTAGTCTAGTTTTCAGTATTATAATTTAGCTAGCCGGTAGTGGAAGCCTAGCCAAAGGAACTTTCTGTCAAGAATTCATCAGTCATCTTGACAATGAGTAACAATAATACAATATAGAAGAGAGTTGTAAGAGTCATTTAATATAAACAGATAAAATGACTTTCATTTCTTAAATTAGAAGTTTAAAACAAAATATTGCTTCATGGATTGACAGTCGAACCACCAAAAGTGGTACTTTAATGTCATTGACAGTTTTCAACATTTAAAAATGAATTGTTTGCTTTGACTGTTGCTTAAACAAAACTCATTAGTCACAGTTGAAGCAGCAGCAAAATATCATAACAAATCTATTTGCTTTGACCACTATTTTAGGTTTATTTTTAGGGACTTTTTGATTTACAAGTATGGGCAGCATTGACAAGATGACGGTCAAAATAATAAAAAATATTGTATAATATTCATGAACTTATTCTTAAATATTCAATTCAATTCAATTCAATTCAATTCAATTCAATTCAATTGATTAAATATTGAATTTCTTTTTTTTTTTTTTCAATATGCCGATTTAAAAAATTTTTCATTTTAGCTTTAGAAATACATTTTTTTTCGAAGCAACTGTAAAGATAATGAAAATAATTAACATTTTTTAATTACTGGATAAAATATTTAGATAAAATAAGAAACTTTTAGTTCACTTTGAATTTTTTATCAAAAGAAAAACTGTTTTATAAATTTAAACTCTTCGCTACAAAAAACTAAGTCGGTGACTTTATGTGGTCGCCGACTTTAGTATTCATCCATCATCATCATCATCATCATCATCATCATCTCTATTATCATCACTAGGATCAAAACATCATCACTATCAATAAAAATGGAACAATTAGACGACAATTGCTTACTAACAATTCTGGAGAATCTACCTCTGTCCGATCAAATAACTTTAATGCAAGTCCATTGGCGTTCAAGGGATTTATTACCACGTGTTTGGCATAAAATGGCCCAACAAATTGATTTAAACCTCCTCGAGACACCAATGTCCAATAATGATTTTGAATATCTATTGAAAAACTGCTGTAATACAGTGGAGACTTTAATTCTGACCCATATTGATGAGAAGAAATTCAATATTTTGAAATCTTATAGATTTCCACGAGTAACTCATATTGAATTAATACATTTGCCACCATATTTTTATATACCAAATGATTCGAACACTTTAAAGAAAATGTTTCCACGGATAATGAAAATTTAATCAGTTTTTGATTAAAGCAAAAAATTGAGCATTTGTATTTGCAATTTAGATTTTGGACGAATGAATTTGGGGATCCTAAGCAAAATGGCAAAGTTATGAATGAAGATGAAGATGATAAAATACAAGAAAAGCAGAATGAAGAATTTTACTAAAAAATCGATATTATTTTAATATGTATAATCACAAATAAGAAACAATAAAGAAACTTTCTTATCAGGGATTTTTCTCATTCTACTTTACTGATGATCAATATAAATTAATCAATGGTTCATAATAAAAAAAAAAAAAAAACATTCTGAATAAGAAACTATCGAAGATTCTTCAAGTGAATTTATTTAAATCTTTTATTAAAATATTTAATAACAGAATTCTTACGTATATTTCATATTTCTTTAAGAAGATCAGAGGATTCTTAAGTGTACGCAGTAATATTATGATAAAATATCATGTAAAAAACTTTTGTTTGATTACTTTGTGGGAATGCTGGCACTTGTAAATTTATACACAAATATTTCTCAATATTCAATCTAGAAATATGTAAATTAGTTGATTGCCTTCTATAAATATTCGTTTGTTTTTCTATGTTTAATATTATAAGACATTAAGTAAATTATTGAAGTCGCAGTGGGTTCAAAATAGAAATTAAATGAGAGATCAAAATGGTGGTGGAATAGTTTTCAGTACCATTAGCCAACAGATTACAAAAGGATTATGAAGTCTTTCCAAAGGAACTCTATGTGAAGCTTTCATTCAGTCATTTTGCCATGAGAGACCAAAGAGCAACAGTTAACAAATATTTTAACTTAGAATGAATTTGTTGAAGTATTTTTTCAAATTATGTTTGCATTTTGCTTTATTCAAATTTTAAAGTTAAATTTCCTTATTTTCTATAAAAATTTGATTCATTAATACAATTTCATCAATCGATTAGTGTTAAATTATCCTATGATAATTACAATTTTACTCACGTAACTATTCACAATGATTGCTTATTAAAAATAATTGAAATAATTTTAAAAAAAAATTGTTTTTTCTTAATTTAATTAAATCAAATTATTTATTTAATTTATTGTGTTTTCATTGCTTAATGCATTTAATAAAGTAAATAATTCAAAAAAAAAAAAAAAATTTACACACATCTGTGTTCATGTATTTTATGTTATTTATTTATAAACATTTTTTTCTTTATTAATTTCATTTTTTTTTTTCTATCTTTATTTCATTTTTTAAAACATATTTCACTGTTTCTTTTTTTTTGCATTTGAATTAATTTCTGGTTTTTTATCTATTTAGTTGTTCATTCATTAATTCGCTTAATCATTTATTTATTTCGTTAACCTAAAACCATAGAGAAGAGATTTTAAATGTGGCTGACTGAAAATTATTGGTGATTTGATGTCACTCACGCTTTTTTATTAATAAACATTCCCAGTTCAACAAATCGAAAACAATTTTTGTTATATAGTAGACTACCCAACCCTCTTTTGTTTTAAACACATTATATTATTAATTGATATACATTTCACATAATATTCTATTTATATTTTTCATGACATGTGAATAATATTTAGATAACGTTATGCTGTTTGTAACATAAGCATTAAGAAATAGAAAGTAGAGATGCCAACAATTATAATATACTATTGCTGGGAGAAACATTCATCATCATCATTTACAGAAAGCAAGATGTTTTAGAGAACTGAATATATTCTATATCCTTTATATTTCAGTGATACTTAAAGATGATCATGTTGTATGAGAGACGAAATATTAGTCTCTTATAGCTAGGAGTAATTTTTTTATAATAATAAATACTTACTTTAGATAGAAAGGAGATTTTTCACTTATATATTGACAATATTTTCCCACTAAACATAAAAAAAAAAAAAACATTACAGTCATTGTACCCAAAAGAAAAGAATAAGCGAATATTATGAGTTGATATTGATACATTGTTAAGCTAATGAAAAGCTATACTAAAGGAATTTTAATGGAGAATATCCTCTGGTAATCTGCAATGGGGAAAAAACTTGAGAAAAACATTCTTTTTATGAACTTAACTTTTGGAAATAGAAATATGTATGTCTTGAAGACAATTAAACCTTTATAGCAGAGAACTATAATATCTTTGTGAGTCTTAGGCTTTATATACATTTTATGAATAATCTAAAACATTTTTGATTTTTATATTATGAATAGGAAACTTCAAAAAAAAATTTTGATTTTTGTTTTAAAATCTCATTTAGTTAAGTTATATATATATATATACTTCTTAATTTCTTTCATTCAATTTCTGTCCAATTTTTATACAAACTTTTGATTGATTTTAATAAATTACTTTAAGCTTTGCAAGCAGAATTGATTAACCAATTTTGAGCGATTCTGTAAGTTGATTTTGATTAAATAAACTCTATGTGTTCCTCATTATGAAGCTTCTTATATTTTAGTAATTCGATTTGGAATGCAATAAGTGGGATTTAAGTGATGCGATCACAAACATACCAACACGGGTTAGTTCATTTCTTAGCATCACAATATTCTCTTTATTAGACTTTTAGTATCAACAAAAAAGTATCCGAAAATTAAATTGCCATTTTAGTTAACTTATTATATTGTTTGGGGTTGTTCGTATGTCCCAGATCTCGGGAATGGGGATACATATGGGGATCAAAAATATTCTATGTTCAAGCCGGGAACCAACCATATACATCTTGAAAATTTAAATGCAATCAGATGAACAATATGGCAGCGCATAACATACAAACAATTTAAAACACTAATTTTTTTTATTTTTTTTTTAAAATATGGATTAAACTGATCAAAGTACTAGGTTAGTAATAGTTCTATAAATTTGTGTACATTTCGTTCTTTTAAGAACTCTTTCTTGAACTTTTGAAGTTATAATTCTTAAATTTCGCTTAAGGACTTCATATACAATACTCTATTCAAAGGAATGGTTGATTTTGAAGAAATGAAGACAAAGTTTATTCAATATTGAAGTGTGAAAACAACTTTTGATTATCAAACGAAAGTAAATCTTTATAGAAATGAACATTGGCTTTTATCTTAGTATGTCATCTATTCATTTAAAGTGTATTTCATTTATGATTTAAGCTCAACATGAATTTCTTGTTTTTATTATGTGATGCATTTATGTATTTATTACTATACACTCACTCACTCACTCACTCACTCACTCACTCACTCTAATCTAGATACATTTTTATGTACATATATACAATACATATGTATGTCTGTGTATATAGTATTGCATATTCAATTTTATTGATTAACGGTATTACTATTATTAACGTTAGTAATTTATTTATTGTATATAATTTTTTATTTATTTATTTTTTCCTCCTCTTTTTTATCGTTGCTTTTTTATTGATTGCTAAATCGCAAATTTGCAGCAAATCGAAATTGAAATTGAAATGTTTCCATGGTACAAAAAAAAAAAGAAATAGACGCACAAAGAGTCAAAGAGGAGGATGAACGAACGATTGAGAAAAAATCATGTCATATACGATGCAAGCACGATACGAATTAGTATTATACTTATGTATGTATATAGTAAAGTATTTGCAAAATCAACTAAATAAAGACCCAATAAAATAACAAATATCTTCAATAAACAATAATAACAAAAGCCACAATAACAACAGAAAATACAATAAATGTACAAACATAAGTAATAACAACAGCGAGAAAATCGACAACAAACCAAACAAAACAAAACAAAAAAAAAAAAACATAAACAATTGTGTATTACACAAAAAAAAATATAACAAGAGTGGCAACAACAAGAATCATAATAACACTTCCAGATGATTATTTATTGTCGACGATTTATACTACAATATCTGGTATTATGGTTGGAGCCTAAAAATAACAACAAAATAAAGTTACTCAGTCGCAGTCTCAGTCGCAGTCTCAGATTTCAGATTTCATGAGTACGTGAGTCAATGATTCAATGAATGAGTGAATGCATGAATGAATGAAAGAGTGAAACAAGTCAAACAAGCAAAATATCGTAAAAATAAGAGAGAGAGAAAAATAAACCAAAGCAAACAATATAAACGAGTAATATAATGATGATGTTGATATTGATGATGATGATGATGATAATGATAATGATGGGCAAGTGACCCAAGATGTGTTGTGATAGTACTACATTGAGGAAGAGTCTGAATAAGTGTGATGATTGTGGGACCATGTGTCATGTGCGGGTGTATGGTGTTTTAAAAAAAGATTGACTTAAAGCGCACTTTGAGTGTCTCTCTCACGATTGACTTGCAGGAAAAGACAAGAAATAATAATAAAAATAAATAAATACAAAATACAATAGAGAATAAATCCCAAGAAAAGCTTAATAGAAAAGAAACATCAAATGATGAGAAACTACTACAATACTAGAAAAAGCACAAGATACTTGAACTTCAATTTAGGTTTCACCGAAGCTTATATGCCTTTCCAGATTAGACTCAAACTGATCATGTTCAAATAGACATATTTATTCTTAAGAGGGCAGTTATTATAACAATAAGTACATATAATAAATATTGATCCGATTGATCCAATTGATTCAATATGTGGTTTAATTACTTGTAGACTGATGTTGTGTATCACTCTGCAGCACTTAAAATGATTTCCATGCAAAATCATTAAAATTAAAATAATTAAAATTACATGTTTTGTAAGCCTTGTATGTAATATACGTAAGAAACTTGTATCTACCTCGTATACCTCGCACATGTAATAAACTCCTAAGCGCCCAAAAACCTACAGAGTATACAGAAATAATGACATATTAGTGATGACCAAAACTGTGTAAACAAGAAGTCGGGAGTCGAAATGCCACCAAACAGAATTTTGATCTTTACATTTTCAATAAACTTGATAGCAATGCTCTTGAATCATGTTGTCAATTTACGGCAAACGAAGATGCATTCGCCAGTCTTATCTTTAAAAAAAACACTTCCGTAAAAACATTTTAGCACTATGCTGATAAATTGGGTAATCTTAAATGGGTTGCGTTTGCATTTTTTCTAACGACATAAGGAATCGACACTCCGAGGAAACATCGAAGAAACTCTTGGATATTTGTTTCACTTTCCGATGAAGATTAACAAAAAAAAAAAATTGATTGATTAAATATTGATGGATTCATATAGTACAGATTGTTGTAGTGTCTCTTCGAATAGTTTTGTTTGCATCACTTGAAATGTTGTTCATTAAAAATTAATATTAAATATTAATCTGATTCAAATAGTACCGACTGACGTTAAGTCTCTTCGAATATTGTCGTTTCGTTGGTCCTTCGTGGAAATATGGTATTCAGCTATGGAGTGCATCACGCCTTTCAAATCGCAGGCAAATACAGGTTCTTCAAAATAAGGACAATCACCAATATCTCATGGTTCGTGAGGAACACGACGCTTCACAACGACCTCAGCATGCCTAAAATTTTCCAGGAAATAAACTTTCACAGTAGCCGATACAATGACAGACTTCTCTTCCAACGAAATCCCCACACAGAGTCACTAACCAAGACGGTTATTCAAAGGTGACAAAAAAAGCTTCACCAAAACGACTTACCAACACACAATTATTACAAATTTATCGTTTTCTAAACTGATTTTAAATCAATCTCTGTAACTTCTTATAGTACTTACAAGAATATTTTATAGCTTTAAGTGGTTTAATGTTCCTAATAAATAATATATAAAAAAAATGAAATGTACAATCATAGGTTTATATGCTACGTTTTTCTAAAAAGTTTTGTGTACCAAAAGATCTATAAGACCAACACTCATAACTACTTTTGTTGCGCTATTAGACTCGTATTACACTTGTGTGTAAAACACTACGACTGATCGTTGATTCTTCTTTGATGTCGGTTTCATACTAACAACGATCACAGCGACTGAGCGTCGCGCACTCTTCCCTTCTCAATAAACGAAAATTGAAAGAGGTAGTTCCGCTCTTCAGATCGCTAGTGTAATAGCTGACTTAAGATCATAGGTTGGGAATATATTATACTAGATTATTGGATATGTATTTTTGGTTGTCTTTTAAAATCATGTTTACCTCTTACTGAAGAAGTGTACTAAGAAACAAATGAAAATATTATACATACAATATCTTATAGATAAAATCAATCCAAAGTTGCTTCATTTTATGTGTATGAATGACTATCCATTCATGTAATAGAATTAACTCAAGGTGGTGAAATCTATTAACAGCTCACAATAGTTTTTATCTCTGAACCAAATTTCAAATCAATAATTCAAAATTTTCAAAAGTTTGCATTGAATCAAAAACCCTTAGGTGGTTAGATTGGATTTGATTTGATTTGATTTGATTGAATTGAGTTCATTTCAATCTTTTGTTGATATTTAGTATGTATTTATGTAGATACCATGAAAACCTCTTATGTTGTGAGATTTATGATTTACACTTTTACTAAGCATTACAAATTTTATGACAAAGTGATAATCCTGATTTATATTTGTACTACTATGTGTGAAAGGTATCAAAAATACATATACTTATGTACAATACACGTATGTAAGTATATAGCAAAAGGAAGAAAGCAATTGGGCGAACAAGTGTCAGTTAGATTTTTATTTCTCAAATACGAGTACGAGTACATCCACAATTCTATAACTTTGTCTTGTCTTTTTCCTACTATCTGTCTACATATATATTTTTTTTTTCTTTTTCGTTTTTTTTTTTATTTTTATTTTTCTTTAAATTGTCTTCATAGTTTTTCTTCATCTTCCGTTATTTCATTTTGTGCCTTTTATGTCTTTATTGTTAGTGTACTAACTGCCATTGTCAATGTTATTTCTTTTGTTGTTTTTCTTACGTGGGTGTTTGTTATTGTATTATATTTGTTGCGCCTTTGATTTTTCATTCTCTTTCCCCATTTCACCCACACTTTCTCATATATTTGGTTGGGTTTGGGTTAGTACTATGAACGAGTATTTGTATTGCCGAGTGTGTGACAAATTTCATACAAAATTATTTACTTTGCGTGTCTCTTGTCTTCACAACCAAAGAACGTGCAGCACACACACACACACAGATACTACAACCAGACAAATAGACAGACAAACAGACAGATAGACAATCATACTATAGACAGATAAATAGACAGTCATATAGACAAACAGTCAAACAAATAGAATGATAGTAAGACAGACAGACAAACAGACAGACAGACAGACAGACAGACATTGGGACAAACTTCTACCCTTTTGGCCTAACAAAGCGAGCATTCGCTTATTGTAGATATGTTTGTACTTACTTAGATACTCATACTCAGCGACACTTAAATATATCCCACCCACTAAAACTGAACTGAACTGAACTTTCGTTAAACGTTTTAACGGTTGGGTGTATATCGTATTATAGTTATATCTATTCTTACTGTTGTTGTTATTGTTGTTGTTATTATTGTTATATCTCATTGTGTTTTAGTACAATGTTTGTTTTAGTACCATTGTCATGAACGCGTATCTTATTGTTGCTGTGATTGTTGTTGTTGTTGTTGTTGTTTGTTGTTATGTTTTACTAACAGATTCTCATTACTTTTATCACATTTTGGTTAACACCCAACAGCAATAGACAAAACACAACTTCTACACATTCATATTTAAATATGAGTTTGTTTCACTAAAAGATACACATTTACCTACAAACGAGTACACTGAAACATACTTAGAATAGAAATAGATTGAATGGGTTTGAATGGAAAAGGAGGAAAGGGAACAATGAAAAGGCAATTGAATGTTAGTAAAATAGTTTCATAGTGCATAAGTAGGCTGATTAAAGAAGGATAAAAAGAAATATTGAAAGACACTGCGAAAATTGTTATTACCAATTTTTGGCAAAGTTACTTACTTTGTTTATTAAAGAAAAAGTGATTGAAATAGATTTAATATAATGGGATATAGAAATAAGAAGAAGAAGAAGAAGTTGAATGTAGAAATATCATAGAGCTCAATGTCTCTGAGAAATATTGCTACTTCTTAATGGTGTATAATATATTGTTATTTAAGTTTGATATTTCAAACACACGGAACTACTATGTATTGATGAGAAACCCCATAAAGTATATGTAATGTATATCAATAAAGTCGATTTGTTTAACGTGAACGATCACCTGTCATGAAGACTTAATAACACGGTGCCAAGCACATGGATTGATAACGTCCCCTTAGATAAAATCCACAGATACCAAATTCGAGACATACTTATTTGGTCATATGACTCATTCCTTGGTCTGGAGTTGAGGCCTATCTAAAACCTCCACTGCTCTATGAGTCACAGCTTGTACGTAATGTATATCAATCTAGGCAAGTTTGCTCTTCTGTGTATCTATTCATTATATCATTAGCATTGGCTGAAAAGTAGACCATATGTTTATGATATATTGATATGAAAGTTGTGAATGTTTTACATGAGCGCTTGCCATACAAACTTAGTCATAGTCTGCATATAAACCCAGAATTGATAAACGTCAATCAGCAACCCTTTGTCTATATATATATGAATATATAGTATCTACTAGTGCTTTGGCCTGATGAACAATATGCCTCCATGTTACTCGATCTTTTGCCGCCCTTTTCCAGTTTTCCATTTGTAGTTTCTTTAGGTCTTCGTTTAGTTCGTCCATCCATCTTGATCTTGGTCTTCCCCTTGCTTTGTCGGTGAATGACTTCGCATCTAGAATTTTTCTTTGCGCTCTTGATTCGTCCATTCTTGTTACATGGCCTAGCCACCTTATGCGTTGCGCTTTGATAAATCGCAATCACGTTTTCACCTTGGATTAGATGTTCAAGTTCGTCGTTCCATCTTATTCTCCATTCATCAGGTCCAGTTTTAACTGCGCCGAAGATTTTTCGGAGAATTTTTCTTTCGAAATGCAGCAATTTTGTTTTGTCTTTTTCACTCACAGTCCAAGTTTCAGCTCCATAGCACAAAACTGGTCGCTCCACTGTCCTATACAGTGTTAGTTTGCAGGACCTGTTAAGCAGTTTTGATTTGAAGAGTTTTATACGAGTAAGTGATGCGAAAGATCTACTGGCTGCTTGTATTCTTTCGTCAATTGTTACGCTCATGGAGTTGTCTGCTGTCAGTTTGTAGCCAAGATAAGTGAATATGCTTACTAATATTTTCCAAGCTTAATTGTATTTAATGTTTGTCTGTTTTTCGCTCTGGACATGAGCATATAATTGGTCTTTTCTTCGCTGATTTTTAGTCCAATTTTTCCTGCTGCCGTTTCAATATCAGAAAAAGTGGTTAAAAGCGCGTTTTTATTTCTACTTACTATTGCAATGTCGTCAGCGTATGCATATATTTATATGGTTCTGTTTAATATATTGTCAGTAGTATTAATTAATAAAATATTGCATGCTATAATGCTTATACAACTTTCTTTATTGTCACAGAGTTCATTCTATCTAAGGAAACCATTTATTCTACATTTGACAAATAGAAGCCTCCTTCAGCTTCAAAGATACATGGTCTTATAATCAAATAATATAAATATATTAATTTAACCCTTAGAAGACATAGCTATCATATACGAAATAATTTATCCACTTTTGAAGTAGAGAACAGACATTTTGCATTCGTGTCTCACAAGCTTTTAGAATAAAAGTCTCTGACGTTGTGACCTCATTAGACTTCAGCTTGGAAACACGAACTTAACATACAATCATCTATTTGATCACTCTTCAAGTAATGTTTATAGTCATTGTAATTTAAACGCTACATTAACCGTCCAACATATCCTTTCTAATTGCTTCCATTTTAACACCCAAAGACGTCTACTATTCCTCTCCTCCGACCCCATACCTTCAATATCCACCCCTACCCACGACAACATGATCAGACTAATTAACTTTTTGAAAATAACACAATTATATAAAAAAAAAAAATAAATAAAATAAGTAAATATATATAATAAGATTAATACATATCTGTGGCAATAAGTCATAGTAGCTTATTTCGAAAACTGAGTGAATTGAATTACTATTAACCTCTTCAATACACGTATCGCAGCGTGGAATGGAAGCAACCCTGCAAATAGAAGAGTTGGCGTAGCTTACAACGCTATTAAGGATACCGATGACGATATTGACAGGGCCATAAACATCATGAGCGAAGCTTCAATCCACAGTGAAGCAGTCGACACAAGACGACGGTTTAGAGCCCATACAATCCAGCTGTGGCAGAAGCGATGGGCGTCAGAGACGAAAGGCAGATGGATGGCGAAACTTATCCCAGACGTAGAAAAGTGCTGTGGCAGACCCTTTGGAGAGGTAAATTACTATATAACACAGTTGCTTTCCGGACACGGGTAATATTGGAAAGGCTGAAAACGAACAATGCATCTATGGAGACTCCCCCATCGATGACGCAAATCACACCTTCTTCGTGCGTAAAAGGTGGAAAACTGACCGCGAAGTTCTTGAAGACAGACTTGGATCTCTCAACGCAGATAACGTCGTTGAAAAAATACCTGAGAGTGCTGAAAGCTGGAGAATGATTGCCATTTTTGCCAAAAAAACTAGACGCAGACACCTAGCTGGTCCGCACGCCGAACCGGCAAGAAGACGAGCCTAAGCATGATGCTGGCTTCAAAATTGGCGACCCTGGACGCAGTTTCATAAAAGAGAAAGAGTCCGCTTAGGACGATTTGGATCTTCTCTACCCGAAGTAATACCAAAGTAGTTCCGGAGTAGAGAAAAATATCCAAGAGAAGAGGTGGGATTGTATTAGTGGCTACACCACACACGTAGGGACGACGGTACCTATATGGTGCAAAGGCATTTTGAACCCAACCTCGCCGCCAAAAAAAAAAAAATTTATAATAAAAAAATACACGTATTTTGGTAAAATATGGTATAGAATCATAGTTATATATAGTTTACCCTGACCACTATACATTCATAAACCAATGATTTTTTCACAAATCCAATTTTCAAACTCTTTTAAACAATTATTGGAATAAATAAACTGAATAAAATTTATACTTGTTAGAAAAGTTGTGAAATCTACTTTTATAAAAATATTTAACAAAATTTATTTAGCATGTATTTTATTTTTTATAATTTTTTTTTGTGTAGCAACACAAACAGAAATTACTTTACACAAAATGGACAATATCTCAAAACATAGATTTTCGACATAAGCTACTATGACTTATTGCCACAGATATGTAATATTAAGGTTCTATATTTTAAAAATATCCATCTCATTAATCCAATTTCTGTATATAATCTGTAAATATTAATTAGTAAGTAAGCTTAAGGTCATCGTAGCCATAGCTCGTAATTTAGTATTTACTTTGTTGTTGTTACTTTTAATTGCATCCGAATTGTCTATAAATAAATAAATAAAAAAGTCTTTGAATATTACTTAATCACTTGGACTTAAAGAAAAGCTTGACCCAATAGCGATTTACTTCAATTTATTAATAAATTAAAAAAGTTTTTTGAATAAGATGTTTATTTCATGTGACATATCACATTATCTCCAAATATGGTCGTTACTTTTCTTACAATGATACACATTGATTGCTCTCTCTGACGATAACAGCAGCCACTATATTGCTCAAAGTGCATACAGTATGTATATGAGAATCAGCAACCAAAGGAACGCAGGACCAAGACCCCTGATGGGTGTCTTCATTGGCCAAGGTGATCTCCATGGCAAGTAACTCACTTGGCAAGGCAGGCGGCATGTTCAGGCGCCTAATTACTAAATCGCCTCTCGTACTGTTGCTGCCGTTCCATTAATATATACAGAAAGAAAGTGATTTTCAATCTCTAGCATTGACTTGAGTTCGAAGTATTTGCTGCTTGTGAAGGAATCTTAATTTTTATTGGACTTCAAACGCTGATACAGACAGCTGAACTATTTTCTATGTCATGATCTTATTTATATACAGTCCTTCTTTCCTTACTTGATTACCTTACTAATTTAATTTACTTTGATTACTTGATCAACGAAAGTCAAAAAGTTCAGACACTCATCTCAGTCCTTCTACATATTTTTGGTACTTAAAGAATTTGCTCATGGTTACCCCTAACCAGTCTTAACATTCACTTCAATTGATTATTATAAAATTATTTCCAAATAAATTGCAAAAAATTCTAAATCTATGTTAAATAGACTAAACTGAAATAGCTAAAGGGAATCTAATAATAAAAAAAAACAAAACTGACCATCTGATTAAAAATTATTATTAATTATTTATTACACAATTGAATGATGATTATGATTCCGTTTGATTAATTATACATTTTTTTTAATTGAAATTAATTTGTAAGTAATGAAAGTTAGAATAATTCATTCATTTCATTGTTTTTTTTTTTTGCATTTTATATTAATTGTAGTTTCAATGAACTGCAAACTGAGCCTTATTTATACCTTGAACAATCAATTAAACATGTAAATAATCTGTTTATGTTACAAAGTAACCGAAACTTTTTGAATTGAAATCAATTGAGATGCAATTGTAAGTTTTATCTTTCAATTCGATTGAATTGTAAATGAAAATGAAAATGAAAGTGACTTTCGATTTTATTAACATAAATTCAAGGGAACTTTAAAATTAATGTATGGAAAAATACAAAATATTTAAAAAATAAGTAAAATTTATTAAAAAAAAATTCTTACAATATAAATAATAATTGAAAAAAGACGAAGAGAAGATAACAAAAAATAAAAAAATAAAAAAACACACATCAAATTGAAATGCAAACATAAATTAAATAAAATATAAATAAAAAAACAAGGCAGCATAATAAAAAAAAGAGCAAACGTTTTAAATCAAATCAGTATTTATGTACTTCATAACTCTGCATACAACAACAATACAATAGAGAGATGATACATAGATACACATGCACGAGTATCTATGGCCAATTTTTAATACAGTCATAAATTTGTACAAAAAACAATCAGGGAAATATTCAAAAAAAAAAAAAAAATAAAATGAAAAAAGGCAACACAGTCAGTTAGTCAGTCAGTCAAGTGTTTCAGTTATAAGTCATAACTGCTTTGTTGTCTTTTATGTTGTATGCATATTTATTTTAAATCTTTTGCAAATCTTTTTTTTATCTAAAAACATTCGAAACATAATTTTTATGTTTGTCATAAATCTTTAACGACAACAACGAAAAAGATACTCGTACGTATGTACGAGTACATAATACTAACAAGACATTTTAAACATGAAACATTGCAAACGTGCAACTTTAACCGAATAACAAAAATATTCAAATAAACGAAAAAAGTTATATAATCAAGAAATTTGTATAATTTTATTTAAATAAATTTATAAAAATTCATATAAACTTAAAGAAAAAGTTACAAACAATGAAGCAAGGGAATAGAGGAGAAGATAAGAGAATATTGACCAGAGACCAGTAACCAGTAACCAGAAGTAAAAGCATATTCAATGAATGCATGCATGCAAATATTACTTCCACTAAACTTCATAGATTTACAAATACTTAATCTAAAGTATCCATTGAGTCTGTGTATGTATGGTTATCATACTATGTAGGTAAGTTAAGGTAGACGCCTGAAGTAACAAGATACGAGTATAACTAAGATACAAATTTGTACTCGTATCTTGTCCTTCTATATAAAATAAGTAAGAACATAAACGATAATAAATATAAACGGATGTTGCTTTTCCTATTGTTACTGTTACTGTTACTGTTTCTATGTATCTGCATATACACATATGTATGTATGTATTTATGTATGTATGTAGTATGGTACTTATGATTGAAATTGTTATTTGGTATAAGTATAAATATGTGTTCTTTGTTTGTTTATAAATATCTGTGCTCACTATAAACGCGTACGTGCATAATAATATTTGTATTAATATATGAACATCGTCATATTTATATTGTACAACTCAAAAAACAATAAATAGTAAAAGCTGGATTATGATTAAATCGATTTCATGGAAACAAACTTACGAACGAACAAATATACATACAATACTCGTACATAAGATAAAAAGGAAAGAACAAAACAAACGAATGAACGTATGAATGAATGAATGAAAGAATGTTAGATGGAAGAAATGAAGAAATGAATGAACAAATAAACAACTAAACATAAGATTGTTAGAGCAATTGTTTTACTTCCTTTGCTTTTGGCATGGGATGCAATCATCGATTGACTACTCCCTCAAATGCCTTCCATCATTGTGATTATGATTATGAGTATGAGTATGAGTGAGTATCTTTATCGATTTGCATTTTGTTTTGCTGCTGTTACTACAAATATTCTTAACTCGCAACTTCACTAAAGAACTTTACTTTTGCCTCTGCTACCGATATTTCTATTGTCTTTGTCTTTGTCTCCACTCCACTCCTCTCTCTTATATAGTTGAAAGAAGATTTTACCAATCATATGTAGTAGTAGTAAGTAGTATACTAACTTTGCCTAAGACATTGTCATCACTTCATGCTTTCGATTTGAATCAAGAACTTTACCTTAGATACTATTATACCTACTACTATGCTTTACCTCTAACTTTGTTTTGTTTTGTATGATTTGCCTTTCTAACTTTGCTTACTTACACTAAAAACAACAACAACAACAACAACAACAATAACAACACCAACAAAAATGACAATAAGAATAATAAAAACAACAAGAAAATCAAACATGACTTTCTTCGACTTATATTATAGAAAATACTATACTCGTAAGTATAAAATGAAATAGAGAATAAAGGCGCATAACACACAAATGCGCTTACGAATAAATACCAATACCAACAAAGTACTTTATATGATGATGCCGATGACTATGCTGATGCCTCGATTCCTCAATGCTATTACCATCTTTGCCATCACCTCCTTTCCTTTCCTTTCCTTTCATCTCCTCTCCTCTCCACTTCACTTTACTACACTCCACTTCACTTCACTTCACTCCTCTCAACTCCATTTTATTTCATTTTGCGGCATCTACGCAAAAAAGCAAATAAATAAATACAATATAACAAGTGAATACATTTTGTTGCCGTCGAACGATTGTCTGAGCGATGATGACAACGACGACGACGACGACGACGACGAGAATGAGGACGATGCTTTAGACCGCTTTACTTTTTGTTGCAAACCATAGAATAGGTTTCTATCCTATCATCATATCCTATAGTATCCCATAGCATTGAATCGCATCGCATAGCATCGCATAGCATCATATCGTTTCGTACTCTATAACCCAAACCAAACCAAACCAAACCAAAACAAAACTCATATCAACCTCCCACAATCTGATGGCATTCTGCAGTATACTACACGCAGCTTTGGTATTTTTTTTATGAATTTATGTAAATATTTATGACTTTCATATTTTCTTTCATTTTTTTTTGTTTTTTTTTTGTTTTGTCTTTTTTTCTTTCTTAGTGTCTTTTTTCTATCATTTCTGTTCATTTTTTTTTTTTATTTTTATCTTATACCCTACAGTAGTAACCAATGACGATTAGTTAAGGCACCTTGTGTTGATGTTTGTTAAAGGAATTATGAATTTTCTATACTCTTAGTATGAATTGAATAATGAATTGTATCTATTAGTGTGTCTATTGATTTCATCGCAAACTGAAGATATCTGTAAATCATTGTGAATTTGATCTTAAATGAAAAAGTATTTATAAGATCTAAATTATGGAATTATAAATCAGAAGATCATTGATCTAATTTTGGTTAAAATAACTAATCAATCAATGAATTTTAAAACATGTTTAAGTACCTGACCCTCTAGGGATATTATTAAGGGTAGACATATATTATGTTTATATTTTTCTTAAATAATTCAATTCAGAATTTATGTTTGTGATAAAATTTAATAAATTTGCATTATAAAAAATATCACAAAATCATCAGTAAAATGCCATGAGTATTGAGTAAAGTACTAAAAACAAGTGTATTTTTTATGGTATCAGAAGGTTACTTGTGGTACTTGGGATTTACTTTCATTATTAATAATGTAATTATTATAAATATAGACTCATATTATTTGGAAGTTATGTTCATTATAGACACAGAACTTAAGGTTCTTGAATCTTCAGATACAAACACAATACTTGTGAAAACAAAGCACAGAACAAACATATGAAGATCTTCTTTTTTAAGTTATAAATTCATGGTATCTGAAAAATATTTTCATTATTATTATGGTACTTGAAACTTATTTTAAATACATTAACAGTACTTAGGGTATCGTACTTGGGAAAACAAAGCATAGAACAAACATATGAAGATCTTCATATTTTATTATTATATTTATTTCTCCAGTTATAAACTCATGATATCATGGAAATTACTTTCATTACCAATATAGTAATTATAGTATTTGAAACACTATTTAAATACAAGTACAATATATACATAGTTATATTACTTAAAAATGACTTTCATTACCAACCAAGTACATTGTAACTTCATAAAGTTCTAGATCATTTACTCAAGTATCAAGTTCAAGTATCAATAAAAATATGTATAAATAATGATACTTAAATTGTTTCTTTCATAAAAGACCTCGGCCCATTCATTATAGTAAGTACTCTGTAGATGTGTTTATATGGCAGATACTTATAGTAGTTTATATGAAGTTAAACTATCAAAGTGCCTTACTATCTAAAGCGTTTTTAAGATTCGTTTCAATTGACTTTAGTTTTTTTCTTTACATAATTTTTTTTTTTTTTTTTATATTTTCTTTTATTTGCTTATTATTTTTCCTACAAGATTCATTCCTTGCTTTGTTTCTTGTATTTATGTATAATATTCTCTTCTCCCATTTCGATGTTAGCCACCACTAAAGCATATTATAGTTTTCTTTTTGTCTGTCTGCCTATCTATCTGTCTGTGTGTCTGTCTGTCGTTATTATTATTTAGTTGCTCATAGACGCACACTTTCTTCTTAGCGACGACAGCGGCATTACTTTAAGTTTTCTATTTCTACTAAAGCTTCTTTGTTAACATCAACCCACTACCTACTACTTATGTTTATTGTATTGTATCTAGATACTATATAGATAGACTATTCTTAGTCTTGGTGCTGGTAATGGTGTTGGTGTTGGTGTTGGCCTTCTGAAAACAATCAACATAATATGGTTTAGGTCAATAGGTTTTCACACCCACGAAGTGGCCAATAATACTTCCGCAAAACTCGTTTGCCTTTATTTACATTTAAATCTTTTTATTTATTTATTTATTTATTTATATTTCATTCGCCTTTTCAATTATGTTTTCTCCATTCTCCATTCTCCATACCATTTTTCTATTTTTATTTCAATTAGCATTTGTTCTATAAAAAATTGTGAAAATATTCTCGTAAAAATCGACCCAATGTTGAGAATGAGTTGAGTGGGTTTCGGTTTCTATTTCGGTTTGGGTTTGTTTTCGGGATTTGAAAAAAAGGATTGTCTATAAATCGCTTATATCAAGCAAAATGCGCTAATTTGATTTAGTTCGCTTTGCATATTCTACATCAATTTCTGTTCAATTTTGTTCTCTACTATGTTTTGTATTTTATTTTTTAGATTTATTTTTATATACATTTTTTTTACTTTTTTTTTATTTTTTTTATATATAAATTTGTATTTTCTTTTTGTTTTGATGTTTCTTTGTTGTTGCTACTATTGTAGGGACTTTTTTTTTCTTTCTAGATTTTTGTAGTAGTGAAAACAGACAAACTAAAATAGCTTATTTCAGTCACGTGGCAAGTTCTGTGCGTGCGTATTGTTGCCTCAATTGGTTTGCTTTCTTTGCTTTCTTTTTCATTTCATTTCATTTATTTATTTATCTTTATTTTCTAGAGCTGAAAAGGATTTTATGCCGCTTCACATTCTCTACACACCTTACTTCCACTCTCTCTCTCTCTCTCTCTCTCTCTTTCTCTCTCTGCTTCTTTACTATCATAGTATCTATTGGTACTATGTATTTCGTTTGTTTTCTTCTTTCTGTGTGTATGTCAATAAAACTTTAATAAATCGTTGCAAGCGGCACTTGGCATTCCGATAAGATAAAAACTGTAATCCGGTTTCACAATTTTGTTGCATTTAAATAAAAAATAAAAAATAATAAACCAAACAAAACAAAAAAAAAAGAAAATTTCATTGCATTGTTTTTGTTGTTGTTCTTGTTGTTGTTGTTGCCATGAATATATCTCAGTTCTCAGTTACAACTTCAGATATTTTCAATATGCACATTCATATGGGGATTTTTCATAAATTTTTTTTTGATATAAGTATTTTTTATAGGATTTGATCAATAATC
Organism: Amiota mariae; assembly: GCA_035041805.1. Taxonomy (NCBI): domain Eukaryota; kingdom Metazoa; phylum Arthropoda; class Insecta; order Diptera; family Drosophilidae; genus Amiota; species Amiota mariae. Next base: position 21,627 of record JAWNKV010000063.1, read on the forward strand.
AATGGTAAAACAGAGTCTATGGTTGCATGCATTAACTGACTCTGGGGTGTGTGTGTGTGTGTGTGTGTGTGTGTGTGTGTGAGTAAGTATCTCTGTGTGTGAGTGTGATTGTGTGTATGTACTTTGAATGGTTTAATGTAATTTGACAGATATCGTTTTCATTGAAATTGAAATGCGTAGCTTTTTATATGGTATCATACTATGAAGGATGTAGTACAATATGTACGAACATAGTAAGAATGTATTATAGTATGAAAATAAATAAGGATATCTGCATATGGATCTCTTCATAAAATAATGTAATTTGACAGATTTGAAGGTTTTATGTTTATAAGCTTAAAGTTTCTTTATTGAAGTCTTACATATACTTATATTTATTGGATTTTAATTTGTTTATTTTGTAAGAAGCAATTAAACTGAAATCAACTACTATGTGAGCTTATAAGATTTGTTACACTTGGAAATTTGGTTTGGAATTCAAAGTTATTTTTTGTTTTTTATGTTACATTTTATTATGCCGTTCAAATACAAAAGCACTAAGTTTACATAAGAATCAAACGTTGACTGGGGATTGTTTTAATATTCTAAATATCAGATGGGTAAAGCCTCTTCAGACGTCTTCGACAATTATGGTTACTCAATTCAGAAGCAAGTGGATCGTTGTAATGTGTCTATTGATTTCATCCCAAACTGAAGGCATCTGTAAATCAATGTGAATTGTTTTATTCCTGTCGAACCATGGCGCGTCAATTATTTTTCGTAGAGCTTTAATCTGAGAGATTTAAAGAATTCAAAGTAAAGTCTATTGTTTTATCATATTGATTTGATTTCAATTAAATCTTGGTTGCCTTTTATTCTTAGTAAATTTCTAATTGCTGTTGGAATGAGTACAAAAAATATTAAAGTGATAAATTAAATAAATTTTCAGACATTGATGATTTGTAGTACATAATATTAGCTTTATTTGCTATCAGTCTGTTGTTTGTGATTAAATTTTATATTATGCAGATTCACATTAATTAAATATAATCTAATTTAGTGAAAAGAATTGCGCCTGGCGCTTGGTCTGTTAAGATCACAAGGATGTATTGGCATCAGCTGCCACATTGCTAAGTTTTCAAGAAATTATTGTTGAGTAAAGTAAATCTATTATTACAAAATACAGCTTTTAGTATTTTGATAGTTATTTTTTTCTTGAATTTTTATTTTTATTTATTTTATTGAAAGTACCTAGGATGGAGTTATTTATGGAATAATACATCGGGCACATGGTTCTCCGAACCACAAATACGATATTTTTGTCGATTAACAAAGCCATCAGCATCCACTTGTTTATGTTCAGTAATCCATTCAACGAACTCTCTTCGCTGTGCATGGTCATTCGGCTTCAATTGTTGTGTTAACTGAATTTTGTAAGCATGAAGACCCAGATCTTTAGTGAGAATACGCTGTAGAGAGCTTCTTGAAATTGACAATTCTTGTCCACGACGCCGAATTGATATTCCTGGATTTTCAGCAACAGTTTCACGCACTGCTTCAGTATTGACAATTGATCGGCATATTTTTGAACGACCAATGTGTTTAGTGTCTTCAACTGATCCAATCGCCCTGAACTTTTCATTTAATCTTTTCATTGTTGATCAAGTCAAAACACTAATCCGACCATAATTTCTTTGAAATTTTCGAACTACGTCCGCCAAACTTTCAACTTTAATAATAAAGACACGTTGCTCTATCGTGTGATGCTCCATTTTTTCTAACCCTAAACGGTCTCAACTGTTTAAATTTTTTTTTTCGGCTTGGCAGCACTTTACTGTTCAAATGGTAGCAAATTCAAATCATGCGTTAATTCTGAGTAACCCTTTAGTTCAGGGCTGTCCAGCCCGCGTCCCAAATGGAGTCTGCATGCGGCCCAATGTGACCCTTGAAACCGAAGTGACAAGCAGAAATTTCATTGACCCTTTTGCTCAGATTTTTTTTTTTTTTTTTTTGTTTTGCTTGCCACTCAAGTACACTGGTGAAAAATTGTTCAATTTGCAAAGCAATAATTATTTTAAGAGCAAAAAATATGCAGGCATATTTTCCAATTTAATAGAAGAATTCGAAAATAGAATTTTTGGACTTTCGAAGAAACGATCAAAATTTCTGTATTTTTGCGACTCCTTTTACAGTGGATGTAGATTCGTTGCCTGGAAACTTCCAAATGGAATCTTTTTTCAAGATTGAAATACACCAAGTCGAAGATTAGAACAATCATGATGGATGAATGTCTGGAGGACTGTCTGAGAATTGCAATCTCGTCAATATAACCAGATATTGATGCATTAGTTTCCGAATTGCAGTCGCAAATATCACATTAATTGTATGTAGAAAAGAATATAGAAACCAGAGTGGAATAAAAAGCATATGTTGTAAATGTGATAAGTATGAATAAAATATTTGGAAGCTCTTAATTTGTTGGTTGTGTGTTTTTCTTATCGACAGATTTTTTTGTTCTTTGTTCGGCACAGACGAATAACCTTTTTTCTTTTTGCGCTTCGGAAAGCCTTTTTTTCTCGCCAAATTGAGAACTTTTTTTTTCTTAATTTATCACGGATTTTTCCAATGCAGCCCAAGGAACCAAAAAGGTTGGACAACCCTGCTTTAGATATAGTAGACGTAGATGAAATGTGGTTCACCCCAACGACCTTTCATCAAGAAAAAGGAGATCTACAAAATATATTTATTTATTATTGTAACGTAACCTTTAAAATTTAATTGTTGTCTCTAGTACTCATGTATTTAATTGATTGATTGATATTTGTGTTCTGTGCACACTTTACTTATGTATTTCAACATTTCTATTGATTTAACTTTTTCTAAATATATCAGCCCCGGATATAGGGGAGGGGGCACCCGCCACGGTTTTCAATTTCAGGAGGCGCCGAAATCATAATATAATATTATTGAAAATTAAAAAAAATTGAAAGAAGCAACACAACGAAATCTACGAGGACGAATCAAGAACGCTAAATCCAACTAGAAACAAGGGTAGAAAGCGCAAAGAGTCGCTTTCCTTAGTGGAAATGCGTTTTTAAATATATCAACTGAGGATCTGCAAAAAAATGAAGCCGATCTAGTTCAAAAATATTCGAAAGACTTGAATCCAGTGAATTTTTGCCATGAACTTGCCGTTTTCAAAGAGCTAGTAACCGAAATTGATGAAGCATTAAGTGCATTCGATCTGTTACAATATTTGTGCAAGCATGACCTGCAAGAAGCGTTTCCTAATGTTTGTATATAGTTTTAAGAATCTACTGCACATTACCTATGACATCTGCAAGCTGTGAGCGAAGCTTCAGCAAATTGAAAATGATTAAAAGCTGCGTTCAACAATGAGTCAGGATCGTCTATCTGGCCTCGCGATCATAGTCATTGAAAATAAAACTGCCTTTGAGACGGACTTCAATGAGCGTATAGATGTTTCGCCAAAAAAAAAGGACGCCATGTAGCAAAATAATATAATAATAATAAGGAGTACAAATTTATTAAAAGGTTCTTACAGTCCCTTTCACGAAAAGTGCCAACCATTATATATTTGTGAGATTTTTTTTAGTAATTTATCTTAAACGCTGAAGAGAGGGGCGCCACTAGCAAGTTTCTGCCCCGGTTCGAAAAAAATCGTAGATCCGGGGCTGAAAAATATGTATGTCAATTTCTAATTTATGATCATAAATCTTATAATTATATATTATACCTCCTGCATATAAGTGTGTCTAACTTTTTTCACAATTCGGTCCAATTGTGCATTTGATTTATTTAAAAAAAAACTAACAAATACTTTTTTTTAAAATACTTATGTTGCTCAACTTAATTTCTTTTCCGTCGATCACTAGATAATTTTATTAGATGCCTTTTCTTTTGTGTTGTGTTTTGTTATATTTTTTAAAAATTATTATTAAGGTGCATTGTATGTCCAAGTATCTTTAACTTTTTCGGTTAAATAGAATCAAAGTAGAATTTACAATTTTGAAACATTTCCTACCCAGAAAAGTGGCTGAATGAAGTAGAGTTCATGAAACTCTTATCTATATTAGCAATCTAAGCAAGTGATTAAGAACAACAACTAACTATAACAACAATAATATCAACAATATTATCATCAACAATGTTAAAGCAAAACCAGAATTTATCAAACTGATCTCTTATCAGTAGATAAGATCAAAGAAATCAACAAGATCAGTGACTAAGAACAACAATAATATCAACTGGAAAAGCATCAACAATGTTAATACAATGGAAGAAGTCATCAAACTAATCAAAATAGTGAACTATTATTATAAATAAACAACAACTTTTTATTGTAAATAACAAGATTAATGTTTAAGAACAGCAACAAGAACAATAATATCAACTAGAGATGAAACGGATTGTTGTTTTGACGGATACCGGAGAGCCATCCGAAAATAGTCAATTGTTTGGCCTTTTCATTCTTGAGCCAAGTTAGTGCTTCATCTTCTTCTTTCTAATCTTCTTTATAATCGTCTTCTACAATATATAAAAATCTCGTGTCACGGTGTTAGTGTTCGCATTACTCCGAAACGGCTCAACCGATTTTTCTGAATTTATTTTTTTTTTTTGTATATGATAGGTATGAGAATTGGTCGTCGTAAGGTACTTTTCACCCTCCTACCACCACCCCCCCCCTCCCCTTTTTAATTGTGATTTTTATATGAACAATATTCAAAGCGTCACTTTGACATATTTTTGAGCGAGGGCGTAGCAACGCACGCTGGTCCAACTAATTGCCTTATAAAAGACTATTAAAAACATAAAGTCCAATTGTGGACCAAAGCAAATATTTTGACAACACATTGTTGTTCAGGAAAAAAAGGAGAAAAGCAAAATCTTATGATAATAACTGATAATAACAGCACGATTAAAATAAACCCTCTTTTGACGTCGATTACCTTTGGCAAACGCACAGGAATTGATTTTACCAAATTTTAAATTGTTTCCAATAAAATATTCTTCTAAAGTTCTTCGACTTGAAGTGACAGAGTCGACGAAGCTTACGACACATTCTGGGACCGTTTTCATGAGTTAGTTAATGATGATTGTGTTCAGTCTCACGACCAAGAAAACGATTTCAACGGAGTTTGATTTTTATCTGAAGTAAGTGAGCATTGAACACAATCGTGATTCTTATACATATTTGGTGGTCAGCTAATACTATGCAATACCTAAATTTATCCTAGAATTCATTTTTCACCGCCGTGCAGCTGCATATACAGCGAAAGATTTTTTTCGGAAGCAGGACTTGTATACGAAGACTAGTGAAACCGTTTGTTGCCTCTTAATGCAGAGAAATTGGTGTTCATTCATTATAATTTGCCCTTAGAATAGTAAGAGTATTAATTTTTATTATTTATTGTGTAGTTAAATATAATGATTATATGGATTAAATAATGTGCCTCTAAACTTTAAACGTAGCTTTTTATAAAATCCGGTATACGGTCGGATATTTGTTTATTATCCGGTATTCGGCCTATCCGTCTCATATTTAAAATCTGGCCGCATTCTAGTTCATACCGAATATCTGTTTCATCTCTATCATCAACAATAAAAGCATCAACAATGTCAAATCAAAAGTAGAATTTATCAAACTAATCAAAGTAGTGAACTTCTTATCAGAACTTAAGATCTATGAAATCAACAAGATCAGTGATTTAGAACACTAACAACTTAAATTATGTCAACAATATTTTCATCAACAATGTTAAAGCAAAAACAGAATTTGTCAATGAACTTCTTATCATAGTAAACAACAAGATCAATGATTAAGAACAGCAACAAGAACAATAATATCAACAATAAAAGCTTTTTTTTTTTTTTTTTGATAATTTAATTTTTTTTAAATTTTCGTAACTTATTTTGATCATAAAGAATAGTGACTTGGGAACATTAATATCGCAATGAACATATATTTATCTAGCTGGTAACCTTTTTAGGTCATTAGGGTGGAGCCTCTTCAATCGAAGTCGTCTCACCCCGTGAGTGAGGGTCGTCACTGGACTGTTTGGATGAGTTTGTAATCTCTGTTGGTGGCGGTTGCTGCTTTGGTGGTTTGTAATATGCAATATGGCCAAGTTTAAGTAACTCATTTTCAATATCTACCGTGTGGGTAGAATGATGCATTCCGCTTATCACAAACCTATACGTACGCTCCTTTTTTAACTGGTATGTGTGATAAGTCACACCGTTATCATCTAGAAAACCAGTGATCTTACGGTATGCTTCAGCTGAAGAAGGCAGTATTCATATTTCACCTCTGTTCATTGCTATAGCAACATAAGCGTCTAGTTCAGTGATTGAATCCAGGTTTTGTAATAAACCATTGATTTTTATTACTCCAACTATGAAAATTGAGGGAAGGTTTTGGTAGCTTTGGTTGTTGTTGGGCACTGGTGTTCGTGTTATGCTTGATTTCAATGTTTGTCGTAGAATCATTAACATTTGTGGATGTCTTTGTTATAGTTTCAGTTTCAGGTTTACTTTCGGTTTTACTTTCAGTTTCCATATCAGTTTTCGATTCCTCATCTGAGTCACTAATCAATTCTTCAAAAGCGTTGGTGCTTTTTCTAACATTTTTTGATGATGGAATATCATCACTTTTATTGATGATAATATAATTGTTGGTTTTGTTGTATTTTTTTTTTTTTTTTTTGATTGTGTTGCTTTAATGTTGGTGAGTGTAAAGGTCTTTTACCTTCTCGCCTGACACTTGAATCAATGTTTTCTTTCGAAAACCATTCAGACAAGGGGACAGCACCTTTTATTGGTGCTGGTGAAACAAAAAAAACATCAACAATATTAAATCAAAAATAGAGTTTATCAAACTGATCAAAATAGTGAATTTCTCTTATCAGAAGATAAGATCAATGAAATCAACAAGATCAGTGACTTTAAAACAACGAAAGAAATAATAGCGTTTGGCTTAATTAATTAATTTATAATAACAAAAATTTACAAATTTTAACATTACTTATATACTTTTGGTGAAACATCTATTTTCTTATTATATTACCTTCTATTAAAAAGTTAGGTGGTATTCAAAAAAAATCTATTAAGTAACAATATTTTTTAATTCACGTTTGAAAGTTAAAAATTGATCAAAAAGGACATTTTCACAGTCAGATATAAATGTAAAATGATATTTATTTCAACAAAAGAAAAATGTAGTTATATTTTTTAATGTATTTTTAATATTCATAGATTAAACTATTACATCAAAGATATAGGAATTTTGTTTAAAGTAAATAATGAAAAATACTTAAAAAAAAAAAAAAAAAAACGTATGAGTGATATTTCTTTTATTTCTTATTTTATACATTATGTATTTCCTAATTATTTTATACTATTCTTTTTTTTACCATAATTATTTCAAATGCATTGGGAAAATATAAATGCATTTTTCCTTTGTTGACATTCATATACTTTTACCGTTATATTTAACTGTGAAAAATGTCCTTTTTGATCAATTTTCAAATGTGAATTAAAGTGATACAGCAAAATGAAGGTCACATTTGGAATCTGAAGGTTCTAATCTATAGATTTTATATAAAGACATTCAAAGGGATTTTCATCGCAGACCTGCGTAATCTATCTTCTACATATAACAAAGTCGTGTGTGTTACTCCATTTATAACTCAAGAACAGCTGGACCGATTTTAATGATATATGATATCTTGGATTCGTCTCCGACCAGAATAGCAGAATAACTATTAAAATATCGAACCAACCAGCCGAATCTATAAAAAACTACAAATAGGTTTTATGAACTACCATAAGGCATACAGAAAGTATAACAGTGACCATTCTTCAAAGAAGGCAAAGAGAAGAAAAAAAAATAAAAGTAATATAAATGTTGATGGGCAATTTGTATATTTTGTGCGAGTGTTTTAAATAAATCTTATTGTGCTAGTAAGTTAAGACAAGATTCCTTAATTCTGAAGCGGTACGATGTTCGCCGGGTTTTTTAAAAATAATAATCCTATAAATACAATTAACTGGTGAAGAATTAAATAAGAATTAAAATAAACATTTTTTTTTTTTTATTAAATAGTTTTATTTAAGTTAGAATGTTCTGTCGCCGGTCAAATCTTGGAAGCTGAATTGGGACCACTTCTAGACATCCGACTGACCTTAATTTTTCCATACACTTTTAGTTCTGATTACAAGACAATATGCAATACATTTTTGTATTGGAAAATCTACCGAAAAAGTCAAATTTTTGTTTATAAAACATAGAAACGTATTGTGAAATCAATATAGTCGTCTTTTTAAAAGAAATTCTATAATTTATATGAAAACTTATACTTAATAAACATATTAACAATATTTAAGCCAGGGTACGTACTGCAAAATAACATTTCCTAGTTACAACTATTCACTTAACCAACATAAGAATTCATATTCTTTGAAAGTATTCAAATGAGGAGTGTCACCATGTGCCCACTTTAAAAGTATTCTAATTAAGGTGTAACAAATACTTTAACAATCCATTCAATCAAATAATCTTAGACAATCATATATGTATAATTCAATCTTTTTATATATAATCTCAATCACATATATTTATACTTATTATAACACAAAGTCACCTGCCGCATCTGTCTATCTCAACGTGATAAACTCAAAAACTATGGAATACATTTTCATACGATTTTCACCAATGGACGTAGGAATGTTTAGAAAAAGAGAACATTCGAAAAAACCCAAAGGAACAGACAAAAAATCGAAAAAAAAAATCGAAAAGAGTGTAGTATTTAAGGGAGATGCTTATAGACCTTAGAGAAATAGATTAATATCAATCTAGCCGCCTTTGGCAAACATCTTATCATGTCAGCCAATCAGTAACCATTAATTTTATGGGTAAGAGAGGCAGGGCAACGTCTGCACAGTTGTTTTTTCATTTTTCATTATTGGCTCTACAACTCTTGTCGAGTCTTCGCCTGTTTCAGCGTGAGTCTCTAGCTTGATCTGTCTCGTGCCTTTGCTCTCTAAGACCGAATACCAAGATCTTGCGCATCTTGGTCGACTCCATCAATCCATCTTAGTTTTGGGCGTCCTCTTGATCTATTTTCTCGGCATTTGCCAAATAGGATATTTTTCGGAGGATAGATGTCGTCTGCTCTTATTAAGTGCCCGGCCCATCTTAATCTATTCACTTTAATCTGCGTTATTATATTGGCCCCTTTGTGTAGTCTTTCAAGCTCGTGGTTGTATCTCCTTCTCCATACTCCATTTTCGCGTATGCCTCCAAAAATGGTTCGAAGAACTTTTCTTTCATAGATGCTTATTTTATTTTCATCTGCCTTAGACAGTGTCCATGTTTCACTGACGTACATTAAAACTGATGCAATCAGCGTTTGGTATATAGACACTTTTGTATTTCTGTCGAGCTTCTTGCTTCTCAGGAATTTATTTAGGCGGAAGTACTGTCTATTTGCAGCAAGAAGTCGTTGATCTATTTCTACATTTTTGTTCTCGTTGTTTATATTTACGTCCAGGTACGTGAAGTCTGCAACTACTTCAAAGTTGTATTCCCCGAAGGTAACATTTTGGCAAAGTCTATGGCTCATTGCATCAGATGTTGTGGACACCATTAATTTGGTCTTTCTTTCGTTAATTATTAGACCTTGAGGTCTGTTATTGATGTCGATATGATGTCTATGTCGTCGGTATATGTTAATAATTGCATCGATTTGTAAAATATGATGCCTTTGACGTTTACTTTGGAGTTTCTGATGACTTTTTCAAGTGCCAGGTTACCAAAGCGGGTTTCGAACTCACGGGAGTTTTCATTCCTAACTCTCACAACATTTCTTACTATTGTTATGGTAGCATAAGTGTTTGGAGTAGTTATAAAATTGATAAAAGAGTCAAAGGCCACAACAACTAGTGCTCTAAAATATATACAAACTTATTAGTTATACTCTTATATATTTGTAAGTGTATCATAATGAATTTTCGTAAAATTTTCTTCATTCCTTATTTCATGCAGATTCTTTCATTCTTATTATCCTTCAAATCTAAACATTTCTATTTAATTTATTATAATTATACTCTTCACGTTAGTGAATAGAATTATAAGTTTGTCATGAAGTTTGTAACACACAGAAGGAGGCATCGCAGACCACATAAAGTATATATATTTGTGATCAGCTCGATAAGATGAGTTGATTTAACCATGTCCGTCTGTTCGGACTCCTAGTCCTTCAGTTTTTGATCAAGAGAGCTGAAATTTTGTACATCGGTTTCTTTTTACGAAACGCCGATCAAGTTCGTGAATCAACCGAATCAGACCACTAAGGGGGGTACTTCCCATACAAACCCTATTTTAAATTAATGTTCTTATTAGAAAAAATTTTTTGTTTTTTGACGTATAGAACTGAAATTTGGACACTATAAGTTTCTGTTCCGTATCCAACAACCATATAAATTTCATGATCCTAGGGTTACCAGGAGGGGTACCTCCCATACAAACCCCCTTTTAAATTAAAGTTCTTATTAGAAAAAGTTTTTTTTGTTTTTCACTTATTGAACTGAAATTTGGACACTATAAGTCTCTGATCCATATCCACAAACTATGAAAATTGTAAGACCCTCGGACTGCTAGGAGGGATACCCCCCATACAAACCGGGATCCATTTGAAAGTTCTTATTAGAAAAACTTTTTTGTTTTTTGTACTATCGACTTAAAATTTGGACAATATAAGTGTCTAACCTTATAAAGACCCTCGGACCACTCGCTGGGGCGTGAAGAGTATTACAGCTTCGGCATAGCCAAAGTTAGTATTTTTTTATATTTTTTCCAATTCAATTTGCCATTGAATCCTGTATTGCTTGAACATAAATATAAGTATTCTCACCATACCATTCTATTATTCTGTCTTATAATATCTTAGATTTTTGTATGCTTAACTAATTCAATACTCTTATATTCTATTCATTAACTAAATTATTTGAATAAAATTGTGTTTCATTTGATTTCATATGTGAACTTCATGCAAATCATTCATATCAATTGTAACCACACACACACACACACACACAACACACACGAGTGATTAAGTATACATAGAAATAATTGTAGTAAACCTTCTTAAATCTTTTATTGAATTTCATTTAGTCTGTGTAACCTAATTGCATAATTTCATCAATTACCATTCAAACTAAAAACAATTAAAATATATTATGTAAAATAATTACGATTTCAAATTACGGCGGAAAATGAAATAAAATGACGACTACTAAGTGAACCCTTCAATCTCCTCCTGTGGGATGTTTCTTTTTGTTTTTTTTGTTTTTTCTGTATGTTTTTGCATTTGTGAAAATCATGAATATTAAATAAAACGTGTACACACGCACACGCACATGAACAAGAACATGTATCTACTACGAGTAGATACATTATAGTGCGCAAATATACATAACAACATGTTGGCTGATTTCAAAAGCGTCACGTGGAACATTTAAGTGTAGAATAGTTCATACATGCAGATGTCACGAGATGAGTTAAAACAAATAGATACATTCATAGGGTACTTAATGAAATTACAGACACACCGAAAGACAAACAGACAGACAAGACAAACGATATATTCGTTGAATGACTGACAGATGGATAGAATGGATAGAAAGGAATGGAAAGGAATGAAATGGAATGGCATGGCATGGAATATTTTATAATCAGATTAATGCGTTGGAAATTTTTCATGATGTCAAGCGACAGATCATTATCGCTCAGTACAAACACTATGACCACAATGGAGCACAGAACACATTTACTTTATACTTAATAGTGAAGGGCATAGAGCAAAATATAATAATAAGAACAAAGGAATGCCCAAAAACAAAAGCAAGTTTTTTTTTAGTTTTGAAAAACTTTTCCAGAACATTAAACTTGTTACTATATTATATTCTCCTCATCATCAACATCATCATCATAATCATAATCATCTTTATCCATATTATCAACCTTAGTATTATGATCATCATCATGATGGTGAAGATGATCATCATAAGTTGATTACAACATTTTATAGAATGGAATTGTACTTATATACGTAAGTGATATTTAACCTTGAAGAAAAAACCATTTATGAGTTTTTGTAATTAATAAGAGCATTAAAATTTTATAGTAAGTATCTAGATACATTCACTAATCAACATTATCATGATCACATTATATTGTGTAGTATTGTATTGTATTTTATTAATGTTAATCAATGGTTTTTTTATATATTTATTTTTGTATTTTATAGCATTTTTTCAACCTTTTAACTTTTCTTCGTTTTTTGCGTGGCGTTTTTTTTTTTTTTTTTTTTTGGTGACTTTTAATAGTCTCAGGAAGTAAATATACAAAAACAGTAAAACCCAAAATCAAAATTCTGTAGCTATTTAACATACATATGTATGTATATCTATTTGCACATTGTGAACTTTTTGAATGTAAGTATATGTACTATGTATATGTAGAGTAGATAGAGCTGCTTCTCATTAAGTAGTCACATGGAATATTCCCGCAGCCAATTAAACCTGAAAGCCACACAATTAAGTGAATTCAGGAAATGCGATTGTGAATTCGAATGTGCAAATTTTACAGATACAAATTTCGATTGCCGTTGTTATTGTTGTTGTTGTTGTTGTTCTTATAGTGATTCTTGTTCTACATGGTTCGGTTTTTTGTTGCTATACTTTTTAAACATTCACTTGGCAACAGCTCAACATTCACCATCACCATCACCAAAACCAAAAGCATTCTCTGTCCCTGGATCTTTTTTTTTTTTTTCTGAGTGAAAGGCAATCTGATGGATGCATACACAATGAATGAATGCAACGTCAGATAAATAAATGTTACTTAAGTTTATATGGTTTTATTCTTTATTTATAGACTACTACCAATTTTTTTTTTATTTTTTTTTTTTATCAATTTTAATTTCATTGTTTAATGTTAATTGCAAGAAAATCGAGATCATGTCCTGAAACCCAAAATTGAGGGTCAACCAGAAATGCCAATGTAAATAATATTAATGAAATGAAGTGAAATGAAATGTAGTGAAACAAAATATTAAGTAAAAAAAAAGTATTGTATTTAAATGGAAATGAAGTAACTTCACATTGTATCTACAATACAATACAACACTTTCAATGGTGACATTATACTACATACTTACGATAAAAATATAATGTCCAACTGATAAATGAAGCAACCTGTGAAAGTGATTGTAATATTGTTCAATTAAAGTAAAACTTCCGCAAGCTCTCATTTCAATTAATGACATATTTAAGTATTTAATGTAATTATGCAAAAATTCCTTAATTAAATTAAATAAATTTTACCTGTTATTCAATGAGCATAATTTAAAACGTGAAATCGAAAGACGAGACAAAATAACAAAATACCAAAATTCAAAAAAAAAAATACAAAAAAAAATAAAAAAAAAATTAAAAACAAAGAAGAAAAAAGATTTAATTGTACACACCTTTTTCGTTTTGTGAGGTGTAAAAATAAAAATTAAACACATTTCATTTATAAATATCATTAGCACGCAATTTATTTAGGAACATGCGAATTTTATTTGTATAAAAATAAAAACCAACATCGAAAAACTTAAGGGTTAACAAAAAGGTTAACATTTTACGCCACAAACTCATTTGAATTTAGAAAAAAAAAACAATGAAAGAATGTGAAAAGACAGGAAGACAGGAAGAAGAAGAAAGAATTATTTAGATACCAACTTGCTTTTGATTTAGATTTTCTGGATTAACATCAAAAATATACCACACTTAATAGTTTGATTAAATTTCTTTCATTTAAAACTTAATTTATGCATGAATTTAAGTAGCACGAAATGTTTCAGATATTTTTGCGTAAATAAATTTTTTTCTTTTCTTTGTGTTTCTGGGGTTAATAAATCGTCTTTAGAACTACAATAGACAGACAGTCTAGTCTGATGATTAAATGTTGAATAATTTATTATTATACAAAATTCACTATTTAATTTCTAAAATATAAAAGTTTTGTACTTGAACTTTATAAGTACATTGACATTTATTATTATTCATTATTATAAAAAATCGTATGAGAAGCAGTCTCAGTTGTATAATTAAAAATGTCCCCTCTATTAATTTCTTTTCAATCAACAATGAATATTAATTTAACTAAAATTTTAATTTGTAAAACTACATCCAGTCAGACATTCAAATCTCCTTACAACATTAGGAAAATATAAGCAATGCAAAATAAAATCCTGCGACGTACATCTACTACACCATAGTTTGTCAGGATTACAACGAAACTGAACAAATCAATTTCTTAATTTCTTTAGCAACCGTTATAAAGATAAACTGCTGCAACAACCCAACCCCCTAGCAAGGTCCTTGATTCACAACAGAACTCCGCGAGAGCTTAATCACCCCAATGACTTCCTCTCTTCTAAGCACAAGTGATTATCTCATAATTGATGATACAAATGTTTCAAAATCTTCTGGTTGCTAACAATTAACATTTTAATAAAAAAAAATCAAATCAGAATGGATAAGTCTTCTTGGGTCAGTGAATTTATCCATTTAAAATCATTACTTTCATAAGTAAAATCTATTGGACTTATCTTCAAGTTTTTACACTTCAGCAAATATCTTTTCTCTAAAGATTTTGATGAATGATCTTGATAAATACTTAATGTAATGAAATGTCCTGATAAAATCAATCTTTTTGCCTATCATATTTGCAACGGCACCAGTCCTTATCGAAACAATTTTACTTGAATCAATTTCTGAGCAATTTCACATATATGAATTTGAAAATTTCAACTTGAAATACAATATATACAATATAAATTAGGGCAAAGCTTGTCCTGATGAAATTCCTATCAAAGGCGGATGAAACATTTTCCATTCTCAACGACTTGCTCCCTCAGTAAAGTATAGTGAACTATAGTATAGTAAAGTGGCGGATGAATTGTTGGTAGAATCGATGGAATCAAAACCACATTTAGAAAAGGTTATTGACTTGTTCGTGATTTAGGTTGCAACTGGTACTCAAAAATCTCAGGCAACAACAATAAAACTCCTTGTAAAATGACATCGTACAACGAGAGCCGATTCGAATTAGGACAAGACTAGGATAAAGAAGAAGAAGTGTCTCTAACATCAAGTAAGTTTCTTCAAGTCAGACCTCATTATCTTTAGATCCATCGATTCACCAATGATCAATCTGATATAGAAAAGTATTGAAAGAAAAGATGCGTAACCAAAACGTCAGTCTCCCCTCTATGTAAAAGGCAGAACATGCTTTATTTACTTAGCTCTTAAATGATGAATGTAAATATGACTTACGACTTTCATCAAAATTGTTAGATAATTTCCATCTTTATCTACTTTTAGAATTACGACCTACCCAGAAATAGTATATTCCAATTCAAAAACTTATCAAAAAAAAAAAAAAAAATTAAAAATATTTTTATATCACTGTGAAAGTATTAAGAAGGAGATAGGGAGTATCTTTAGTTATCTTTATCTTTTTTTTTTTTTTATTTTAGTTCATCACACATTCACAATTTATTGCAATATAAACTGTTTCAACAGAATGTCATTCATTTTTTTTTTTAATATTGTCTGTTTAAGTTATAAATATTTCTTTAGCAAAATTATAATTTTTTTTTTTTTTTTTGCAATAAAGTAAAGTAAAACTATTTCAATTGAATATCTTTCATTTTCTTCACTTAAAGTCCTTTAAAGATTTGTGATTTTGCAATAACTTCTAAACATTTATTATGAGCTAATAAATTAAAATCTCTCTTTGTCTGCGACTACTTGATACCATTAGCAAGCAATTTTAATTTAATGGATTTTTTCAAAATAAAAATACAAAAAAAATAAAAAAAAATAAAGGAATAATAACTACTACATAAAGCTAATAAGTTTGCCAACTTAAATCTCTGTTCCATCAAACTCACACATACGAAAATGGAAAACAACAAAAATTCAAAAAAACTTTCATACAAACATCAAAACACTGAGATTAACAAAATAAGGAAGCGTTAAAGCAAATTTGCAAATGAAATGTTATTCAGTTCAGTTCGTTGCTCCAATTAAAACAACTGAAATTGAGCTACTCGTATGTATCGTACGAGTATCTCTGTAGTTTTTTAGTCTATAGTTTTTAGTTTTCTATACATATCTCTCGAAGTCAAAAGATACGAGATGAAAAACTGCATAAGCGAACAAGTGAGTCAGTGAGTCAGTTAGTTAGTAAGTGAATGAGTGTGAACGCTCGAGAGCATTGAAACAGGTTTGACATAATTTTTACTATGCACAGTCTACTCTACTTCACTGGCTAAATGAAGAAAAGACAGACAGACAGACAGATACACAGATAGACCGTCAGACCATTTGACCAACAGACAGCTACTACATAGATGATGTCGTTGTCTGGCACAGTGAACAAGTTGCAGTGTCTAACGGTGTCTCTATGTTGTTTCCATGTCTTTATGTTGTAGATCTATCCGTCTGTCAAACGGGAATTCCATGGGGCGTACAGAAGGCATATTTACTCGACCATGTTGCTGTTACTTCTGCAAAAAATGAGAAAAACATTATTATATTTTATGCTGCTGACATATCAAATTCAACCAAGCGACGACCAACTGACCGAGTGAGCGACCAACTGTCCAATCGACCATATGAACACTTTTAAAGCAATTCAGTTCAGTTCAATTTGCCTGTTTGCCTGCCTGTTCGCTTGGTCAGTCATTCATTCAGCCAGACAAACTGTCGAACCGCTGTTGAACAGCTGAGCGAATCAACTGAATGAATGAACAAACGAATGAACTGCAATGCAATGCAAAGTGTTGCGCGTTGCCATTCAATTATAGTTCAACAACTTTGGCACGCATTTTCTAGTAGCAGCAGCAGCATAACATGATATCTATATTCCACTATATACATATGTAGATACATTTTTAGATATTTTCTCTTAGTGAAAACTTTTCCAGTTTTTGGTTTGTTTACACTTTTGCTTTTTTCTGTTTTAATTTTTTTTTTTTTTTCAAAGCGCAACAGTCACCAATATTCATAGCTCACATTCTATCCATCTATCTATCTATCTATCTATTCATCCATTTATGTGTCTATGTGTGACACACATGAGGGTTTGTATATTTTTATGTATGCGTGTGTAGTGTTAACTCTATGGTTTGATAATGTTACTTGTTGTTTGTGTCATAGTCGTTAGTGCTTTTGCTTTGATTTGTGTGGCACATTGGCCACAAATATCTGTCGGTTTGTCTCTCTATCTGTCCTTATAGTACCATCTAACCATCTGCATATGACCGTCACACGTATTGAAATTATGGCTTACAAAACCAAACCAAACCAAACCAAACCACGTTAACTATGTACATACACATGTGTATGACCGAGTATCTGCATATGTTATCAATGTATGTATTACAAGCAAAAATATTAACGCCAACAATAACAAAATAATAACCACAAAGCTACCAAATCTGCTCATGGATAAGCTTCATAGTACTACTACTATACTTTACTATTGTAGATACAAAACAACAACACACACACAAATAAAATAAAAAGAAGAAATAAACAAAATACAAAACATTAAAATATACAAATACAAAACGCAAAACGCACACAATTTTAGATTTACTCAATAATTTGTTTCAAATATTTGCTCAAAAAATCAACTTTTTCAACTTATTTTTTTTTTTTAAACACAAAAATACAAAACAAAATAACACACCAAAAAAATCCATTGAAAATTGTGCACATTCTTTTTGTATCTCTGTGTTTGTTTGTTTGTTTGGCTATGTAAGTCTGTGTGGGACTGTGTGTGTGTATGTGTGTGCTTCTTCATACCCATTCATTTATACATACAAACATTTTATCTATGCTTTTTCTGCTATTTCTTTCTGTTTGTAGTATCTAACAGATACATGTGAAATTGAAATTTTAGTTATTGTTATTGTTATTACTATACTTTTATTATCATTGTATGTATTTACGTTTATTTAATACTCGCACTTTTTAGTGGGCGCAGTCAATTATTACATATTTTCATATCTCCTCTGTAACTCGAAAAGAAAAAAAAAATTAAAAACACAAATGAAAATCAAAATAAAAATTGAATTTTGAAATGAAAATAGTAAAATTTGTAAATACAAAATATTTTTGGTAACAGATTTTTCTATTTTATTCTAACCTATTCTATTCTATTCTATTTGAGTTAAATATCCATTTCCAAAAAAATGTTTAGCTTAAATCTTTAGTAATTTTATCTACTATGAGAGTTTAATTCTATTTTCGATTTATTTGAATTTTAATTGCAATTTATTTCATTGTATTTTTTGTTTATACAAATATTTAATTTTAAATCCGTTGACATGAGGTTTTTTTTTTAGAATCAAATAAATTTATTATTAGTCTGAATTTGAGTTAAATTTAATGATTTTGAGAATTTGATTGACTATCAACAATAGAAATAGAAATTTAAGTGATAAAATAAATGGTAAATAAAACTTCTAAATAAATTCTTTCTTTCTTAATTCTAAATTCATTGATACACCTAGAAAAGTGTTAAGTGTTTTTATTATCCTTCTATTATATTTCAATTAGTTTTTCCATTTTCAACAATCATCAATGGATATCAATTGATGAAGATTATTTTATTAAAAGCAAATGTATTAGAAAGTTAAATAAATAAAAAGATGATTGTAAAGATTTGCGAGGAGTAACCCTGAGCAAATTCTTTAAGTATCGAAAAAAAAAAAAAAAATAAGGACTGAGGTGATCAAGTAATCAGAATAGAAAAAATGATTAATGTAATCATCAAATAAGACTTGAAGGATTGCATGATAAATAAATGATCATGACATAATAATCCGTGACCATTCTTATCAGTGTTTGATAAGCAAGAAATTATTACTAAAACTATCTGTCCAGGGGCGCTTTGCTACTCCTAGGCAAAATATCATCAAAATCATTTTTGCACTGGAATGATAGTAAGAACAATATTTATTTTAATTTCTTGTGATTTATAAATCAAAAATTTATATTTGAAAAAGACTATTACTTAATAGATTTGAAAATATGTCTTTAAGCTTTATATGCAAAATTTCATCTACCAATCTCAACCGATTCTTTCAGTCGATTTTAATGAAATAAACGCTATATGTTACCCACAATAAATCAATTTTGAAACCAATGAGTGGCTTTTATGTGATGCACGCACAAACAGACAAAGTGTACAGTTATATTATATGTATAAATAGATTATCTGAGTATTTTAGATTTAAGCGATAGGTTTATGTGAGCACATGCTTCGGAAAATTCTTCAAAAACAAATAAACTGAAGTTCCACATTACGATGCTCTATTATATCGTGCTATATGCTCAGTATAAAGTATGAGTGAACCCCTCTTTTGAACAGCAATTTCTATATGGTAATCATACATCCAAATCCGGTTTGGGTCGCATAACATAAAATCCTAGTCAGAGCCAATGTGTTTTTGTGTATTCGTTGAATAATTTGCCCCTCGGTTTCGGTTATTTAGTGGTCTATGACAGAATGCAGAAAGCTGCAGATTCCTTGACTTCAGTTGGTTTCCATCAATCGGATATTGGAGAATATATAAGAGCAGAGTATATACTTTTCTAACCTGATGGACTGTAGTAAGTAGTTTATATATTAATAAATGTTCTGAAAACAAAATTCTTAAGTTATTTTTTTGTTTACATTTTACCATCTATAATCAATTCTTGTGAAGAACGCCAATGTTTTTAAACGATTCATGGTTAATGTTTTTTATTTACAAAATACTTTCAGTTTTTCTAAATAAGAGAGGACAAAGGCAATATAGATAAAAATAATAATTTCATTGAAACAGTTTGGAACTTGGAGTTTCTATAAAAAATATTAAATGCAATGAAAATTACATATTTATTTTTATTTATTTATATAGAACTAAGATTATAATTACAAATTATATTTCTTCCAAAATTTACACCGCGGGAATTGAAGAGAGTAACATAACAGAGGGGAAGAGTTCACAAGCCTGATAGTCTTAGTTTCTTAGTGTATGCTTAGTTTCAACTGACCAATATTGCTTACTAATTTCTGTTGCGAAAACCTAGGCAGCCGAATTGATGAGAGTAACATAACAGAGGGAGAGATTTGACAAGTCTCTTAGTCTATGCTTAACTCTTTCTCTATCTCTCTCTCTCTCTCTCTCTCTCTCTCTGTTAAAATTTTCACCCGCCTAGGATTTCGTAACGATTATTTCGAAGAAATTGGATGCAAATGTTATTGCAAAAACCTAGGCGGGCGAGATAAAGAGAATAACATAACATAACAGAGAGAGAGAGAGAGAGTTCTGATCAGTATATTAATTTACATGGTGTTCGTGCTTCGTTCCAAATGGAACAATATTATAAAATATTGCTAACTGATCTCTTGCAATTTGTTGCGATTTATTGTGAAATTCAAGTGGAAGTGTCGATTTTCATTGTCTGGCAATTAATTATATTTCTCTGTGAAAAAAAGAAAACACTTATCATCTATAAAATGTCTTCTAAATTACTAAAAGTGCATGTCACTACAATGGATACTGAACTGGATTTCGAAATTCAATCGACAACAACTGGCCAAGAACTCTTTGATCAAGTCGTCACAGCAATCGGTTTGTGTGAAGTTTGGTACTTTGACTTACAATTTACCGATTCCAAGGGTAATACTACATGGCTTAAACTAGGTACAAAGGTAATGAAACAACATATAAAAAAAGAGAATCCACTACAATTTCGATTCCGAGTTAAATTTTATCCGGAGGATGTTACCAAAGAACTTATACAGGATACAACATTACGTTTGTTTTTCTTGGAAGTAATGAATACCATTTTATTAGATGAAATCTATTGTCCACCAGAGACATCTGTATTATTGGCATCATATGGTTTGCAAGCACGTCATGGTGATCATGATAAAGTGAATCATACAATTGGTTTTATAGCCAATGAATGTTTGTTGCCTCAACGTGTTATCGATCAGCACAAAATGGCCAAAAATGAATGGGAACAACGTATAATGACATGGTGGCAAGAACATCATGGCATGCAACGTGAAGATGCCATGATAGAATATTTGAAAAATGCACAGACTTTAGCAATGTATGGCATCAATTACTTTGAGATATATTATAAAAAAGGCATCGATCTATGGTTGGGTGTAGATGCGTTCTCTTTAAATATCTATGAACACGAAAACAAATTAATACCAAAAACTTATTTTCCATGGTCGGAAATTCATCATCTTAAATATAAGAAGAAGAAATTCATTATAAAACCAATTGATACGAAATCACCCAATATTGTATTCTTTTCACCACGCATGAAGATCAACGAACGTATATTGGAATTATGCATGGGTTATCAAGACATGTATATGCATCGTCACAAACCAGATACAATTGATGTCCAACAAATGAACGGACAA
>JAWNKV010000064.1:0-13013 GCA_035041805.1 Amiota mariae
TTCACAATAATTTTTATCATAACATTATTGCGTAAACTTTAAAATAGATTTTATAATTGCTCTTTTCTCGACATCAAAATGGCTCATTATTATGCTATCTATTCTTTTGTTCCATTGAGTCAATATTGATTCAAAATCATTATCGGACATTGGTTTCTTTAGTAGGTTTACATTCATACGCCAGAACATTTTATATGGGTAATGTTGTATTAATTCCTTTGGACGCCAATAGACTTGCATTATAGGAAATTGATCTGAAGATATATATTCAATAATTGTCAGTAATCTAGGGGTATTCATTTCGTCTGTTTGCTTTGATGGAATCTTTAAAATAGATTGCATAATTGCTCTTTTCTTCTGATCAATATATTTCACTATTATACGATCTATTGTTTTATAGCAATTCATTAATATATATTCAAAATCATTATCGGATATTGGTGTCTCTAGAAGATTTAATTCTATTCGCTTCACCATTCTGTGCCAGACACGTGGTAACAATTCCCTGGAACGCAGATGAACTTGCATTAAAGGTATTTGATCACATAGAGGTAGATACTCTAGTATTGTTAACAAAGAATTGTCATCAAGTTTTTCCATTTCTACTGGTACTGATGGTTTTTTTTTATTGTAATAATAACAATTAATTTTTTCACCGACTTATTGTGATGTAGGAAAGAGCTTAAATTTAGAAAATGATTTTTCTTTTGACAAAAAATTCCAAAGGTAACTTAATGTTTTTATTTAAATATTCAATCGATCAAAGTTTTATTTATGTATTTTTTTTTTTCATTTTTCTTTATAATGTTAAGCACAGTTAAACTGCATGCCACCTATCTTTGATTACTATATCCATATCCATATAAGTGAATAAAAAAAAAAAAAAAAAAATTAAATTCTCTTTAGTGGGAGGTCAAGAGAATGGGGTCTTTTTAACCTCCTCTTTATATGTAACAAGGCTTTGGATGGCAGACGCCAATGGGTTAGGGTGTATTTGAAGCTTTGTTAGATACTATAAAGTTGTATTGTCTCTAAACCCGTTGGTCTTTATGCAGCATGGAGTTTCTGACAATTAACGTGACATCCGATATTCTTCTGAGTGCCATGTTTGCAGTCTAGAGATATTGGAGATAGCCAAGATGTCCCAGATTTGATTTGCATATCGCCATATTGTTGCCACTATTTGTAAATAAATGAGACTTTTATTGAAGCAAGAATTCTTATTAAATATTGTTTTATCTTTTCCACTGCTACATTAGGTGATCCTGAGTTGTAGACTATAGTCGTAAATTAAAATCGATATACCTATTTGTTTGTTGAGTATCTTAAATTTATCTTCTATTATCTATTTGTAATAAAATTAGCCAATAATTAAATAAATAAAAAATACTTGAAGAAAATTCAATATTTTAAATAAAAATTAATACAAAAAATAAAATAAATTAGAATAAAAAATACCAACAAATAAAAATAATATATCTTCTTCTATCCAATCTTCTCTTTACTATTATATTTATAAAAATCATTTGCCTTATGTTTCTCTGTTCATCACTTGAGGACGGTTTGACCGATTTGGCTGATCATTATTTTGTTTTGTTCGTAATTATCACCTGAATGTATGAAATAAAATATTTGGAAAGGTCGGAAATGGTGGAACAAATTTTCCATATAAAACTTAGAGACATTTTTTCAAATCAATCAAGTAGTCTTTGTCAAACATCTCAGATAATTACATATGTCAATATTATTAAAAACCCTTTTTGAATTGTGAGCCACAACAAAATAAATATTCTTTCTATCAGTCCCGTACAAAGCTGTTTTTGCCAGGGAAGCAGCAGCGCGCGCCGGAACTACTAGTAATTAATAAATACAAATATTTTAGTAAACCTTACAATATTTAATGACCTTCTTACTCTTCATCTAAGGTAAATTTAAATATCTTCTTTTTTTTTTCGATATTATTTAATTTAATGTCCAAGCAACCGGGTCGGGTTTTATACATTTGTATCAACATAGAAATTTACATGGAGATACGATCTTCTATTAAGGAAATCGTTGGGGTGAAGTCTTTTTTGAAACGACGGCGGGTTGTGTTGTGTGTAAGGTGTGTAAGACATCTTGCCAGAGGATTGGGGTGCCTGAGCGAACGATCATTGTATCGGCTGTTGAAAAAATGTATTTCCTCAATCGCCGTAAGCATTTTAAGGTCACGGTGTAGTATGGTGTTTCGAATATACCATGGTGCACCAGTTATGCGTCGCAGGGTTTTGTGTTGAGTTGCTTCCAACTTTTTGATGATAAATGGTGCCGCAGTCCCCCATATTTGAATGCCGTGTTGCCAAACTGGGGCCACTTTCATTGTTTGTAATTCATCAATTTGTTATTGAGTGACAGTTTACTGTGCGGACGCATTAGCCAGTCCAATTTCTTCATTTTTTGACAACAGCATGCAGTGACTCTCTTCACATGAGTGCGCCAAGTAAGGCGCTTGTTCAGGATCAGACCTAGGTATCAAATGTGATCCACCTGAGTAATGATTCTAGAGTCATATGAAATAAATTGACAAGCGCCATGCCTCAATGTGTACGTGCAGTTAGCGGAGTTGAGGGGATTTATACCAATGTTCCTTCGCTTGACCCATATTTCAAACCGCTTTAAATAGCTTTAGGTAATTTCCGCTGCTACAATTGGAGAAGTTGAGTTCGCGAGTACGGCACGTCCGCCGTGTATAGAGTGTAAAGAACTGGCGCAAGAACACTGCCTTGCGATACACCAGCCTTGATGCGCTTTATGCCAGAGTCTGCATCACGAATTCTTACAAGAAAAGCTCTATCCGTCAAGTAGCTCTTGAGCAGGAGATATTGCTTACCTGGAAGAAGCCTAATATGTTTGTGCAGTAGTCCCTCTAACCATACCCTGTCGAAGGCTTGCATGACGTCCAAGAACACAGCAGAGCAATACATTTTTGTTTCAAACGCACTTAGGCTCTTTTTTACTGCGCTAGTTTACAATCTAATAACCAGCGAATGCACAATTTGCTAATAAGTTCATTCAGTGTAATCATATTGACAAGTAACAAGTAGATTGTAAAAACTCTACCTAGAAAAATTGAGAGCCGTCCTACTTTACACGCTACTCGCTCCCTATTAGTGTTCCCACAAACACATATCCTCTCTTATTTTCAATGTGAGTCAGTATTAAGGCAGCTGCGAGCAATTCAGTTGTATACAAAACTGCATGACAACTGAGCGAGTGAAGAGCTTTGTATCTCATCGATATTACAGTACACATCAACTCGCTTGTTTTTAAACTAATTACTTTGCAGATTGCAAACTAGTCCAATAGAAATCAGCCTTAAGTTATGGAAAAAAAAATAAAGAAATGATTGTTGTCTGTTTTACTTTTTTTTATTTTTTACATGTTTATTATATTAATCACCAATTAAAGAAAAATGGCAAAGTTTCTCTATTGTTTCTTATTCTGATTGTTTGGAGTATTTATTTCTTTGTAAAATTCTTCATTCTGCTTTAGTTGATGATGATATTTCTTGTATTTGATCAACGTCTTTAATTTATAAGATTTGTCATTTTGTTGAGAATCACAACTTCATCCGAAATGATTTTGCATACAAAAGATTTCTTCAAAATGAATGATTAAATAAGTATTTGCTTTAAATCAATCACAGAATAAGCTGCTACAAAATTGAGGAAATACTTGATTCATTGTTGCTGTATTACATAATTTCTTAGTACAAGATCGATGCACATGTAATAACTCAATGAAAATCACTTTTGGAAAAATGCATTCTCTCAAAATTTCGGATTTTGTCTCATCAATATGCGTGAGTACTAAACTCTCCACTGTATTACAGCAATTTTGCATTAAATATGCAAAATCATTATTAGACATTGGTACTTGTATTAGATTTAATTTTATTTTCTTGGCCATTTTATGCCAGACACGTGGTAATAGATCTCTGGAACGCTCATGGACTTGCATTAAAGATATTTGATCGGCCAGAGGTAGATTCTCAAGAACTGTTAATAAACTATTGTCGTCCAATTGATCCATTGTTGTTAGTAAAGTAGTGACGATTATTTTATTGTAATAAAAACAATAAATTTTTTTTTTACCGATTTAGTATGATGTATTGCAGAGCTTAAATTTATAAAATAATTTTCCTCTAGATAAAAATTCCAAAGGTAACAAAATAAATTTTTTTTTTTGTTTTATATAAAAATTCAAAAAATCAAACAATATTTTTTTCTGAATTTCCATTTTATTAAATGAAATATCAATTTACTTTTTAATTATTAATTGCACATTGCAGTATCAGTATCACATTTGAGTATCTTAAATATATTTTGTATTATGAAATAATTAAAAAAAAAATATTTTATTTATATAAACCTTATAATTTTTAATGACCTTCATTTCTTAATCTAAGATAAACTCAAATATTTTCATAGTTGGGATTTTTTCTATTATAATAAAAAAAATAATAATAAAAATAATATCTTAATTAATTTGCAAAAAAAAAAAAAATAACAAAAGTATTTACATAGAAATTACGCCTAAACACAAGTTTACAAAAATCCAGTTTCTTTTGAAGTTTTCAGCTACTCTTATCTTTTATTGCAAAGTCATCTTTACACTTGACACATAACTAAATGCGCATGTGAATACTATGAGTTCAAATCCATGAAAATAATAGCTGAAAAAGATACAAACAACAAACAACAATCATAATAACTACAATAAAAATCAACAATTGAACAAACACTTGCCGTCATGACTCACTGAATTGGTTAAGAGCGCGTGTCTATAGAGTCTGCCCCTGCCCTCACTAACAGCCAATAATCTGCAAAACCCTTCCTCCCGCTATTGTATTGTATTACCTATGCCATGACCATATAAGCTTCAACTTACTTACTCTATACTCCTCCACTTTTGAGCTCATTCAAACTTAAAATGAAAATGAAAATCAAAATCAAAATCAGTAACAACAACTTCACTTCACTTTATTTCACTTCAATTCAGTTCAGTTCAGTTCAGTTCACTTGTACTGCAGCATCGTTGGGGGCACTTGAGTGTTTTAATGTTGCGGTTTTATGCCCATTGACGATTTTCCAAAATCCAACAGAATCAGTAAAATAAAATAAACAGAAATAATAATTGCAGAAATAACCAAAGCAAAGCAAAACAAAGCAAAGCAACAACAACAACAAATTACGCTATAACCAAAAATTCGAAAACAAATCCATGAAATGGAAGCCATGAAATACAAGTAGTAGTAGATACTTCTTTGGAGTATTTTCATTTGAATGGAATCGTTTGTTGTTTTCTGTTTGTGATTCGCATTCGCGCGCGTTTCTTGTATTTTTTGTTTTTTGTTTCTGGTTTCAAATTCAAAATTGTGTTGCCTCAGGTTTCTTACTGTCGCTGTCGCTGTTTTTTTACCCAACAAAATGATGATTATGATGATGATGATGATGATGATAATAATAATAATAATAATAATAATAATAATAATATTAGTAATAATAACAATAACAATAATAATTATTTAACGAAGCTTGCAACTTAACATGCTACAACGCCATCATCATCATCGTTTATATATTAGAGGCGTGTTTAATGTTTACCATTTCAGTTTCAATTTTTACATTTCATTTTTCTTCCCATTTTCCATTTTCCTTTGGCGTTTGTTTTTGGTTTTTTTTTTTTTTTGTTTATATTTGTTAAAGCCTTCAACAGTATTTTCTATATACTTATTTACTTTTATACACATCTTTATTGTTTTTGTTGGTTTGGTTTGGTTTGGTTTGGTTTGGTTTACTTGGGTTTGAGAATGTGGTGGATGCTTTGCTGTAAGTATTTGTGATTTGAGGGCGAATAAATTGCTTTGAAGTTGCTTGTTCAGGTGTCATTTGATTTGTCAAATTAGCTAATTCAATGACTTTGCACAGATTGTGTATAATATAATGATTACTCAGTATATGTCGAGTATAGTACAATATATATTTTGGTAGTAAGTATATGAGTATATTGAGTGTATGTGTCATGAATTGGTTTGAGGGAAAGTAAATTAAGATTGTGTACTACTGACTATACTCATATAGCGAGAAATGAAAAATGTATTTAAATGGAATAAGGGAGAATGAGAATAGCAAAGCAAAAGTAAATGTAAACGCAAACATTGAAGATGAAATTAATGATGTCTTACAATGAACTTGACATACACAGTAAGATGAAACATTAATTGAAAAAACATCAAAATACAATAAAATGAAAAAAAAAAAACAAATTCATGCAAAAATCTAATCAGAGATTCTTCTTTATTTTCTGAGAAATTTACCTTTAATTTTCTATTAAAGAAAATAATTTATAAATTTAAAATTTTATAAAATAAAAATAATAGAATAACAGAATAAAGTTGTCTCTATCAATAAATGATATAAAGAACATTTGCTTATGAAACTTACAAAAATATGGTTTCTATAGTCAATTTATATAACAACGGCATTAGCATTCCCGGCGCGCAGTTGCTTCGCCCCCACCAAGGTGGTGTTAATGCATGATTTTTATACTCTTCACGTTAGTGAATAGTATTCTAAGTTTGTCATGAAGTTTGTAACACACAGAAGGAGACATCGCAGACCACATAAAGTATATATATATTTGTGATAAGCTCGATGAGACGAGTTGATTTAGCCATGTCCGTCTGTCCGTCGGACCGTTTATCCGTCTGTTCGCACTCCTAGTCCTTCAGCTAAAATGTTGTGCATCGGTTTCTTTTTACCAAACGCCACTCAAGTTCGTGAATCAGCCGAATCGGACCACTAGGGGGGGGTACCTCCCATACAAACTCTATTTTAAATTAATGTTCTTATTAGAAAAAGTTTTTTTGTTTTTTGACGTATCGAACTGAAATTTGGACACTATAAGTTTCTGTTCCATATCCAACAACCATATAAATTTCATGATCCTATGGTTACCAGGATGGGTACCTCCCATACAAACCCCCTTTTAAATTAATGTTCTAATTAGAAAAAGTATTTTGTTTTCTAACTTATTTAACTGATATTTGGACACTATAAGTCTCTGACCCATATCCACAAACCATGAAAATGTCAAGACCCTCGGACAACTAGGAAGGGTACCCCCCAAACAAACCGGGATCCAAATGAAAGTTCTTATTAGAAAACCTTTTTTGTTTTTTGTACTATTGACCTAAAATTTGGACACTTTATGTGTCTGACCCATAGCCACCAACCTTATAAATTTCAAGACCCTCGGACCACTCGCTGGGGCGTGAAGAGTATTACAACTTCGGCATAGCCAAAGTCAGTCTTTTCTTTATATTTTAGTATAACGCAAGTGGATAAACCATATTTTTGATGTTTATTTTATTTAATGTATGGATTGCGAATATCATGGATTTTTCTAAATTTAATCCAGCAACGTAAAGCGTCGCCCAAAAAACTGTAGTCGCTTGAATGTGAACTGCAAATCAGTGGGAATCATTGGGAAACGCAGAATCAGCAAGTCTTTTTCTTTATACGTGTATTTGTCATTAATTATTGTTGCTTCAATCACATTCGGTATAAGATTTTGTGCGGAAAATCTGGTTCCGTTGCATAATTTTGGCGTGTTCAATGTCAGTTTGTGTGGTGTCATTCCAGGTGGGTCCAATGAATTGAGAAATTCGATTGGATAATTAACAGTTTGAGCTTCTGCTGTAACTGTATTAATGGATTTGTATTGTGTAATTGTACCAGAAATTTTCAATTGAATATTATAATTGATTCGATTGACGTCATCATTCTTTGGAGTTAACACACCATGCTCGCTTGTTGTTGTTGGAGATATTTGGGAAAACCTTGTTTTTAAAGATTTTCAACTGATGGCTAAAAAAAATTTAATTAAGCACCTATCAGGTATCAGGAAGACTTCTTATTTGCTCATCATAAAACCCTTTTCTTTGAAAAAATATATACATATAAGAGGCAATTTTTATGGTAATTGCTCAAACGATTTCGGAGTTCATCGCTCACATACTTTTTTCTCGTTCCGTTTTCTACGGTTCTGTACTCAATGGGTGAATACGGGACCCTATTCTAGGCCTATGCTGTCCATCAGTCCTTCACAGAGCTCTATCTCATGAACCGTAATAGGTAGACTGTTACAATTTTCACAGAGTTTGTATTTCTATTGCCACTATAACGACAAATTATGATAATTTTTGGAAACTCGATCGGAAAAATCGGAATTACAATTCTAATAGCTTAAGTTTCAAACAATGCTTTGCAACTTAAAGCAGTTGGTTATTATTTATGTTATTTCTGTATATGTTGTTCACTATTATTTAAATACATATACATTTTATTTTAGCTTCAAAAAAACTTGGACAATGGTACGGAACCCTCCGTGTGCGAGTCCGACTCACACTTGGCTGCCTTTTATATATATAGATTAGCTGAAATATATTTATACTTGTAGATTGATTACATTAATGCTGCCAATTGTAGTTTGTATGAGGAGATTTATACTGTAGTCTTCGAACAATTATAGGCTGTGGGAATAGTCAATGGAAAGGGTGTCAACCCAGGAGTATCTTTTAATAGATGATCATGTGTCCTATTCGGAGGAGAAAAAACATCGATCATAATGGCTTTTGGTAGTTTGCTGGATATAAGGTGATCGAACCGTTCTGATTGAAGATTTTGTATCTTTGTAAATTAAAAATTAAAATTTTATTTGGTGGAATGGAGACAAATACAGCGCCAACAAAGATGACATAGTGATGCGTTGTAATGATGATGACGACATTTTGTTGTTCTTGGAATTGTTAATTATTGATTTTAATATTTATTTATTTTTTATTTATTTATTGAATTCAAGTTCATAATTAAATATTAACTAAGAAAATTAATTGTTATATAAGAATTTGTTTTTAATCTAATACTTAAAAAAAATAACAATCGTTGGCTCATTGGTTAGTGCGACAAGCTGACATCCTCTAGAGTCGCGGGTTCGATTCACGCTCAAGTCCTGGTCCCCTGCACTTTTCTAATTTCCTCCAATCCTTCCTAACTCTTTCTCCCTGAGCTTGAATGCCTTTGTCTTGTCGCTATTGCTCAATATTAATAACTAAATTGTAAATTATAATTAAAATCTTAGTTCCGAAATAAAATAAAAAAATAATAAAAATAAAAATAGTCGCTACAGTCTCTCTGAACCATTGGGAGAATTTAATTGACCTAAGCAAGCTTGTTGTGCTCCTACTCACATCAATGTGTGTTCAGAGACAGATGTTGGGAAATCGTTAAGGATTCAAGTTACCGTGATATATATAGACGGGCGTAAATGTTGAAGATCTTGAAGCAGCAAAAAAGTGTTGGAAGAAACCTTAGGAGAAAGTATGTGATAAAATTTATTATAATTAAACACGGAATTGATCGTGTAAGGCAAAGTTAGACGTTCATACTTACCAAGAGAAAGAAGTCAATTCCATCAAATGAAACAATTTAAAGCAATGTAGAGAGAGGGTGTGTTGTGTTGTTGTGTTGGTGATTAGTGTTGTTGGTTTTGAAGGAGGTTTAATAATTTCTCCATTGTCTTTATATTTCGCCCTACGCCCTTGTTTATTGATTTTTTACATTTTTTCAAATTGAGCGATACGACGCTTTGTGTTACCCCTTAGAATATCACACAATGACTTGAATTTATCGCGTCCTTGACGAACAATCTCTCGATGTATCTTATCGTTTGGTGTTTCCTTAGTTTCATCACGAAAATCCTCTAAATCGCGTCTTAAGATCTGGAAAAAATAAATAATGCAAAATAATTAAATGTTTAACTTAATTTTGTTGATTGAATTGTTTCATATTGTTTACCTTTAAACGATCATGTATACTTCCATTAAACTTGACCAGTGTGGGCGCATCCTCAATGGGATCCTTAATTTGCTCAACTGGGTCCAAATCAAGTGCAAAAGCGCCCCCAGCAGCAGCATTTGAAAGGTCTTCTTCTTCTTCATTTTCATTGTGATTTTCAATTTTATCTTCAGTAACATGATGATGTTCCGGTTTGGTTGAAGCACCTTCAGCCGGATTACGTTCTGGTTCTTCAACTTTATCTTGCAGATGTTTTGTCACCTTCTCAATTGCATCATTTTTATCTACAGTAACATGATGATGTTCCGGTTTAGTAGAAGCAGCTTCAGCCGGATTACGTTCTGGTTCTTCAACTTCATTTTGTAGATGTTTTGTCTCCTCCTCAATTGTATCATTTTTAACTTCAGTAATATGATGATGTTCCGGTTTAGTAGAAGAAGCTTCAGCCGGATTACGTTCTGGGTCTTCAACTTCATCTTGCAGATGTTTTGTCACCTTCTCAATTGCATCATTTTTATCTACAGTAATATGATGATGTTCCGGTTTAGTAGAAGCAGCTTCAGCCGGATTACGTTCTGGGTCTTCAACTTTATCTTGCAGTTGTTTTGTCTCTTTCTCAATTGTATCATTTTTATCTTCAGTAACATGATGATGTTTTAGTTTAGTAGAAGCAGCTTCAGCTGGATTACGTTCAGGTTCTTCCAGTTCATCTTGCAGATGTTTTGTCTCCTCCTCAATTGTATCATTTTTAACTTCAGTAACATGATGATGTTCCGGTTTAGTAGAAGAAGCTTCAGCCGGATTACGTTCTGGTTCTTCAACTTCATCTTGCAGATGCTTTGTCTCCTCCTCAATGGAATCATTTTTATATTTAGTAACATGATGATGTTCCGGTTTAGTAGAAGAAGCTTCAGCCGGATTACATTCTGGTTTTTCAACTTCATCTTGTAGATGTTTTGTCTCTTTCTCAATTGTATCATTTTTACCTTCAGTAACATGATGATGTTTTAGTTTAGTAGAAGCAGCTTCAGCTGGATTGCGTTCTGGTTCTTCCAGTTCATCTTGCACATGTTTTGTCTCCTCCTCAATTGTATCATTTTTACCTTCAGTAACATGATGATGTTCCGGTTTAGTAGAAGCAGCTTCAGCCGGATTACGTTCTGGTTCTTCAACTTCATCTTGTAGATGCTTTGTCTCCTCCTCAATGGAATCATTTTTATATTTAGTAACATGATGATGTTCCGGTTTAGTAGAAGAAGCTTCAGCCGGATTACATTCTGGTTTTTCAACTTCATCTTGTAGATGTCTTGTCTCCTCCTGAATTATATCATTTTTATCTTCAGTAACATGATTATGTTCCGGTTTAGTAGAATCAGCTTCAGCCGGATTATGATCTGGTTCTTCAACTTCATCTTGCAGATGTTTTGTCTCCTCCTCAATTGAATCATTTTTGTCTTTAGTAACATGATGATGTTCCGGTTTAGTAGAAGTAGCTTCAGCCGGATTACGTTCTGGTTCTTCAACTTTATTTTGTAAATGTTTTGTCTCCTCCTCAATTGTATCATTTTTATCTTGAGTAACATGATGAGGTTCCGGTTTAGTAGAAGCAGCTTCAGCCGGATTACGTTCTGGTTCTTCAACTTCATCTTGTAGATGCTTTGTCTCTTTCTCAATTGTATCATTTTTATCATCAGTAACATGATGATGTTCCGGTTTAGTAGAAGAAGCTTCAGCCGGATTGCGTTCTGGTTCTTCAACTGCATCTTGTATATGTTTCGTCTCCTCCTCCTTCTTGGCATTAATCTCATCTTGAATGCGTTGCATTTCAGCTTGCTTAGTCATAATTTCTTCTTCAAGTTTAGCCTTTTCAATGCGATCTTTGTATTCTTGTTGTTTCTTCTCCAATGCCAATTGAAGCTTTTCACGTTCTTGTTGTTTAGTAATCTTTTCTTCACGTGCTTGTGCCTTCATTTGTTGGACATCAATTGTATCTGGTTTGTGACGATGCATATACATGTCATGATTACCCATGCATAATTCCAATATACGTTCGTTGATCTTCATGTGTGGTGAAAAGAATATCAAATTAGGTGTTCTCTTATCAATAAGTTTTACAATGAATTTCTTATGCTTATAGGAAATATGACGAATTTCCGACCATGGAAAACCAGTCTTTGGTATTAATTTGTTTTCATGTTCATAGATAATTAAATAGAGAGCATCTACACCCAACCATAGATCGGTGCCTTTTTTATTGTATATCTCAAAGTAATTGATGCCATACATTTCTAAATTCTGTGCAATTTTTAAATATTCTATCATGGCATCTTCACGTTGCATTCCACGATGTTCTTGCCACCATGTCATTATACGTTGTTCCCATTCATTTTTGGCCATTTTGTGCTGATCGATAACACGTTGAGGCAACAAACATTCATTGGCTAGAAAACCAATTGTATGTTTCACCTTATCATGATCACCATGACGTGCTTGCAAACCATATGATGCCAATAATACAGATGTCTCTGGTGGACAATAGATTTCATCTAATAAAATGGTATTCATTACTTCCAAGAAAAACAAACGTAATGTTGTATTCTGTATAAGTTCTTCGGTAACATCCTCCGGATAAAATTTAACTCGGAATCGAAATTGTAATGGATTCTCTTTTTTTACATGTTGTTTCTTTATTTTTTTATCTAGTTTAAGCCATCTAGTATAACCCTTAAAATCGGTAAATTGTAAGTCAAAGTACCAAACTTCACACAAACCAATTGCTGTGACGACTTGATCAAAGAGTTCTTGGCCAGTTGTTCTCGATTGAATGGCAAACTCCAGTTTAGTATCCATTGTAGTGACATGCACATTTATTGATTTAGAAGACGTTTTATACATAATTAGTATTTATTTTTTTTTCACAGAAAAATGCATATAATTACTTTTCAAATAAAGAACATCTACACTTCAACTTGAATTTCACAATAAGTCGCAACAAATTGCAAGAGATCAGTTAGCAATATTTTTAAATATTGTTCCATTTGGAACGAAGCACAAAAAACACCATGTAAATTAATATACTGATCAGAACTCTCTCTCTCTCTCTCTCTGTTATGT
>JAWNKV010000068.1:0-35555 GCA_035041805.1 Amiota mariae
GTATGCAGATACCGAAACAACAACTAACACCAAAACCTGTGTTATCAAAAACAACATCGCTTCGATTGTGTCATTGGTCAACTCTGCGACAGTTGACCTTCAATAAATACACCCACGCAAGTACTAAATGAAAACAATACCAAAAATAAACCTGCTTTTCAACAGTTAAACCAGACAAATCGACAGAACATACGCAAAACAGTAACAAAAAGCATAGAAGTAAATTACAAAAAACTGCACAAACAAAATTATAAGAATACTGGTTAAGCAAACCTACTACACACAAAATGTTTGAACTACTAGCAGACGAAAATGATACAAATGACGAGCAACAGAACAGTGCAGCACCGGCAAATGACACCAAACAGAATTAAAAAAAAAGCTAGCAAAACACCACCAATTTATGTGCAAGGGGTACAAGACATTAATGTACTAACTAATGCACTGACTGAATTACTAAGGCACAACTACTCAAAGCACTACCCAATAACGAAGTTCAAGTTTAAAGACGAAGGTAATTTTAAAGAAATGCTAAGACACCTTCATCCATCATCGGACACTGAGGAATTAAGACTGGAACTAAATGAATTAGGGCACAAAGGTATAAACATACACAATATACCACATAAAAAAAAAAACAATAAACCATTACCTCTGTTCTCAATCGAACTAGCAATCAGCCCAACCAACAAACACATTTATAAAATAACTTCATAACTTCACAACAAAATCCAATTTAAGGTATCCCACAATAAGAGGACGATAGCGCAATGTACTAGCTGCCAGAAATACGGACACACCCGAAACTGTTGCTTTAAGGATCCAGTATGTGTTAAGTGCGCTGGGATTCATAAAAAAATCGACTGCAAATGGATGTATCAAACAAAATCAAATGCGCTCTCTGTGGTGGAGCTTACACAGCCAACTATAAGGGCTGCGAAGTTTATAAAGCTCTCAAAATTCAAAGGTTTCCTGCCCTTCGAACCAAAATATTGGCAGATGATAATAAAAAATAACAGATGCCCATAACCTCCAACAAAGTGGAGAATGGTATAAGCTTTGCGCAAATTGCAGCTACCTCTTTCCATCCTCACCCAATCAATCGACCAGCACAAAAGGGAAAAGCAAGCTCTACTGACAATCCGACGATCCCTGACAGAAGTTCCCCTCAGCAAAACAACACTAACAACATGCTAATAGACGATACCACAGAACTTAAAAACATGATGAAACAATTCATTCAACAGGTGACTAATATGATGAACATCATAACACTCTTGGTAACTAAGCTTGACAAACAAAATGTACAATAAGTTAAGAATAATTTCTTGGAACGAGAATGGACTACACAAACATATTTTAGAGATTCAGCTATTTCTAAACGAAAATTTAATTGATATAGCACTTATCTCTGAAACTCACAAATAATCACTATTTAAGAATTCTTGGGAATAAAATATATAAGACAAACCACCCGAATGGTTCAGGACATGGTGCTATTATTATTAAAATGAATATGAGCCACATTGAGTTTGAGAGCAAGTATGATGCATTTACAATAGCAGCTATTTATTGCCCACCTAGACGCACAATCCATCAGCTCAATTTAGAGACTACTTTAAAGAGCTTGGTCCAAGGTTTATCGCAGCAGGAGATTACAATTCTAAACATGTAAACTTGGGACACTAAGGGGACACTAAGGGGAAAAAATTACTAAGTGCAATTCATATGATTGGAGGAAAGCATTTAAGCACTTGTGAACCCACATATTGGCCAACCGACCGGACTAATATACCGGATCTAATTGATTTTTCTATACTAAAAAACATGACTTTTTCAAATTGAGTCCCGACTTGCACTTTCTTCAGACCATTCTCCAATCCAAGTTGAATATAGTTGCGCAATAAAAATGGTTCCACCCGCTTACAAAATGTACAATAGAAGAACTGACTGGGGTGGATACAGGGAATGTATTGACATTAATATCTCTATAAATGTACCTCTTAAGGAACAGGACGATATTGAAAAGGCAGTGATATAATATTTAAATGACAGCATAAACGAAGTAGCACACAGAGCAACACCAGAACTAAAACCAACAGAGGGAAACTTTTTTATCATCGCGAACAAAAACAAACTGCGTAAAATCTGGCAAAGGACGAGAGCTCCAAATAACAAAGCATAGCTAAATAAAGCAATCGAAGAACTGAAAACCAGTCTAAGGAAATTCAAAAATGAAAAATTTTTTTACATACTTAAAATCACTATCTCCGATGTTCTAATTACTATTTGTGGGAAGCCGTTGAACACCTTACGAACCGTACCATCCACCAGCCGCCACTCAAAAAGTCGGATGGAACTTGGCCTAGAACTAACTCACACAAAGCTTCACTACTTGCTGACTATTATGAACAAGCTTTTACTAATAACCAATTTGGTCAACAGGTCCCCTCCACCGCAGAACAGAATAAACAAAATGTCTGCAAACGAAGTCAGACACTGTATTGAAAAGCGCACTTCCCTGAAAATGTAGCCAGGATATGACCAAATAACTTGAAAGTTACTCAAAGAGCTCCCTACAAAGGCAATAATCTATATTAGGAACTTTTTAATGCAATATTAAGACTAACGTACTACCCATCTTTATGGAAAGTACCTGAACTAATAGCTATACCTAAATTTGGCAAAAGTAAGACCATAACGTCATCGTACAGACCAATCAGCCTTCTGCCGTCATTATCAATAGTATTTGAACGACTTTTCCTAGAAAGAATTCAACCAATTCTGGACGTGAACAAAATCATACATTACCACCAATTCGGATTCAAACAAAGTTACTCTACAATTCAGTAAATTCACAGAGCAACACACAAATACTCAAGGGATCTTGATGAAAAAAAGGATTATGTAAGTGTGTTCCTGACATGACGGCCTTCTTAGTAAAATTAAGACTGTACTACCAAATGACCTATGCGAAATCATCAAAATTTACCTTGACAATCGCTATTTCTACGTCAGATTTAAAGACGAAACTTCCACACTAAGACAGATAAAAGCAGGAATCCCGCAGCGATGCGTCCTTGGGCCTATGCTGTATACCCTTTATACATCTGACATCCCAACTCCAGAAGACAGAAGACGTCAATGGTGGCCATCTTCGCAGACGATACAGTAAAGTACTCCCACTATCATCTAGCTGTAGCTGCAAGACATTTTGGACGAAATATGCTCTTGGTGTGATTAATGGGAAATTAAAGTTAATGACGCAAGTGATATACACGACATAGACAATTTATCACCCAAGACAACTAAAAATAAAAGGTACTGACATCCCACCAAGTAATGTAGCAAAGTATATGATCTTGCATATTGACGGTAAACTGACTTGAAAGTATCACATCCAAAAGAAGAAAGACCAGCTTATACTTAAATTAAAGCAGTTATACTCACTGTTTAACAGTAAATCTAATCTGTCAACCAGTGGAAAATTAGTGCTATACTTAAGTGTAGTTAAGCCTATATGGACGTACGGCATTCAACCATGGGGCACTGCCAAGAAAACGAATATAAACAGAATCCAGAGACAACAATCTAAAATGCTTCGAGGAATTCTTAATGCGGATTGGTATACGAGTATAACTAACTACGATATCCATAAAAACTTCGGTGTAACAATGATACATGAGGAAATTGTTATAGTTAGTAGGAGATATTACAAATCCTTAGAGCGACATTCCAAAGTAGTAATAACTCACCTTTCATCTCACGAATTGACAGACGTAGACGCTTAAAAATAAGCAGACCAGTGGATCTAACCTAGTTCAGCTATTACATATTTATTTTTCCCTTCTATTTATATATAAATTACGTGTGTGCATGGTTGGCTTTGATTGTTGAGAGGAACGTTGTGGTATCTCACGAGAGTGGGGCAGTCGCTAGTAGTACTTAAAAAACAAATCCCTAACTACTCGTACCATTATAAAACTGACCATTCCATAATGATCGATATTGTCATATTGTTATCCCTTCGTTCATTGTTAAAATAAGTAATTAGTGTTTGTCTTTTAGATTATAAGTAAACAAATGTATATGACCATTCGGGAAAATAAAAAAAAATTATATACATTACTTTTTTGAAGACGTTTAATAAGTAAATGAATAATATCTTATTATATAACACAACTCTGGTACTTATTCTAAAACTTGATTCCTACCATTTTGTTCAGAAGTTTCACTTCAATAGTGTATTTAATAGTTGGGGCACACACTACTTTTTTATTAAACCGAAACTTTTCATAAGTAAAGATTGAAATGTAATTTCAACTTAACATAAGCACAGATATTAACTGATCTAAATTAAAAAAAAAAAAAAAAAAAGAATTAAAGTGTTGTCATAATAAATTTAATATGTAACTAAATTAAAATAAAAAAGTCTTGGAGAGTTATGAATATTACAGATTATTTCAATATTTTAATTCAATTTCATATTTTAGTCTGCGCCGCTGGTCCACATGAGAAGCGTTTACTGCATGCACTACTCGACAATTACAACAGTTTGGAACGGCCGGTGGTCAATGAATCCGATCCATTGCAATTGAGCTTCGGTTTAACACTTATGCAGATAATTGATGTGGTAAGAACTTACAATTTGTTTATAATATTCCTATTCTTCTCGTGAAGAGCATTCAATATGTTTACTAGAATTAGACGCACAAAATGTGTAGCATTAAGCAAAGATAAAATAACGACTGAACGCAACATGTAAGTATATAGTATTATTGTATAATATTGCTTATATGGGCTTTATATGTAACGTATGTATGTTTCGTACGTTTTTCGTTGTATTTATTTATTTGAAATGGCATTGGCTAAGAAACTGCCAGCTTAAAACAAAAATAAATGTAACAATTAATACTTAAAAGTAAGACAAAAATATAAATTGAAGTGAACTGAATCCAAAATAAATTAATTAAAAAAAAATAAAAAAAAACCAAAGAGAAACAAACACAAATAGGAAGAAAAAACATGAAAATAAATAAATAAGGATACTAAGAAATACCAGCCTCTGACCCGATGGGGGAAATTTATTTGCAAATAGAAGTGAGCTATGCCCCTACTCACAGCCAGGTCAGAGACATATAAGCTAATAAACTACAATAATGCAGATTTAAAAGGTGACCCAAATCAGCGACATCCAGTTCATCCACCCTGCAGTGTGATCATGAGTCCCGCAGCGTATGACGATAGTATAAATCGATGAGGGCGATATCTCAGGAAAGGGAACGTGATAGAATTTATTATATGACGCGTATAAAACTCAGAAAGGATCATGTAGTCTATAGTTAGAAGTGCATCTATTCAATGCTAAAGGGACAAAATTTCTGGTAGGACGACACTGATACAAAAGTTTAACTGATTCAATAGCTCAGGAGAATCAATTTCCCCAACTATGAGCTTATGTAGAAAACTAATCCCAACAGCTATCCATCGAGCCTATCAGAGTAAGATTGCAAACGCGAATTAGGTTTCCAGTTTAGGCCACGAAGGGCAAACAGGAGAATTGTTTCTGTACAGACTCAATTCGAACTTGATTATTTATATATTGCGATGACCAAATTTA
This sequence comes from Amiota mariae, assembly GCA_035041805.1. Taxonomy (NCBI): domain Eukaryota; kingdom Metazoa; phylum Arthropoda; class Insecta; order Diptera; family Drosophilidae; genus Amiota; species Amiota mariae. Next base: position 5,621 of record JAWNKV010000068.1, read on the forward strand.
AGGGCAATACTCAAGGAGAGGACGCACAATAGATATAAAAAGAGCATTTTTGGTATAAGGGTCATTAAATTCAATAGACCAACGTTTAATAAAACCAAAAACACTCTTCGCTTTATTTACGCAAGAAGAGATATGTTGGTTACAACACAGCATGGGATCAAACAGGACACCGAGGTCATTAAAAGTAGAGACTCGCTCGAGTTGGACATTTCCAATCGTGTATGTAAACAAATGAGGTTTACACCGATGATACGTCATGATCTTACATTTGGAGATATTTAGATATAAGTAATTAGCAGAACACCAAGAATGTAAAGAATCAAGATCCTCTTGGAGTCTGAGATGGGAGGCACCATCATTAAATGAAAGCCACAATTTTTTATCATCAGCGTACATGAGCACACGAGAATGTGAGATGGAGAAAGGGAGATCATTTACAAAAAGGTAAAACAATAATGGGCCTAGATGGCTCCCTTGAGGAACTGCAGAAGTGACAAAGACTGGACCAGAAAGAGTGGACTTATATAACACTTGTTGAATCCTATTTCCCAAATAAGATGCAATCCAACAAAGAAGATTTTGTGGAAACCCTAAAATGTCAAGTTTATGTACAAGCAGAACATGATTAACAGAATCGAACGCTTCAGTAGCGTTTCTGTCAGTGTAAATAACATCAGTTTGACGTTTGTCCCTAAAATCAAGATTTACAAAAGATGTAAACTGAAGCAAGTTTGTAGTTGAAGATCGCTTTTGCATAAAACCGTGTTGACAGGGAGAAATAATTGTTTTACAAAAGTGATAAAAGGTTGAAGTGAGCATTTTTTCAAATAATTTTAGGATTGCATAAAGTTAAGCAATACCCCTGTAATAGGATATGTCAGCTTTGTTACATTTTTGTGTAAGGGAATAATAAGGGATTCCTTCCAGATAGGAGGGAAAGATGCGCTCTGAAGTGATAAATTGAACAGTTTCAAAGGTGGTTTACACAGAAGTTAGCACAGTGCTTAAGCAGACAACTAAGTATTTTGTCAGGGCCGGGTAAATAAGTGGGTTTCAACGATTTTAAATTTATAAGAAGACATTCCTCCCTAATTACAGGAGAAACAATGATGTTACAATGGGAAATTGGATAAGGATACCGGTTTTGAATATAGGATTCAGAGAAATAAGTGGATTGAAAGAATTTTGCAAACAGATCTGCAATACCCAAATCAGAGAGGCCATGTTCATTAACTAGATACAATGATGAGGGAAATAAAGAAGATTTGCGCTTTGAGTTCACAAAGTTATAGAACTCCTTAGGGTCACGTGAAAATTGCAATCTACAACGTGAGGATAGTTATTGTAATAAAGGTTATTTAATGAAAGAAAATTAGCCCGAGCCACACAAAAGTTAGCAAAAGCAATAGAAGAAATTTTTTATATAGCCTCGACATAATGTTCTTCAGATAAGAAAGTCTTCTTGTAAACCAAGGTGGTTTATATGACACATTTCGAAACAGCGTTATAGGGGATATAGGCATAAAATATTTTTTATATCACTAAAAAAAAATTTAATAGCAGTAGTCATATCACTGCAATTGTACAATAAAGATCAATCTATTCCAAGAAAGACTGCATTTAGTTGGACAAAGTTCACTTTGCGAGAACAGAATCGACGCATCGAAGTATATGTGGAGTCTGAAACAGGACGGGCTACAGAATGGGATATTTCCAATGTTGGATGGTAAGTATCCTTAGGAATACTTAAAGGTTGGCATTTTGACACAAAAGTGTCAGCAGAATCATTACTAAACGCAAGATTAAGTGATGTATTGTAATGGTTTACTACAGAGTTCATTTGAAACAAGGAAATTTCAAACAGTGTGTCCAAGAAATCATGTTGTGCTGAAGGAACTAGATACTTCGAGATTCCAAAAAAAAGGACCATGAAATGAATGGGAGATTAAAATCACCTAGCACGATAAGAGAGTCACGGTCCCGAAGAATGTTATTAACAGAGTTAATGGCCCTAGCATGACACATATAAGTTTCCAAATTGGAATTATGTGGAATATAAGAACACGGTATACATATGTAAGAACAGATTCATTAAGCAAAAATAACCTCACGCAAATACACTCAATATTGGCTGAACAGTTTCGATCAACGAATTCTGATCTTAGATGAGAAACAACAGCAATGAGGACACCGAGTCAAATAGGGTGATATTTTCTATATGTGACGAAATTTGAACAGAAAATTTCATTACTAAGAATACCAAAGTGAAGCCATGTCTCGGAAAACGTTATAACATCAGACTCAAAGGAGAAACTATCCCTATACAAATTGTTAAGCTTGGACAATAAGCCTCTAAAATTTTGATATATTATAGAGATATGATGAAGGCAGGAAGCTAGTTTTTTGGAGCCGAGCTTGGAGCCGAAGGTGAACTAGTAAGTACTGGAAGCCTAACAGTACTAGGTCTATTCCTACTCTTATGTTTAAATTCATGAACAACCATATTTGGAGGCCAGAATTGCGCATTACAAACTTCGTCGAATGATTTGGAAGGCACACTAATCTTGAATGACGAAAAATCCTTAGGTTGTGAAAAATTTAATTTTTGAACACAAACCTTCACATTAGTCTTAGAAGCAATATACCTATTAATGTCATCACAGGTAGTATCATAAGACAGTCTTGATAGGAAAATATGTTTCCGAGGGGCCACATCCAACAAGATAGGTGGTGAATCCACATTCAAAGATGGCGATATTGGTAAAGGTTCTAGGGTTGCCGCAAGTAATAATGAAGAAGAGGCGTGGTTGGATTCGTCGGCTAAAGGTACTATTGAGGTATGGGGTATACCACCATTGACGGCATCATTCCTCGAATTATCAGGTCTTGACCGCTTAGAAGCATTGATGGCAACATTCCCGTTTTTGTACACAAAGGTGTTCGACGAAGGTGGAGAAGAAACGGGTCTAGAACATTTGGAGGAGGATACCTGTGTTACAGGCAACACAGGAGTTGAGGTAGGATCGGTTGGAGAGGCAATTGTGGCAGAAACAAGAGGAGTGGTGGAAGGTAGTTGGGGTGAAGCATTCTTGCCCATAGGGGAAGATGTCAATAAGAGAATTGGGGGAATTGAATCGAACTGATATTTAGTGAGTAAATCAGTGTTCGAATCAAAATCAAACGATAGTTGCTTTACAGCACTATTCAATTTGATAAAATTGTCACGTATACTACGATAGATTGCCAAAAATTCAACCTGACGCTTAAAACAGGATGGGCAAGACCACGTCAAACTGCCACAAAATGTTTGGGATCTGATAGTAGAGAGCGCACAAAAAATCAAAAAAGCCCAAAGCAAAAACAAATGCTACAGAAAGAAACACAAAACGGTACTAAATCACTGATTAAAAACAAAAATACAGTAATCACTTGAAAATATAATGAAAATACCTCAATTAAAAAATATTAGAACTATTTAAAAATTTATGCACCACTAACTAACCCGAAATCACAATCAATTTAAAGTTATGCACAATAATATAAACAGTAATTATTATAAACAAATTGAAGTAAAAAAAAAAGTAAAAATTTAAATATTTATTAGAACAAAAGTAAACACGTCCGCTCTTTTTGAACTCTTCTTTGATCTAATACAGAACCATTCCCAATTTTAGTTAATATCTTGGAAATCTTTTTGTCACGTTGCCTAACGATTTCCGTTAGTGAATAATAGTGTAAATTGTGCCATATCATATTAGTAAGCAAAGGGTCTGCCGGTCTGCGATAAATTGGTGCTGCTCGTACTGGCGGTAGCTGTCGTAAATCGGCACACAATATTACCTTAAAACCACCGAAGCGGGCGTTTGATTTTAATCCCACAGCACGAAGAATGTTATCAACATTCCATAATATCTGGTAGCCCATCATGCTAATTTCATCTATAATTATTGTTGAAACTTCGCGCATATCACAACGCAATGTTAAGCATATAAATTGGTATATTTAAGGCTGTGTGAACTGTCATTCCGTCAATATTAATAGCATCTTTACCGGTTGTAGCACACATAAGATATGCGCATTTATTATTGACGTGTCTGTTAGCGAATGTATTAAAGACATCCATCATTACTTTTAGGACTTGGGTATTGCCGGCTCCTGCTGGGCCAGTGAAGAATATTTGCAATGGCTTATCACTCATATAAACTAAACGATTAATCAACTCTAATGTGATTTTCAACTGACCAAGTAATTTCATCATGCTACAAAACTCAGCATGAGACCAAACATGCTGAATACGCTGGATTGTGGATATGCTGCTCTTCATCAATATCGCTTTCAACATGCGTATTATGTTGTGATGGTCGTTGCATATAAACATTGTCATCATATATAGTTTTCATTATACATCGATCTGTTATCTCGCCATTTTCCACAGTGTCGTTTTCTGCTTTCGTGTGAAATTCGTTGACAATTTCCATTATTTTTTCAAAATTGAACCCCAAGTTATACTGTTGGTGACGTTCAAACATAACAGCATTCTGAGATTCAAGCAATTGGATATAGTTGTCATTATTTAGGATATCCAACTCTTCATTTCGAAACATTTTGGATACATTTCGTCGCTGATATTGCCGAAAAACTACTGGTTCACCAAAAACGTTTTCTTCGTCGATTGACGAACTTCTGTCTTCATCATCCAAGGAAACAGATTTATGGTTGCGAGTTGAGATTTATGGTCGAGCTCTTTTGGTCTCAATTCATAAGTTTGGATGAAGTTCTTATTCCAAATATCCGTTGATATCCGTTGATGGACAGCGTTCAGATAGGTGTTGTGTTGGAATAAATTAACCATGCCGTGATGTTGTTGGGCAATCTAAGTAAAAACCACGCTGATTCCTGTATTGACAGTTCGACTGTGTTTCACATTTGTTTGCCCAATTATTTTAAAAGGGTTTCATAATCAGCATCTAGATATTCGTCGTATAATTTAATTAGCTCTCGATAAAGTGCACTCGTTTCTCGATTAGTCTTATTGACATATTCTGCAACATAAGCAGCACATGAATATTCTTCCAAAACATATTGTATATCCATATTAGAATTTAAAATTAAACTTATAACATGAACATAATTGTATGGATTCGTTAATATGTCATTCATATCACGCCGTAAATATACAGTTGGGCGTGCTATCCCATGCCATATAATATCGAAATAATCGTCGTACGAATTGACCATATTCGATTCTAAAAATTCATCAATGCTTTTCAAGTGTCTTGTGCAAAATTTTAAAAAGTTCAACTTTACTTGAATCTACAGTTGTAGCTGGAAGGAGCACTCTCATTTCTATCATGGGCCAACATGGTATTTTCAATCTTAATTTTCTGCTATTTTTCTTCTAACATGTATGAATATGCGCATGTTGCTGAACCTCTCTTAATATTGAAGCATTAGCTCTATCAGCAACTATTAAGGCATCAATGAATTTTATTGTTTCCGGCATGTTTTCTTGTAAGGGCTCATTCGGAGCATCTTGTAACCATATTAATGCATGTATGTACATGTGGACTTCCACGATGTTGAAATTCTATGCGTTTAAAATAATGAAGTAGAACGGATCTACTAAATGGATCATTTGTTTTTATTTTATGTATTGTATTAACCAGTCTGTGAAAATATAAACAACAACTGGATCGCTATTTATTATTTCTGCACAATCAACATCCATATGTTCAATTTCAGCATAAGTTATATTTACATCAAACTCATTGCGATATTGCTACACCAACCGCATAAGTTGTAACCAATGAATCTCAGAAGCGCTCAATTGTCGTAGCATAGCAAATAAATCGATTTTGCGGACTGCCAATATTATGCTGACTTAGGTATGGTTTTAAAAAATGATAAGTGACCTAACGATTCTTTTGCAAATTCACGATCTTCTAAATCTATTCGCCGAATTTATTTGCCCATCGAATATTTATTACGAAACACTAAGCGATTTTAGCAGCCATGTACAAAATATGAGCTGGTACAGCGCCTTGCCTATCAGATCGTCGAATTTCACTGTTGGCTATCATATATGGAGTAGCATTTATTGTAAATTGCTGAAGATGCCCATAATATATTGAAGGAAATGATAATTATTCAGCGAACTCATCAAAACCCAGCGATATCGGCGTTTTGCTTTCTGATGGATATATAGTTACCTGTATGTCATCTGTCCATAACAACGTTGATTGTTGTATGCCCAATAAGGCATCGCCACGCTTGCTTAATTCGTCAATGTCACGTTCACTGATCGGTTCGAAAGTATCTTCACATTCGTCATCATATGATTGTACTTCTGTTGTTTGATTTCTTTTGAAAAATCCAGGTTGTACATTTTGTATAAAGGTGTTGTTAACAAATATTGCAGCTACTGTTTTATAGTTGATTTCTTTATATTGACTTATGAAGACGATGCCGCTTAATATTGACGTTGATTACGCAATCATCTTGTAAATTTCGCGGCAGTGCTTTAACCATTTTGTCAACATCGACTGGTACATTTATAACTTGTCTAACTAGCTTTTTGACACCTTTAAACCACCACAAGCGACGAATACTTAGAAACGGTATTCGCGGTGAAACAAGACGCTCTTCTATAATCCCCAATTTCAGCAAATGTGCTGGTATTGCTGGAAACACAAGCCCATTGCATACTGCTAACTGTGGCACCTTTTTATTTAAGCACAAGCGGTAACAAGTTTTCCATCAGATATACTGAATATATATCGCCTCCCTACAATATCCTTAAAGAAATCTATTAATTTTGGTGGCGTAGCAACAATAACAGTTTCATTGCTCTATCAGAATCTGTCACACACATTGCATATGGGCATTTCCACGTTGTTGAACAATACAATAATACCATTGGTGTTTTAGTCTGTTTCAGGTGAAATATTTGATACATAATAAGGATAAGAAAAGGAGCGGTACGAAAGTGACAAAAATAGAAGTAGTTTTTGTGATCATCTTTAAAAACATCAGATTCAGCGAAACCAAACACAATATTTTAATAATAACAAATTTTAAAATGTTAAGAAATAAGAAAGCTTTAAAATCCTTTTAGATCGATAAAAATATTGTAGGTACTTTTTTAAATTTAATTTTTATGCTGGTACGAACGTGACGTGTCGAGCGTGACATTTTTGTATGACTATTTTAAAATAAAACTGTATGTGTTTTTTTTTTATTATTTTTATTATATGTATATTTAAAGCAAAGTCTTAAATCTATGAACAAATTAACAATGCTTTTCATTATATAGTTTTTTTAAAAGAATATGCAGTCCGAGCTGCTTCTATTCGGCGACCATCGCAAGAAAAGGTAAGCAGTTTGTGGATACCCGGAATGCTTTTTCAATCCTTCCATTTTTCATGTAATTTTAAGGACCCATTTTCAATTTGCTGTGAGGAGATGTAATATAATTTTATGCCGTTTATGTTATTTTATGCACATTCAAAAAATGATTAAACGTCTGATTAAATCACATTGTTAGACTTTGTTATTTGCCAAACCCTTCTTATTATAACCGCAGCCACTCCATCAACAGCGCCCTTTCCGTGCAAAGAAATTCCATTGGATAAAATCACTTTCAAATTTTTTATAAAATCTGATAGGCTCGATACCATGAATTTGTTTTTAAGCTGCGAGCTACTTCCGTCAAAAAAATATGAAAATTTTGGATAGGCTACCATAGAGAACTTGACACTCCGCTAAAAGCTTCATCAAAAAACAAAATACATCGTCTTTGCTGTGACTTAGGTTATCACTGATGATGGCGAAAGACTTTGTTTCTCCCAAAAACCAAGTCACACAAGTGAAAATAGTTACCTGCCGGAAACTGAAATATGCACTCTGCACCTCATTTTGAGTGGTAAGCCGGTAAATCTCGGCGAAATCGATTTGAATATCCAACTCAAAAGGCTTTAAACCTTTTTGATCTCCTCAAAATATTTTTGTTGGGCACTTTTAATAAAAAAAAAATTAAACTTAAATGGAGAAAGCTGCCCCTTAAGTTCGTACATGAGGTCTGATAAAGGGGCAACGCTATTTGAAAGGGTTATGTGATTATTTATTTTTCGCTTATTTTACCACTTCACATCATCTTCCATTTTTCTTAAATAGGTAAGAAGAACTAACTCATCTTATAACGCATTTCTTGCAATCGACTGTCCTGCAATTTTCATTGCATACGGTAACGAACGTGACAAAATTCAAATGGCTCCAGAAAGATATATATAATTTTATTTTTCAATTGAGTTTCTTTAATAACGTTATTAAATACAAATTATATTTATACCATTAGTTCTTTGAATATTTTTGCAAAAATCACAATTTGCCACTTTGCATTAGTTTTCCTTGAAATGTTAAGTAAATTCATGTGAAATTTGTTAATTTTCTTTAAATTTGAATGTTTTTGTATAATAATATATTAAATTAATGTGATTTTAATAACTTTTAATTTTTTGGTCACGGTTGACCATTTGGTCGAAATGCCCATATTGAAAAAGAAAATAAGTCATGGGTTCCTCATAAGATTTGTAAATCCAGTGTTGAGTTTTTACATTTGGAAATTAGCATCGAAACCGTTAGCTTCAAGACATTTGGCACCAAATTCAGCAATTACAGCATACAGGACAAGGGAAAGTGAGATATTAAAATTTTTTAGTGAAAATAAAGAACTTGTCTACTGTAATAATATCGTGGAGTTACTTCAAGAAATAGGTTTAAAGGAATACAATTCTAATGATTGGATGATAAGTGGAAACAAAGGTGTGTGTTCGTTGTGTAGTTGACGTGAGTTGAAAGAATCGGACCGAATTAGAGAGGAAGAGCGCATAACAGTACAGCTCTTGCTCTCTGCGAGACAAGGTCGTAGCCAGAATTTTGTTCAGGGGGTCAGGCAAGGAAAAACGTTTATTAATGTAAAAAAATATTTATTTTATTACAGTAATAGTAATCCTCGAGGTTCTTCACAAAATATGGTATTCACTAAAGAAGATTCAGCAATAGACCTTCGAGACAATATTATTTTTTTTTTTTAATATTATTTATTAGGAACATTAAACCACTTAAAGTTATAAAATATTGTTGTTAGGACTATAAACAGTTACAGGAATTGATTTAAAATCAGTTTAGGAAAGGGTAAATTTTATTTAATTAAGAGTTGGTAAGTCGTTTGGATGAAGCTTTTTTAGCCGCCTTTGAATCACTGTCCTGGTTAGTGACTCTGCGAGAGGATTTGGGTTTGAGACAAGTCTGTCATTGTATCGGCTACTATGAAAGTTTATTTCCTGTAAAACTGTAGGTATGTTGAGATCGTTGTGAAGTGTCGTATTCCTGACGAACCATGGGGCATCAGTGATTGTCCTGAGGGCCTTATTTTGAAGTACCTGTATTTTCCTACGATTTGATGGGCGTGATGTACCCCATAGCTGGATACCATATTTCTACGAAGGAGCAACTATTTGCTAGTAAGTTAAAAGTTTTCATTTTATGGGAACAGGATCGAGCAATGGTGGTAATATGATATTTCCGTGTTAGGCGTTTATCAAGGTGAAAACCCAAGTATTTTACCGCTAATACGGTGCCTTCGGGAACACCGGCCTGAACAGGTCGGATTGAAGACATTGCATCTCCGTATTTGATATAAAAGGTTCTGTCAGACAAAAAAGATTCTACAACTTTAAAAAGAACAGATGCTAGGGTGTCCTTTAATTTGTGTATCAGTCTTTGAAGCCAGACACGATCGAACGCTTGTTCGATGTCCAAAAAAGCCCTAACGCAGTATTGCTTGCCCTCAAGTGCAGATAAAATGTGGTGCACGACCCGGTGAACTTGATCCGGGTAGTATGGTGTTCCCTAAAGCCAAATTGATGATTTGGAATGGCATTCTGAAATTTTATTATTATACATGAAGATACTTATTACCATTTTGTACAAAGAAGTTTGTAACACACAGAAGAAGACATCGGAGACCCCATAAAGTATGTATATTCCTGATCAGCGCGACGAGACGAGTTGATCAAGCTATATCTGTCTGTATGTATGCAAACTAGTCCTTCAGTTTTTGAGTGCTGATTTTCTGCACGCAGCTTGCTTTTTACTATACGCAGTACATTTTTCGGAATCAGCCGAATCGGACTACTAAGGGGTTACCTCCCATACAAACCGGGGTCCAAATGAAAGTTCATATTAGAAAAAACTTTATTTAACTGAACCTTCAGTTTTTGTGCTGTGAAATTATGCACGGAGCTTTTTTTTCACCATACGCAGTACATTTACCTGAATCAGCTGAATCGGACCACTAGGTGCCTACACCTTATACAAACCTGTATTCAAATTAAAGTTCTTATTTTTACTATAGACTTGAAATTTGGAAACTATAGGTGTCTGATCCATTTCCACCAACCAAGTAAATGTAAATGTTCAAGACCCTCGGACAACTAGGAGGAGCGTGAAGAGTATTATAACTTCGGCATAGCCAAAGTTAGTCTTTCCTTTTACTTGTTTTGGTGATCGCTTTGTTGTAGTTACAAACAGTTTTTATAAAAAATTTAATTTAGCTGAAGGCTATTGTAGCCAGTACTATTTTCCATAAAGTATGGTTTAGTTTTAATTATCTCCTTGTTACGAGTATATACATAAAAACCGCATGATTCGAACTCACCAACTCACGTGTATGAGTCTTACACCCTAGCCATTATCGCCTGCAATGACGATGACGCCAATATAAAATTCCACTCAACTACAAAAACAAATGTATTGGAACCTATTTCATTTATATACTCTTGACGTTAGTGAATTGTATTATAAGTTTGTCATGAAGTTTGTAACGCACTCCTAGTCCTTCAGTTCTTGAGCTAGATAGCAAAACTTTTGTACATCGGTTTCTTTTTATCAAACGCCGGTCAAGTTCGTGCATCAGCCGAATCGGATCACTAGGGGGGTACCTCCCTTACAAACTCCCTTTGAAATAGTTTTATTATTTTCTAATTGGGGTATTTTCATTATATTTTCAAGTGATTAGTGCATTTTTGTTTTTGCATTGTTTCATAATTTTTACCATTGTTATTATATATAACATTTCAAAGTTATTAACTGTGAGCATTGTTGTTGCAAAACCAAACTGTTATTAATTTGCGATTCAGTACTGTTTTGCGTTTCTTTCTGTAACATTTTGTTTTTGTTTTGGGCTTTTTTGATTTTTTTTGCGCTCTCCACTATCACTTACAGTGTGTACTATTAGTATCTGCATTTTTTATAAAATTAATTTTTCATATACTTTTTTTTTTTGAATTTTATTTATTTTTTATTATTTATATTTTTTTTTTTTTTTGTGAATATTATTTGTTGTAATCCTTCATGTAAAAATGAAAATACTTTTGATGTTGATTCTCTACGCGCCGTACGATGTTGGCTGTGCGACAATTTTTCACACTTGAAGTGTGCGGGACTGAACGGCCGTGACCATGACAACATTATCAGCAGATCCAAAACATTTTGTGTCAGTTTGACGTGGTCTTGCCCATCCTGTTCTAAGCGTCAGGTTGATTTTTTGGCAATCTATCGTAGTATACGTGACAATTTTATCAAATTGAATAGTGCTGTAAAACAACTATCGTTTGATTCTGATTCGAGCACTGATTTACTCACTAAATATCAGTTCGATTCAATTCCCCCAATTCTCTTATTGACATCTTCCCCTATGGGCAAGAATGCTTCACCCCAACTACCTTCCACCACTCCTCTTGTTCCTGCCACAATTGCCTCTCCAACCGATCCTACCTCAACTCCTGTGTTGCCTGTAACACAGGTATCCTCCTCCAAATGTTCTAGACCCGTTTCTTCTCCACCTTCGTCGAACACCTTTGTGTACAAAAACGGGAATGTTGCCATCAATGCTTCTAAGCGGTCAAGACCTGATAATTCGAGGAATGATGCCGTCAATGGTGGTATACCCCATACCTCAATAGTACCTTTAGCCGACGAATCCAACCACGCCTCTTCTTCATTATTACTTGCGGCAACCCTAGAACCTTTACCAATATCGCCATCTTTGAATGTGGATTCACCACCTATCTTGTTGGATGTGGCCCCTCGGAAACATATTTTCCTATCAAGACTGTCTTATGATACTACCTGTGATGACATTAATAGGTATATTGCTTCTAAGACTAATGTGAAGGTTTGTGATCAAAAATTAAATTTTTCACAACCTAAGGATTTTTCGTCATTCAAGATTAGTGTGCCTTCCAAATCATTCGACGAAGTTTGTAATGCGCAATTCTGGCCTCCAAATATGGTTGTTCATGAATTTAAACATAAGAGTAGGAATAGACCTAGTACTGTTAGGCTTCCAGTACTTACTAGTTCACCTTCGGCTCCAAGCTCGGCTCCAAAAAACTAGCTTCCTGCCTTCATCATATCTCTATAATATATCAAAATTTTAGAGGCTTATTGTCCAAGCTTAACAATTTGTATAGGGATAGTTTCTCCTTTGAGTCTGATGTTATAACGTTTTCCGAGATATGGCTTCACTTTGGTATTCTTAGTAATGAAATTTTCTGTTCAAATTTCGTCACATATAGAAAAGATCACCCTATTTGACTCGGTGTCCTCATTGCTGTTGTTTCTCATCTAAGATCAGAATTCGTTGATCGAAACTGTTCAGCCAGTATTGAGTTTATTTGCATGAGGTTATTTTTGCCTAATGAATCTGTTCTTACATATGTATACCGTGTTCTTATATTCCACATCATTCCAATTTGGAAACTTATATGTGTCCTGCTAGGGCCATTAACTCTGTTAATAACATTCTTCTGGACCGTGACTCTCTTGTCGTGCTAGGTGATTTTAATCTCCCATTCATTTCATGGTCCTTTTTTTTGGAATCTCGAAGTATCTAGTTCCTTCAGCACAACATGATTTCCCTCAAATCTTCTTTATTTCCCTCATCATTGTATCTAGTTAATGAACATGGCCTCTCTGATTTGGGTATTGCAGATCTGTTTGCAAAATTCTTTCAATCCACTTATTTCTCTGAATCCTATATTCAAAACCGGTATCCTTATCCAATTTCCCATTGTAACATCATTGTTTCTCCTGTAATTAGGGAGGAATGTCTTCTTACAAATTTAAAATCGTTGAAACCCACTTACTTACCCGGCCCTGACAAAATACTTAGTTGTCTGCTTAAGCACTGTGCTGACTTCTGTGTAAACCACCTTTGAAACTGTTCAATTTATCACTTCAGAGCGCATCTTTCCCTCCTATCTGGAAGGAATCCCTTATTATTCCCTTACACAAAAATGTAACAAAGCTGACATATCCAATTACAGGGGTATTGCTTAACTTTGTGCAATCCTAAAATTATTTGAAAAAATGCTCACTTCAACCTTTTATCACTTTTGTAAAACAATTATTTCTCCCTGTCAACACGGTTTTATGCAAAAGCGATCTTCAACTACAAACTTGATTGAGTTTTGTAAATCTTGGTTTTAGGGACAAATTTCAAACTGATGTTATTTACACTGATTTCAGTAAGGCGTTTGATTCTGTTAATCATGATCTGCTAGTACATAAACTTCACATTTTGCGTTTTCCACAACATTTTCTTTGTTGGATTGCATCTTATTTGAGAAATAATGTTCAACGAGTGTTATTTAAGTCCACTCTTTCTGGTCCAGTCTTTGTCACTTCTGGAGTTCCTCAAGGGAGCCATCTAGGCCCATTATTGTTTTACCTTTTTGTAAATGATCTCCCTTTCTCCATCTCACATTCTCGTGTGCTCATGTACGCTGATGATGTTAAATTGTGGCTTTCATTTAATGATGGTGCCTCCCATCTCAGACTCCAAGAGGATCTTTACATTCTTGTTCTACAAATTACTTATTTCTAAATATCTCCAAATGTAAGATCATGACGAATCATCGGTGTAAACCTCATTTATTTGAATACGTCCAACTCGATTGTGTCTCTACTTTTAATGACCTCGGTGTCCAGTTTGATCTCAAGCTGTGTTTTAACCAACATATCTCTTCTATCGTAAATAAAGCGAAGAGTGTTTTTGGTTTCATTAAACGATGGTCTATTGAATTTAATGACCCTTATACCAAAAATACATCATCCTGATCACATTGCAGGCTGGATGAACTGGATGTCCCTGATTTGGGTCACCTTTGCCATCTGCATTTTTGTAGTTTATTAATTCATATGTCTCTGACCACACATAGCTGTGAGTAGGGGCATAGCTAGGTACTATGTGCAAATAAATTCCCCCCATCCGGTCGGAGGCTGGTATTTCATATTATCCTTATTTATTTTATTTTCATGTTTTTTTTTTCCTATTTATTGTTTGTTTCTCTTTTTTTTTTGTAATTAATTTATTTTAGTTTAAGTTCACTTCAATTTATATTTTTGTCTTACTTTTAAGTGTTAATTGTTACATTTATTTTTGTTTTTAAGCTGACAGTTTCTGTGTCAATGCCATTTCAACTAAATAAATAAAATTAATGTTCTTGTAAGAAAAAGTTTTTTGTTTTTTGACGTATTGAACTGGACACTTTAAGTTTCTGGTCCATACAAACCAACCATATAAATTTCATGATCCTAGATTACTAGGAGGGGTACCTCCCATACAAACCCCCTTTTAAAATAAAATTCTTATTAGAAACACTTTTTTGTTTTTTGTCTTATTGAACTGAAATTTGGACACTATAAGTCTCTGACACAAGAAACAAATGAAAGTTCTTATTAGAAAAACAGTTTTGATTTTTGTACTATCGAGTTAAAATTTTGACACTATAAATGTCTAATCCATAGCCACCAACCTTATAAATTTCAAACCATCGGATCACTCGCTGGGGCGTGAAGAGTATTACAACTTCGGCATAGCCAAAGTTAGTCTTTATTTATATTTTTAGAGTGTTTTTAATATTCATAGAGTAAAAAACTACATCAAAGTTATAGAAAGTATGTGAATAAAGAAAAAAATATATTTTATTTAAGTTCCGAGACTTATTGAGTGATAGCAAAGATAAATTAAGGCAATTTTCATTTTTAATATATTGTACTTCTCAATTGTTTTATATTATTTTTTCAACCATAACTTTTAAAAATGCATTGAAAAATATGACTTGATTTTTCTTTTATTCAAATATGTGTATATCCTTTTACCGTTATATTTGGCTGTGAAAATTGTATTTTTTCACAAATTTTCATTTTTAATATCGCTCTGGTTTCTACAAAATAAACTTTGAGAACTTTTAATTAACTTGTTTTGTGATAACGTTTGCCATCTGCCCTCCTCTTGCCCAGAAATGAGTACAACTCCAAACACAACGCAACGTCTGTGTGTTTCTCGTTTTCATTTCTTCGTACATTTGTATGCATGCGTAGAGTTATTTTTGTACAACAAGAAAGCGTGACGGGACGAATATAAAATTTCACTCCCCATTCTCGTCGTATTTTTGCCAATCGCAGCTTAAGAAGTTTCACTAAAAAAATCTGTATTTAGAAGTGTGAAATTGTTTTTTGTTATAATGAACAACGAAAAACCGAAAAAAAAAATTTACTGTATAATGTTGCAAAAACAACAACAATTTTCATAGTTACTCAGTTAATAAAATTAACGCTCATTACGAAAATTGTAAACGAAGCGATCATTAAAAATGCCCATACACATACCCCTTAACTTATTTCTGCATTAACTATTTCATTCTTCCCTCTTCCTTGACTTCATCGACTTGCACGTTTTCACATTTTAATAAGCGCCAATAACATCTGCACACTCACACATATACCATAACTTATTTTATAGGCAATTTACAGTGTTGAAAAAGCAGCCCAATTTGGAAAGCAACTAAAAAAGGATCTTTTTTACAACAACCACAGCGAAAATGGCATGGTTGAGGGTTGATGTTGTAGAAAAGAAGCTACCTTTTTAGGTGCTTAAAAATGTTAAACAGGTTTTCCAGCTACTGAGCTGACAACTTGTTAACCAGTGCTGCGAAGTTTTTAGTCATTTCCGGATAGAAATTGCTATTCTCAACTGTCTTTTTCTCTTTTTTTCTTGCGCTCCAACATAAAACAACTGCACAACAACAACAATTGCACAAAATAATTTAAAGTAAATTTTAAATGGGTTTTTATACTCTTCACGGGAGTGAATAGTATTATAAGTTTGTCATGAAGTTTGTAACACACAGAAGGATACATCGCAGACATAAAGTATATATATTTGTGATCAGCTCGATGAGATGAGTTGACTTAGCCATGTCCGTCGGTCCGTCTGTTCGCACTCCTAGTCCTTCCGTTTTTCAGCTAGAGAGCTGAAATTTTGTACATAGGTTTCTTTTTATCCAACGCTGATCAAGTTCGTGAATCAGCCGAATCGGACCAATAGGGGGTACCTCTCATACAAACCCCCTTTTTTAAATTAATGTTCTTATTAGAAAAAGTTGTTTGTTTTTTGACGTATTGAATTGATGTATTGAATTGAAATTGGACACTATAACTTTCTGGTCCACATCCACCAACCATATAAATTTCATGTTCCTAGGGTTACCAGGAAGGGTACAGTAAACAGTTCTGGGGTAACATACATACTTTTTTTGAATAAATTTTGAATAAAAATGGAAACAATTAATTTTTGTATTTCATTTATTTTTCATGATAATCGATTAATTTGTTGCGATTAAATGAAATTAATCATATGATCAATTAATCGATTTATAAATTTTTGCTGCCATTACTATCTACAACTCGCCTTAACGTAAACCAATAAGATTTTTTTCTTGCTCCTTTCGTTTCTTTCGCTTCTTTTACACACTCTTCTTGTTCCAATTAGGGCAGACAAATAACTCGTTATAAAGAAGTTTTTGTTATTGGGGAGTCAAGAATTTTTTTTTTATTTTGTGTCACGGCATTTTATATTAACTTCGTATGTATTTTAAAATTATATTTCATCCATCTTGTTTATTTAGCCAAAAGTTTTTTTTAACAAAAAAATCGTCAATTTTTGTTTGCTTGGTAGATTTGTCTGATTCATTATAAACGTAACTTTAAACTTATGTAGTAAATCAAAAATGTGGTCGGAAACTTCACTGCGCGATACTTTTATCTTTTTGAAAGTGCGAGAGGCATATTGCTCTCATCATCAGAAAAATTCGGGTCTATATGTCTTGCAAATCCTGCTTTTTTAAAACAATTTGTAATTGTATTTGCAAATGTATTCAATTCATCTATCAATTGATGGTACAATATTTTTGAAAATCGATAATTTTTCACAAAACTATTGTCCGACATTGAAAATGGATCACTACAATCACGCAATGATTTTAACACATTTTTTTTCCCGTAATTTTCTTCATCTTCCGAAATGTCCGCGAGCAAACAACAAAATCAAAGATTATCCATTTTAAAGAGCGATAAAAGGGCTCACAAATATTCAACATTTTTGTGCGATTTCGAAAGACATGTTCGACAGACCATCTTTGCCAAATGATGTTTTCTTCAAAAGCTTTGATGGTAAGAGCTTTTCTTGAGATGGGAAAATGGTTTAACAGCGAGAAAATGAAGATTTTAGGCGTTAACAACATCATTTATTTTTTGATATGTTTCTGAGAATAGGTTGGTAAAAGTCTTTTTGCACGCAACACGTGAAATTCACTCACTGAAGACAAAATCGAATTACTGAAAGATAAAAAGCTTAATTGTGAGTAACATACTCGAATAGCGTTTATTTCATTAAAATCAACCAACAGAATCCGGCGAATCATTATGAATACTATTATTCTCATCCGATTTTGAAAAAATGTTGCCGGGGAGTAGCAAAGCACACCGGACAGCTAGTTTTAATAAAAAGGGTCCTTAGGAGTTTGCGTAAACTGTATAAATAGACTACTGCGTAAACTAAGTGGCAGTTATTCAATATAAAAAAAATCAGCCAAGTGTGAGTCGGACTCGCACATGGAGGGTTCTGCACCATCGTACACATTTAACAGCCTAAAATTATACCACAATTAACAGCTTAAAAGTATACTACAAAAAAAATAAAAAAATATGGTAAACAAAAGATTAAATTAAAGATGCCGCTAAAAATGTATATTTTTAGTATTTGTCGTTCTACACACAAGTGAATTATAGACTCTGTGAATTTCAATTCTCTACCTATTACGGTTCAAGAGATAGAGCAGGAGACGGACGAACGGACAGAAAAAACCTATACAGTTTGGTGTTGTAGTTGCACAACTGTTGTCCACATCCAAAATCTAATTAATCGGAAGTTAAAGGGTCAACGAATTGGTTACGTTAAGACTATGCAACATCGTGGTGGGCGGAGTGGGAAGCGTTGCAATTTTGTTTATAGAAAATTTAGTCTAATTTGTTGTTGTTTTTTGTGTATTTTGTTATTTTTCTATGTATATTTTTTTTTATTTGTTACCGCTTTACGTATATTTTGTTATTGCTTTTTGCATTATGTTTTTGTTGTTCCCAAAGCCTGGCAAACCTGAGAACGAATAATAATCTTATTGTTCCCGATCATCAATTTGGGTTTCATTTTCATGTCATTTGATCGTGTATTGCACAACGGCTTACTATACATACTAAAAATAGCATTACCAGCTTCATAGTTTCCTACAGAACAGAAGCTACTTCGTTAGATACGAAAATGCCAAATACGAAATTAAATATATACTATCAGGCGGCTAACATGGTAGCGTACTGGGTCCACTGCTCTATACCTTATTCACAGCTAACATGCCGTACTCAAGATGCGGCGAGATAACCATAGCCACATTCGCAGACGATACAGGGGCTATGTCCCCCAGTGTAAGAGTGGCAACACATCTGCTACAAGGTTAACTCAACAAAATTCAAGACTGGATGACAAAATGGAACGGTAAACACGGACAAGTCCGTCCATGTTTTATTTGTACTTCGGCATAAAGGCAATGATCGAGCTCACTTCAACGGAGTCGTAATACCCAAAAGAAATAAATTCAAATATTTAGGCATGTGGCCTAAACAAAAGAAAACAAACTAGACTTCAAAATACGTCGAATGCACTGGTTAATAGGCGAAAGATCTATGCTCAGCATAGAAAATAAATGTAGACTCTACAATGGCATACTCAAGCCTGTTTGGACAACTATGGGGAAAGCCGCCGAATCAAACATGGAAATTCTGCAGCGCTACCAAAATTTAACTTTAAGGAAAATTATTTGCGTCCCTTGGTACATACAAAATGATTACATTCACAAGATCTCCTAATCCCAAAAGTCTCGGAAGAGATAACTAGACATAGCATAAAAAACAAAAGGCTCAATTTCGCGAATCAGCCGAATCGGACTATTAGGGACGTACCTCCCATACAAACCCCTTTTAAATTAAAGTTCTTATTAGAACACCTTTTTTGTCTTATTGAACTGAAATTTGGACACTATAAGTCTCTGACCTATTTTCACAAACCATGAAAATTGAAAGACCCTCGGACTACTAGGAGGGGTACCCCCATACAAACCGGGATCCAAACGAAAGTTCTTATTAGAAAAACATTTCGGTTTTTTGTACTTATTTGGACACTATAAATGTCTAACCCATAGCCACCAACCTTATAAATTTCAAGACCCTCGGACCACTCGCTGGTGCGTGAAGAGTATTACAACTTCGGCATAGCCAAAGTTAGTCTTTTTTTAGGGTTCCGTACCCATAGGGAGCTAACGGGACCCTATTACTAAGCTTATGCTGTCCGTTCGTCCGGTAGAGATTTGAAATTTTCACAGAGTGTGTAATTCACTTTTGTATAGAACGACAAATACTAAAAATACACATTTTTAGAAGCATTGCTCTTTAATTTAACCTTTTGTTTAAAATTTTAATTTTTTTTTAGTATTCTTTTAAGCTGTAATTGTAGTATACTTTTAGACTGTTAAATATACACATAATTTAATATTATAAGCAAAAAATCTTGTACGATGGTACGGAACCCTCCGTGTGCGAGTCCGACTCACATTTTTTTTATATTTATTTTTTTTTTTAAATATGTTTATTTACAGTAATTTAATATAATTTTAATACACACATTCCCTCTTGCAGCTGTAAGTTAACTTTAAGCACATGAGTTGTAGTAAATAAATAACAATTACGGGCTACGTATTTATTTATTAATATTACTTATTTATTTATACAGTGTTTACAGATATCACAAAAACATAACCGTTCACTTTAGCAAGAAATCTTATGTAAGAGTGCGCGAGTTACGTCAGAATCTTCACCTACCCCAATGTTTCAATACAAAATAACTTCAATATATGAGTGACATTAGTTGTAACTCATTTGTACAAACTGAAATCTCAAAACTTATTCCATGATACAAGTAAAAACAAATTTCTCATATGATTCATATTGCAAAAATAATTAAGTCAATGAAAAATAAATATAATTCATTTTTATAAACAGCAACCTCATAATTTTTGCATAATACAATTAAAATACTAATGTCTCATATTATCTATATTGCTAAAACAGTTAGGTCAATAGATGTAACCCACTTACAATTAGTGAAGCATATGTAACACCTATGTCAACGAATTATTATAATTGTATTATTTTTTAATTACTTCCTCCTAGATCAGCATAAATAAGGCATAAATAAGTTATTTTAATCAATTGTAAGGGATCATAAAATTACTTATTTTTAATTTGTTTTTGACTCATTTCTGTAATTCGCGCACGGAGCTGTTGAGCTGATTAGAAAAAGAGCGAACTAGTTCGCATATTTCACCTAAAAGAGCCTCTTTCGAACTAGTTCATTCGCGAACTACCCAAGACTAAAAAGAACTAAGGACGAGATCATCGACGAACTGATTCGCATAGTTCACCTAAAAGAGCGCTCTTTCGAACTAAGTCATTCGCGAACTCCCTAAGACTAATAGCAAAAAGTTGTTGTCTCTTGAATAGTGAATATATGTACTATATGTTATTAAAATAAAAAAAAATTAAAAACAGAAGAAAAATTAAATACTGTAATGTCCGCTTACACTCGTCGAAAAGTAATATCAAAATATCAAGATCATTTGTGATTGGAAAAATCTTGACTGAACCTCGCTATCTACATCTCCACACGCAATCTGCAATACTCTCTGCAAAATTCTTGCTCTCTCAGCAAAATTTTGCACTCGCTTCTATAAATAACAACATACATATTTCTACCCCACCTGGCTTACGAAGGTATTGGTGCAATTTTAGAAGATAAAACCGGCGTAAGAAAAAAGCAACTCACTTCAAAAGGAGGGCAAAGCACACCCAAGCCTCCGCAGCTTGACTAATGGCAAGCGATTGGGAAAAAAAGGAAGAAAAACACGCATATTGCTGCGTTCAGGAAGCACATAAAACCAGATACTTTGGTTATACATCGGAATGATGAGAGAACCTATGCGGATATTCTGAAAAGGATGAAAGCTAACCCGAATTGTGGTGGCCTTACGGAGTCAGTACATAGGATTCACAGAACTCAAAACGGCAATCTTCTTCTGAAGGTAAAGACTAAAGGCATGGAAACAGAAGAGTTGAGGGCAATGGTCAGTAGCAAAAAAAACGACGATAGAGGTCAGGGAAGTCTCCACTAAGGACGAGATACGTGACGGTATACTGGAGCGGTTAAAAGAAGTGGATGTTCAGAGTTTGGATGTCACAAATTTGAGACGATCGTATGCTGCACCCAAACCGCAATCTCTTTGCAGACAAAAGCGGCCAATATGCTCCTCAAGGCCGGTAAAGAAAAGATTGCATTAGAGCAAATGTGACATTGAAAAAGGCTTCAAGTGCTTAGAGTATGGCCATTTATCTCGGTCATGCAAAAATGAGGATAGGTCGAAATATTGCATAAGGTGTGGCGTGGAAGGACACATTTCCAAGAACTGCAGCAGTAACCCGAGATGCATGCTGTGTGTGAAGAAAATCCGACGATGGCAAATCATGTGGCAGATTCAAAACCTGCCCGGTATTTAAAGAGGTATTAAAAACCAGAAAGATATGAAAATACTTCAAATCAATCTGAATCACTGAAGCAGCGCAAGATCTCTTGCAAAAAACTATATATACTATAGAGAAGACTGACTTAGTTCTGGTAAGTGAGCCTTACACGAAGCGCAATGAGTCAGTTTTACTAGAAGATACCGAGGACGTTGTTGTAATATGGCGTGTGGTTCAAATGCATGTGAGGATGGTTTAACTCGAGCTACTTACTTTGTTCGCACGAGAATCGGAGGCAAGCACTTCTTCAGCTGTTATGCGCCCCCAAGCATGACAACTTTAGATTTCAAGAACACTCTCCACGAGTTGGTGACGGAAGCCCGAGGTAAATCTCCAGCGATAATCGCAGGGGACTTCAATGCTTGGTCAACGGGGAAGTAGATCTACCAACTTAAGGGCCCAAACGCTCCTGGAAGCTGTGGCAAGCCTCGACATTGAGTACTGCTCAACAGGGCTTCTACGGCCACGTATATGAAAGCGGGCAGAGAGTCAGTTATAGACATAACCTTTCCAAGTAGCAGCATGACAACAAACGTGAAATGGATGGTTAGCGAAGCATACACTCATATCGACCATCAGGCCATCCATACGTAGTAGTAGAGTTGGGCAGCAACCTATAACTGGGCCTAGGTGGAAAGACTAGTTTTTGACAAGGAAATTCTCCTAGAAGTATTCCGAACCCAAGAAATCGGTGTGGGCTCTTCCGAACAGTTGGCAGATAGACTGGCAAACATAATGTCACTAAACAGTGATGCCACGATGCCTCGGAGAATCCAGTTTAGACGTAGACCAGCATGTCACTGGTGGAATAGCGAATAAGGGGAGCTGCGATCGACTTGTCTTCGCGCATGTCGACTCATGGAACGTTCGAGAAGCAGAGGAATTTTCAACAGAGGCTAGATGAACTCAGAACTACCAGGCTTGCTTTCCAAAATGCTGTCAAGTTCAGCAAATGATTATGCCTTAAACGGTCCAGTAATGCTCGAGAACACTGTTCCCGGCAGCGACCTAAGTATTAGCAGCGTCCCCCGGAAGGTATTCTCAGTGTTAGTTTCGTGGAACTGTCCCGAGCTAAAATTCAGGATAGGAAGACTCCGGGTGTTGATGGAGTGTCGAATAAAATCCTAAAAACGGCTATTTTGAATGTTCCAGGTGTATTTCAGCAGGCTTTTAACCAATGCTTTCACGACGGAGTATTCCCAAAAATATGGCTGCATCAAAAATTGGTCCTTGTACCGAAAGCTATGAATGCGGTTACAGCATGGCTTTGGTCATCGTAACTGTCCTTGACATAGCAGAAGATCGAGTTGGTTCTGATCACAAGTAAGAAGCGTATAGATTTCTGCTCCATACGAGTTGGCGAGCATGAGGTTCGGTCCAAGAAGGCTACAAGGTACCCAGGTGTAATGCTGGATAGCAGGATATTGTATAAAGAGCACCTTTTATAAGTGAAGGATAAAGCTGCAAGGGTCCAGAAAGCCGTATCTTGGATGGTTTCAAATATCGGAGGCCCTAAGGCAGACAGGCGCCGGATATTAGCAAGGGTGGTAACATCCATTATGCTGTACGCTGCCCCCGTTTGGGCAGAATCACTCAGAGCTACTACGTACTCGAAAATCCTTTCGACCACCTATAAGCTCGCAGCGCTGAGAACGGTATCGGGTTTTCTTGGGTGATGCGGCATTGGTGCTAGCGGAGATGATCCCCAATGTGCTCGGTTTCCTGTTCTAGTAGCCTATCCGCATAAACCAGAAAGCACGTTGTAGTTCATGTTAACATCTCCATCCAACTGGGACCGGATTTGTGAACGTGTGACAGCTGTCCAGCTACAGTTGAACCGTCTAGAGAAGGATTTACGAAATCTGCAGGCGTTGTAGATGAGCAATAATGTGTCACAAGATGTTCGTTTAGCTGTCATACCTGACGGGGGATGGTAGAATACTGACGAGTAGCCCGATCCACGTACGACAACAACACGATAGGTGATCCATTATATTAGGACTGACTGTTTTTTGAGCAGCACTGCTCCAACCTTCCTCTCGACGTAATATTTAATGACATTTCCGGGGGGACAATAGGACATGGGCAGGAGTTTTTACCGAGGTTAAAGTCCTGCATTCCGGTTGTAGACCGGGCACCCTTTCGATGCTTTCCTTCCGATATAAAAAAAAAATTTTTACAACCATAAAATTTTTTTTACAAAAATAAAATAGAAGGTAATGAGTACGCGGATACAGCAGCAAAGGAAACGGGCTGTGCCCCATGTCTGACAGTCATCCCAGGCGTAGAACGCGATATTTGGAAAAACAAAATGTATTCTAAGAAATATGGAATCCATACAATTGCGATCATATATCTACGGGCTTAAAAATTTTAACCTTTCCAAAACTCCCATCCGCTTCCCTGACTCTTGCGATCGATCAACTTCTTCAACTTTTGTGCGATTTAGAACGGGACCCAGTCAACTCACCCACAACACCAACATCTCCTCGAAGGCAGAAACCGTGCTCCTTGCCCATTCTATGGTAATACAGCACTAGAACACAACTATTCGGAAACAATCTGCCATCCACATTAATCCAATTTACATCCCTCGATAATATCTATAAAATATCCTACTTTATCAAATTATAAGTAACTATAAATGAATATAATCTAAACCCATGATAGAAGAAAAAAAGGTAGCGACATTGCGACCTGATACTCTCTCAAAATTGCTCACTCTCAGTTAAGTATATTTAATGTGGTAAACCTTTGAAAAAACACGCATTTAGTGTTGAACATAATGTGGAAATTAGTGCTTGTGCTTTGATCAGCTGTGTTGTGTCGTTGTGAATTATTATTGAAAATAAAATTATTAAAATAACATTAAAAATAGTGAATACCCAATGCAAAACACACAGAAAAATCAATAAAATAAAAAAGTAATGGACAAAACAGAAACTATTCTATTTTTCATATAAATTTAAAATTTCAGGCAATTATATATGCACATTATTACATTTATGAATTGAATAAACATAAATAAACAACATATGATAGTGTTCGCGTTTGGCTGCTGTTGTCCAACAAGTTCAATGCCATGTGGTTGGCATGGTCCTCCAACCTAATGAGGTGTCTGTTACTGTACTTGACGATTTATTCCTTAATCATTGGAATCTGCAGGTCTCGGTGGATAACCGAGTTCCGGACAAACCACTGCGCCCCTACAATCCTCCGCAGTAGCTTAGACTGAAACCTCTGGAGAATTTCCAAGTTTGAGTTGGATGCAGTGCCCCAAAGCTGTATATCGTAAGCCCATACCGGTTTCAGTATGGCCTTGTACAGTCACAACTTATATCGTAGCTTGAGCTTCGAGTCTGACGTGTCATCCGCGTATGTCGCTATGGAGAGTTTCTCGTCCCTTAAGATCGGGAGGTCAGACGTGTAGAGTGTGTATAGTATGGGTCCCAGTACACTGCCTTGAGGAACTCCTGCCAGCATACTCTTTATGTCGGACTCTTGATCTTCACATCTGACTTAGAAGGTCCTTTTGTTAAGAAACGATCTTAGTATCAGGAAAATGGAGCTGGCAGCAATTTTTTCAGCTTAAATAAGAGGCCAGACTCTGTCAAACGCTTGTCGGACATCTAGGAAAGCAACAGAGCAATACTCACCACGTTCGAAGGTATTTAAAATTTTTTGTGCAACTCAGTGGCATTGCTCTGGGGTTCCGTGACATCTTCTGAACCCGAACTGGTAGTCTGGAATCATGCGTCCTTCGTCCAGCAGTGGCAACACTCTAACTAAAAGTAGTCTTTCGAATATGTTCTGTCAGAGGGGGCTGAGGTTGCGATACTCGCAGCTTCGTGGATATTGCGCGCAAGTAACTCTACAGCATCTTCAATTTCTTCACCGGAGTGGAGTTGGATGTTTGGATCCCCTGAGGAGTCACTGGTGATGTTCAGGCTTTGTAAACATTTGAAGAGGCTAACTCCTTTTGGGTTGCAAAGTCGAGAGCCCCACCAAGTGTTTTTGGCGTTAAAGTCACCTCCTGCTAGGAATCTATGGCCAAATCCACTGAGCACCTGTTTGAACATGTGCTGTGGAACGTAGACGGCTGCAAGTGTTATATCACCAATCGAGCTTTTAACCTTTACCACAGCAGCTTGGATCCAGTGAAGTGACACAGGTGCTAATTCTACAAAGCTAAGACCTGTTCTATTCAAAATTGCAGAACCACCTCGAGCTCTCCTATTCGGATGGTTTGCATGTATAAGATCGTATCCCTTGATTTTGAAATAATGATAGTGTTGTGCAGCGTAAAAATTTAGAAGAAGAAGAAAGTAAGAACATTCTTGTGAGAGAATCACATAACTGTAAACTAAAGTAGCTACCTTGTTTTCATGTATCATGATCTAATATATCTAGTATACCTAGATCTGTTCGCGGAATCTTCAAGTTCGTTTCAGAATCAGAGAGATGTCTCTAGGACTAACTGTCAGACGTTAACCCGAATTTCATATCCCACACCAACCACCTCCTCCTCCTCGTCTTCATCCTTCCATAATCAGGCATCACAATGGGCAGCAAGGCTTCTGGATGAACTCGCATGTATTTTCGAGCGGCCTGTCTAACCTAACTCATAAAACAAAGCTACGCCATTAATAACTCAAGAACGGCTTGACCGATTTTTATAATCTTTGATTTGTTGGAATTGTCTCCACCCCGAATAGCAGAATAAATGTTATTATTATTATTATCAGGAAAATGTCCGGAAAATTAAGAAATTAAATTGGAAAATTTTGCATATAAAGCTTAGAGATGTTTTTTTAAATCAATCAAGTAGTCTTTGACAAACATCTCAGATAATTATGTCAATATTATTTAAAAAATAAATATTGTGCCACAATCAATTTAATATTCTATCATTCCCCGTAAAAATAAGATTTTGCCGGTGAGTAGCAATGCGCGCCGGGACTACCAGTGAATATATATAAATAAAAACTTAAACGTTTGTTTGTTCATAGCCTGTGAACCTCGAAATGTACTTTACCGATTGTCAGCATGCCATTGACATTAATTTCTGTTATTTTTCGGTTTATAGTGCAGTGATTTTTTGTGTTTTTTGAGGTCGGTTGAATTTTTTTTTACAGTTTGTTGATCAGACTTCTGCAATGAATACAAATGAGTTCCTATTAAGTTATATTAACAATAATACAAGGTACCGCCAATTTGGCCTGTTAAGCTGGCCATACACAACGAACATGTCGGTCTTTTTCACCGTGTGAGGTGTTGTTCACGAGCCGATCGAATGTTGTTAAAAAATTTTAAATTTCACTGATTTGGTCGCATGCATGTTCGTCGTGTATTGCGTTGTTGCCATACAAAATGAAAAGTGTAATTGCATCATCCGCGTTTGCTTTCTGCATGTTGCTTCGTTAACAGATTCAGTATTTATGATGTTCGGCGAATCGGTTCGTCTGGTATGGCCAAGCGTCTCCGAGCAGATCGAATGTACATGTCATGTATGGCCAACTTTATGCCCTCGAAAATTGCTCATTCTCAATTTTGACGTCACAAGTATATCAATGTATTAAACAAGAGAAAGACACTTAACTGTAAACAAATTGGCGCTAACTGTATTATTGTATCATGAACGAAACACACTGAGAGAGAGTTGAGAGAATAAACACGTTGTTGTTTTGTTTATTTTTCGAAATATTTTGTGTTATGCGCCTGCATATTTTGTATCTTTGAAAGTCCATATCTCGAAAACAAAGAGACATATCGAAAGAAGAATACGTGAACATACATACGAATACATAGAGTCGGTTAAAAATAAACTGTTGGTACAGATGAGTTGTCAATTAGGAAAATATATATTGAATTGTTTGTTATCGACGAATTGTAATATTATGTACACATAATTGTAATATTATGCACATGTCTACACTTAGCATAATTATATATTGAATATCACTTGCAAATGAACTATCAAAAAGAATATTCATAAGCACAAAATTTGTGAATGGCACCCTACTATACAAACTTTCAGTGTTTAAATACAGCCCTAACTAATGGCTTTGTTCCACTGGTATCGGTCTTGTTTCTAGACATTAAAAGGCTAATACAAAACCAATTTGGTTGCCCGGTCATATATCATATTTATTTATTTATTTGAAATGGCATTGAAAATAAAATAAATAAGGATACTAAGAAATACCAGCCTCTGACCGGATGGGGGGAATTTATTTGCACATAGTACCTAGCTATGCCCCTACTCACAGCTATGTGTGGTCAGAGACATATGAATTAATAAACTACAATAATGCAGATGGCAAAGGTGACCTAAATCAGCGACATCCAGTTCATCCAGCCTGCAGTGTGATCAGGAGTTCCGTAGGCAGCGTATGACGATGGTATTAATCGATGATGGCGATATCTCGGGAGAGAACGTGATGAAATTTATTACATGACGTGCATAAAACTCGTAAAGGATCGTGTAGGGCATAGTAAGTAGTGCATCTATTCAATGCTAAAGGGACAAAATTTCTGGTAGGACGACTAGGGACACAAAAGTTTAACTGATTCAATAGCTCAGGAGAATCAATTTCCCCAACTATGAGCTTATGAAGAAAACTAATCCCAAGAGGTATCCTACGATGCACCAAATATGGAAGACTGATAAAAAGGAGCCTAACAGAGTAAGATGGCAAACGCAAATTAGGATTCCAGTTTAGGCCACGAAGGTCAAACAGGAGGAATTGTTTCTGTACGGACTCAATTCGTACTTGATTATTTATATATTGCGGTGACCAAATGCAAGAGCAATACTCGAGAAGTGAACGCCGATGATACGTCATAAACTTACATTTGGAGATATTTAGAAATAAGTAATTTGTAGAACAAGAATGTAAAGATCCTCTTGGAGTCTGAGATGGGAGGCACCATCATTAAATGAAAGCCACAATTTAACATCATCAGCGTACATGAGCACACGAGAATGTGAGATGGAGAAAGGGAGATCATTTACAAAAAGGTAAAACAATAATGGGCCTAGATGGCTCCCTTGAGGAACTCCAGAAGTGACAAAGACTGGACCAGAAAGAGTGGACTTAAATAACACTCGTTGAACATTATTTCTCAAATAAGATGCAATCCAACAAAGAAAATGTTGTGGAAAACGCAAAATGTGAAGTTTATGTACTAGCAGATCATGATTAACAGAATCAAACGCCTTACTGAAATCAGTGTAAATAACATCAGTTTGAAATTTGTCCCTAAAACCAAGATTTACAAAACTCAATCAAGTTTGTAGTTGAAGATCGCTTTTGCATAAAACCGTGTTGACAGGGAGAAATAATTGTTTTACAAAAGTGATAAAAGGTTGAAGTGAGCATTTTTTCAAATAATTTTAGGATTGCACAAAGTTAAGCAATACCCCTGTAATTGGATATGTCAGCTTTGTTACATTTTTGTGTAAGGGAATAATAAGGGATTCCTTCCAGATAGGAGGGAAAGATGCGCTCTGAAGTGATAAATTGAACAGTTTCAAAGGTGGTTTACACAGAAGTCAGCACAGTGCTTAAGCAGACAACTAAGTATTTTGTCAGGGCCGGGTAAGTAAGTGGGTTTCAACGATTTTAAATTTGTAAGAAGACATTCCTCCCTAATTACAGGAGAAACAATGATGTTACAATGGGAAATTGGATAAGGATACCGGTTTTGAATATAGGATTCAGAGAAATAAGTGGATTGAAAGAATTTTGCAAACAGATCTGCAATACCCAAATCAGAGAGGCCATGTTCATTAACTAGATACAATGATGAGGGAAATAAAGAAGATTTGAGGGAAATCATGTTGTGC
>JAWNKV010000073.1:0-129312 GCA_035041805.1 Amiota mariae
CTTTCGTCCCAACCAAGATTTTCCTTCCACAACGCCTGTTTGAACGTTTTTGCTTTCGTTGTTACAGGAGCAATCAGCCCCAAAGGATCATAGATGCGTGCAACTGCAGAAAGTATTGCTCGTTTTGTTATTGGCCCTTCAGCAGAAAATGATGCAAATATAATCAGAAAATTTTCAGATTCAGGATCCCAAACAATGTCAAGCGTTTTTGTCACATTAGTTCCATCATGGAATTTCATGAGCTTCTCTCGATCAGTATCAGCTTCACCTTCAATAGCGCCTTGCTTGTTTGAGCACCACTTTCGTATGTAGAAATTTCCCTTCTGCAACAGCTTCTTTACCTGCATCCGAATTTCCTCCAGACATGAGATCATCCACGTAGAATTCTTTGAAGATGATCTGTGAGCCTAATGGGTATGAGCTCTCCTCATCCCGTGCCAACTGCTGCATTGCTCTAATTGCCAAAAAAAGCTTCCGATCTTGTACCATATTTTACTGTGTCAAGCTTGTAGACACTAACGTCAGCCGCTGGATTATCTCTCCATAAAATACACTGTAAGTATTCATATGGATGTGTGACTTGTACACATCGATTCATCTTAGAGATGTCACCGCAAAGAGCAACTTGAATCTTCTGAAACGAAGCAATGTATGAAACGATTTTTGCTGACTGGTTGGTCCTGCTAGTAATAAGTTGTTAAGTCAGTAACCAGAAGTCGTCTTTGCCGAACCATCAAACACTACTCTAAGCTTCGTACTTGAACTATCCGGCTTAAGTACGCAATGATGCTGAAGATAGTACATGGGGGTCTGCAATTGTGAGTCTGCTAAAGACATATGGCCAAGATCAGCATGTTTTTTTTATAAACTTTTTGTGTTGAGATTTTAACTCAGGATTTCTTTCGATTTTTCTCTCCAGTACTTTTAGCCTTCTAATAGCGAGATCATATGAGTCCCCAAGGTTACTAAAGCTTAATTTAGCTGGAAGCCGCACTGAATATTCTCCTGTTTTGAGACGCGTACAGCTTTCTTGAAATAACTTGATAATATGAGTTTCCTTGAAGTTTCCTTATATTCTACATTTCAATTATAACTGCTCACAGATGTCATCGTCAAAAGATCCAGCAGAAGTTGAACCAAAGTCGCTCTCAATTTCCCAGAATCTCCTTAAAACGCCATCCAAAGTATCGCCCTCAACCTCAATGTTACCTTCGTTATTAAAAACTGCAAGAGTCGAGCATTTTTGAGCAGCATAGGATATACAATCAGAACAACCCAACCGAGCTTGGTTTTCTGGAGAACAGGCAGGCTTGGTGCAATGCGAATTTGCCCAACGCAAATGAGCTCGAAGAACAGAGATGCAACGATAAGCAGATCTATTCTCTGAGGCTTAAAAAACAACGGATCCGCCAGTTTGACGTTTTTTGGTATTTGCGAATCCATTACGCTAAAGTTGAAATTAGGATGATAATCCGTTATGCTGTTGGTAATGACAGCACTAAACAACACCTGATAACTTTCATCCTGTGATTGAGCCTGAATGTCAACTGCTTGATCAGAAATGAACGAAGATTCACCTATACCAGATATCGCAATAGGTGAGTGCTGAGACTTGAGTTGCAGTTGCCTTGCAAAACGTGAAGTGATGAAGTTGAGTTGAGAGGCAGAATCCAGAATAGCACGGCAGGGTATCAGCGCACCATTGCGCGCCTTAACAAGTATTACTGCAGTTGCTAGCAATACACAGCCGATTGGCTTGGCCTTTGAAACATCAGATGAGCTGTGTGTAGATGAACATGAGACGAGTGGTAATACGGCGTTTGTTGATGACTCATTTACAGCAGCATCTGCATTGGCGAATTGATATGAAGCATTGTGATCTGAATCTATGTGCAGCAATCAATGATGTTTTTCCTTGCAATGCTTGCACACTCCAGATTTACAATCCTTTAACGAATGCCCCTTGCGAAGACAGTTGAAACACAGATGTATATTCCTCACCTCCTTGAAACGAAGCTTGGTAGAAAGATTCAGGAAAAGTCGACAATTTGAAATATAATGGTCATTTGATTTACAAAATGTAAAAACAGACTAATT
Source organism: Amiota mariae (assembly GCA_035041805.1). Lineage (NCBI taxonomy): Eukaryota > Metazoa > Arthropoda > Insecta > Diptera > Drosophilidae > Amiota > Amiota mariae. The sequence goes on from JAWNKV010000073.1 coordinate 2,098, forward strand.
TTGGCTATGCCGACAGTACAAAAACCAAAAAAGTTTTTCTAATAAGAACATGAATTTGCATCCTGGGTTGTATGGGGGGTACCCCTTCTATTTTTCCTTTTAAAATACGCAGCACATTTGTCGGAATCACACGAATGGGACCACTAGGGTGATTTTTAACACATTTCCTTTTACCATAATTTTCATTATATTTCAAAATTTCCGCGAGAAATCTACAAATCGAAAGATTATCCCTTTTACAGAGCGATAACAGTGCACACAAATATTTAAAATATTTGTGCAATTTTCGATTGTTTTTTTGAAAAGCTTTGATGGTAAGAGCTTTTCTTGTGATGGAGAAATTACTTAATAGCGGGCAAATGATAATGTTAGGCGTTTACTGTGATGTTTCTGAGAATAGGTGGGTAGAACTACAAAATAAAACTGAAGTAGAATCAAAACAAGCAGAACAAAACTGAAGTAGAACCAAACTTCAATGCTTATTATTATAGAATATGATGACCCTTTTTTTAGGATTCCGTACCCAAAGTGTGAAAACGGGATCCGACCGGGATTACTAAGCCTACGCTGTCCGTCCGTCCGTCACAGAGCTCTATCTCATTAACCGTAATAGATTGAAAGTTGAAAGTTGACACAGAGTGTGTAATTCAGTTGCAGCTATAACGACAAATAATAAAAATAAATAAAGTTAAAAAAATAAAGGGGTTGCCATACCAAAAACTTGTTACATTTGTTGCGGTGGAGTATCCGTCCGCCAAAAGAGCTCTAATCTCATGAACCGTAATAGTTAGATAGTTACAATTTTCACAGAGTGTGTATTTCTATTGCCGTTATAAAGACAAATAATAATTATTTTTGGAAATCCACCGGAAAAATCAGAAAAACTCAATAAAGGACTAATTAAAATTATAATAGCTTATGTTTCAAGCAACGCTTTGCAACTTAAAGCAGTTGGTTATTATTTATGTTGTATCTGTATATGATGTTCATTATTATTTAAATACATAAGAATTTTAGTTTAGCTTCAAAAAAAACTTGGGTAATGGTACGGAACCCACCGTGTGCGAGTCCAACTCACACTTGGTTGCCTTTTTTGTAAGAGTAATGTTTACAATAACAACATGTAAATAACTAGCTTGTGTGTTGTACAATAATATTTTAGAAAAATGTTTTCAACAACAACAACTGTAATAACTAGCTTGTGTGTTGTACAAAAACAAGTTACGCATGCACACAAATATAAGAGATGAATTCTAGAGTCTTGCAGAAATGCATTTGAAAGGGCAACCATTTGGTTCGTAATGAGCGAAGCAAGTTTCAAGTATTCGGTAAACCAAATATAATAAATAGTTTCGTACTGGCATTTAAAAATACCAAATACTTGCTCAGGACAACCAAATGTTTTATTTCGAATGCGGACCGAATGCGAATGGTCCAAGTTTCAAATGAAATGAATGAGTGAAAAACTTCCAAATAATTTGAAATGATGATGAGTCACGCACGTAGAGAGCGTTCATTTATTGTACGGTTTCTAACAACAAAATCAAAAAGAAATTGATATTGAAATTTCGAGATTGAGAGCGAAACAACAAATTTGAGAGTGAACACAATTTATAGTAAACATTTTCTAATGCTGATCAATGACTCAGGCGCACACAAGACAAACGACGACTGAGACTGCGTCTTTCGCATGCACTTCTTTGTGCGTCTTTTCTCTCTCACACATTCCGAAGTAGTTGATCATTTACAAATATTGTATTTGAAAGTATTTCCAAGTATTTGCAAACAAACTGAATGAAAGGAATGCAAGGCGTTCATTTGGTTTGTTTGATTTTTATTTTTTCTCACTTGTTTCAATTGCATTTGCTTTTCGAATGAACGAAGTAGTGAGCATCATTTACAAATACATACAAGCCATTTCATTTGTTTGCTACTGTTTTTTCGGCACCAAATGAAATAAATTTTCAAATGTATTTGTAAATAATTGCTTGCAAACACATTTGTGCAATACTCTAATGAGTACATAACATTTCACTAACACTATGATAAAATTGTATACATCAGTTTGATCGTGTGTACAGCGTGTGTTCTAGTGCACTCTATGTGCTTGGTGCAACTTCACGTTACTTTACTTCAATGCTTGTTATGTTTTCATATTGTGCTACTCGTAAGTGGAACATTGCCTTAAACGTCGCAAAATGCGTTTGTATTATGTTCACCAATGATTAACTCTGGATGGTCAATCCCTAGAACATCATACGGGACATTGATACTCGGGTATATCTTAGACAGGCATCTTACTTTTAGATCGCACATTGCGGCTTCGCTTAAGGGTATAGCTGTTTGCACATTGCGCGCTGCAAGCGATGCTATAATATTCAATTTTGAAATGGTTTGTAGTTTAATATCGCTTTGGAAGCATATGTTTATATTCTTCAAGCAGTGAATAGTATTGTTTGTTATGAAGTTCTTAACACAGAAGGAGACGACGGAGACCCCATAAAGTATATAATTTCTTGATCAGCGCGTCAAGACAAATTGATCTAGCCATGTCTGCCTGTATATATGCAAACTAGTCCCTCAGTTTTTGAGCTAGAGAGGTGAAAGCTTTCTTTTTACCATACGCAGTACATTTGTCGGAATCAGCCGAATCGGACCAATAGGGGGACCGACCATACAACCCAGGATGCAAATTCATGTTCTTATTAGAAAAACTTTTCTAACTTTTTACTTTTGTACTGTCGACTTGAATTTGGGACACTATAAGTGTCTCACCCATATTCACCAACTTATGAATTTCAAGACCTTCGAACTACTAGCAGGTGTGTGAAGAGTATTACAACTTCGGCATAGCCAAAATTAGTCGTTTTTATATTTTCTCAATGAAATTGTCATTTTATGATTTGTGCCCTTTCGTCGTAATTACACCGCCTTTTTCCCGTTGTTAATATGATTGTGATATATGGAATCGATGGGTATTAGTTTCTAGATTATTTTTAGAACCATTCAGTTAAGATTGCAGAAGAAATAGTTTCTGGGTATTTTTTGAGCTAATAAAAATCAATCAATCAGTCCTTCAGCTCAAAAAGCTTTTTTCATTATTATACATACCAATTTACTTTATAGTTTGGTAGGTAAAGAGAAAATATATAAGAAAAGAATGGTTAATAAAGTGTATAAAAAACCATTGGTTATAAAAACATAACATTAGATTAGATTATACAGATTTATTTTTAAAATGTATACCTGATATACTTGAGAAAGAGACTGGGAGTTGTGTATGAGGAACAATTATTGCGCAAGAGCATTTTTCTTTCGGCAAATGTGGATATGTATAAATTATCATAATCGCTCACACTCCTATGGTTAGCAGCAACAGCGGCGTCGCTGGTAGCAGAAGAGAAGCGACGATAATTAGTTTTAAGTAGCGATAAGAGTACTGTAGAGTCAGTTGGACCTAATCAGTCATCTGCAGCCATTGAATTAAAAAATAAATAAAAAACATCTGTAAAATTCAAGCAACTATTTACAATAAATAAATTAATAAATAAATATAAAGATATAAGATATAAACCAAAATAATAACTAATAATAAATTAAATAAAAATAATAAATTAATTGGCGCCCAACGTGAGGCTCGAGACAAAAGAAGTGAAGTCAGCCAAAGTAAGGTCAACGAAAACTGTGTGGAAGACAACCTGCGTTTACCTGAGGGAGCAAGGTGGATCTGGACATCGGGGGAATACTATTATGCGTCATAAGTAAACTATAATTATTGTAAGTGATTGGTCATTTTTATCTATCAAATCTATTCTTTAAAAAAAAAATTATAAAGAAATTATTTTTTCCTCTTAATCAAAAGTATCAGAACAAATAAAAAGCCTCATACAGGTTTGTGTCAATTCAGCACTTTGTGTACAGAAGGCCCAATTTGAAAAGAAGTTAAAAATCTTGAGGGATTCAGTGTCCAAAGTCACAATACGTAGCGAAAGTGTGAAAATATATGAACGTATTAAAGTAAATCTACAAATGAATGTAATAAATCCCTGGAAGTTGTTAAGTCTGTCCTAGACTTTTCGGGAGAACCAGACACATATTTGGACTGGCGTGAAGCTGCGCATAATGCTTACGAAATTTTTGAGCCACAAAAGGATTCTTCTCGTCATTTCCAGGCTGTCACCAACGCAGTGTTATACTCATTCCATACTGTTTTGAACTTCCAGGCTATAATAGCTAGAATGGACTTCACTTACGTGTATAAACGTCTTGTTTACTTTACCAAGGTCACTCCCTAGCGATCTGCCAACCGCATTAGCACTTGCCCAGAAAGTAGACGCGAACCATGAGAGGTACGGTTTTGCAACGAGCTTTGCTAATTAGAATTCGGAACCAGCAATGGTAATGGATCCATTGGTCGAAAGAATCCACATTTTGCAACAGCAATTCAACAACGAGCGAAGACCCGCACTGGGTTGTTGATGATGATGATGATTCAACAACGAACAAACAGACAGCCCGCAACCGACAGCGGCCAGAATAACTGAGGTAGTGGACGGTGGGGTCAACCACACTTGGAATCTACGGATGTTGACTCTGGTAATTCTAAGATACGATTCAGTGGTGGCTCCTCTGGCAGCAATGATTAATCAGGGGAAAGGATCTAACCCATGGAAGAATCAAGAACAAGGGTCTAACCAATGGAGGAATCAAAAAAGGGGTGCTAATTTGAATCGGCAACCCTAACCAAATTTTCAAAAGATCAACCACATGGGACAAGAGGAAAAGGAGGATATGGCAGACTCAGTTGTAGAGGAAGTAGAAGTGGATGAGGTGAATTTAAGGAAAGGTTGCTCCTGCCCTGGATCTCTAGAATGTTAGAAGCGAAGTCATTAAAAATTCTTATCGATACAGGGGCATCAAATAATTATATAAAGCCATTGCCAGGACTTAGGGCAATTAGACCGGTGGATACACATTTTTCTGTTAAGTCCATTCATGGGACAACCTATATAATGCATAAATGTAAAGTAACTTATTTGGGGTAAATTCCGATTTCTTTATTTTGCCAGATTTGACAACTTTCGATGGTATTGTGGATTTTGACCTACTAATCAAGTCCACGCGACTATAAATTTAAGGGAAAAAATTATGGTGAATGATTTTGGCTTTGAGGCCATGTTCTTCCTTGGTGATCAGGATGTAAGTCATTTGCAATTACAAAGCGAGTCCGTCCCTGGCTGTGTTAGGGAAAAATTTAACAATATTATTTTTAACGTGTCTGCAGTTTTCGCAGGTTCCAATGAAGCATTACCATATAATACAAATCGCAACGATTCGTAGGAACAACCGACATATGCAAAATTCTATCCTTACCCATTGGGTGTAGCGGAATTCATTGAAATTGAGGTTAAGGACCTCTTAAAAAGTGGATGGTTATCGACTTTCGAAAGTTGAATGAGAAAACCATTGGTGACTCATACCCTATTTCGAAAGAAGGGATTATTTTGTCAAATCTGGTTAATTCACAATTCTTTATGAGCTTAGATTGAAAGTCAGGTTTCCATCAAATTGAGTTATTGAAGCGAGATCGTGAGAAAACTGCCTTTTCTGTATGCGGCGGGAAATACGAATGCCCCGGTGGTATTCCAGCTCCGCAATCGAAGAAAATTAAGATTTCCTTAGATGAATATCAGCTAAGAGCTTTCAAAAAAATAAAGACAATATTATTATCGGAGGACGTCATGCTGGCATACCCTAATTTCAAAAAACCCTTTGACTTGACCACAGACGCATCCTCGCATGCATTGGGTGCGGTTTTGTCCCAAGAGGGTCGACCCATCACTATGATCTCTCGAACTTTAGAGAAAAGAGAGGAAAATTATGCTACCAATGAAAGAGAGCTTCAGGCTATTATTTCGGTATTACGCAATCTTAGGCACTATCTATATGGTGTGAGGGATTTAAGCATATTTATAGATCACCAATCCTTGACTTTCGCAGTATCGGATCGCAACCCGAATGCTAAAATCAAAAAATGGAAGGCATTCATAGAAGAGTATAATGCAAAGCTGCATTATAAGGCTGGTAAAGACAATGTGGTAGCTGACACCCTATCACACCAACACACAAATGCTTTGGACTCTGAATTGGAATCGGATCAGGCCACAATGCATAGTAAGGAGTCATCCACCTACCCAATTTAGACTTTTGATAAACCAGTCTATTGCTATAGAAACAACTGATATTGGAGGCGGAACAGCCTTTGCTGATTAGGACTTTCGAGTTCTTTGGTGGCAAACGAAGACATTTCAATTCGTTTACTGACAGTGATGATTTGCTATGGGCCATGCAGGAGGTGCTGAAATTAGTGGTAGTCAATGCTATCCAATGGACTTGCAGACCCTTGCACAAGTTCAGCGTAGAATAGTGGAAATGTTCCACTACGACTAACTTCCACCATACAACCAAGTTCGTGATGGATGTGTCTAACCCAAATGAACAGCTTTAAATTATTAGTTAGGAGCATAATAGAGCACACCGAGCGGTTCAGGAAAACGCTAAACAAATCTTAAATGATTATTTTTTCCTAGGATGGAAAAAAAAGCCCAAGGAAATGGCTAAGAACTGCCGTGTTTGTTCAAGAGCCAAATATTTCAGACAACCAATTAAATATCCAATTTCGGAAACCCCAATATCCGGACATGTAAGTGAAATATTGCATATTGATATCTACTCGACAGGTCAGACCCATTTCTTAACTTGCATTGATAAGCTTTTTAATTTTTCAATTGTACAAAAAATCGCTTCACGAACCATTTTGTATGTGAAAGTACCCCTCGTTCAGCTGGTGAATATGTTCTCGGGAATAAGAGCTGTGAATTGTGATAATGAACGGTCCCTTAACTCAAGTACAATTAAGGACTACTTAAAAATATATTTTGATATTGAAATTGTAAATTTGTAAATTGTTGCATAGCAAGTCAAATGGCCAGGTGGGGAGATTGCATAGCACTCTAGGTGAGATAGCAAGATGTCTAAAGCTCGAGCGAAATATTGATGACATGACAGACCTTATTCTCTTGGCTACCTACGAATACAATAGAACAATTCACTCTGTGACCAAACAGAAGCCCTTGGATCTTTTTCACTGCGGAGACACTGAAGCGATAATACAGGAAGATAATAATTATTCCCTATTCTCTCTCTCTTTCCATTACTTGTTTTATAACTACGCAATAATATATTTTAGATTGAGAAACTCATAGACTGCAAAAATCGGCAGACGGGAATTAACATTCGAGTGCAATAACTAATTAGTAGAAAGCCTAATAGAATAAGTAATTTGAATTAATAGAATTACATGAGATGCCCTGAAATCTTGCTTTTGAATGAGGGTTTGATATCAAGAAATGGAGTAATAATTAGTTATTGTGTTCTTTTGATGGCGTTAGCATATGTGGGTATAATAAATTTAAAATCATGTGACAGCAGAGAAATTAAAGAGATTATAGAAAATGATCAATTTCACAATGTTTCAATTACAGATATACTGTTAGTCTCTAAATTTTACACAACAAGAGTAGCTGCATGATGAGAGACCGAATTTGACAACCTGGAGGTGATCCATCATGGTGCATGTAAATGATCGTCGCGAATTCGACTGCCAGTAATAGGGGTACCTATCTGGTAGCTTTCTCGTCCAAAGCAACTATCGATGGGGCTGATTTCTTCAATAGGAGCTCGCTTAACTCCGGAACAGTGGAGTTACCTCAGACTGCTACAATTTGTATAGTTGTTCATGAGGGGAAGACGGTCTCCGTGGCGATTTCCTAACTGGGAATACTATTGCATCAGTCGCCAAGGAGCGGAAGGTAGCTCTCTCATACAATGTCGTCAAGGTTTTTTATGCAGCAATAATGAGGGATGTTTCTCTCTAAGGAAGGGGGAAGTAATAATGATCGCTAACACTCCTATGGTTAGCAGCAGCAGCGGCGTCGCTGGTAGCAGAAGAGAAGCGACGATAATTAGTTTTAAGTAGCGATAAGAGTACTGTAGAGTCAGTTGTTGCTTGGAACTCAAGGAAGCGAGCACAGGTGCCGCAGGAAGAAGTAAAATCAAATCAACTTCGATCAACCGCTACTCCATACAAACAATAACACAGTATTTAACGGGAGAGCGAACAATTAATGCGGCTTTTGTGAACATAAAATGAATTGATAAATTAATGCGATAAGAATTTGGACCTAATCAGTCATCTGCAGCCATTGAATTAAAAAATAAATAAAAAACATCTGTAAAATTCAAGCAACTATTTACAATAAATAAATATAAATATACTATATAAGATCTAAACCAAAGTAATCACTAATAATATATTAAATAAAAATAATAAATTAATTTATATAAGTTTTACAATACCTATTTGCGAGATTTTCTATTCGGAAAATCGTCATTAATATCGTATGAAATCTTGTTCATTAGTTCTGACTTTATGCACAAAAGTGCTAAGGCATTTAGATCTTCTTGGCTGAAAGTAGATCTTAAAAAATTTTTCTCCCGTTTGAAGCAAAAAAAGCTTCTCTCACCCGAACACTTTGTCGCTGGTGTACATAGAGCCATTCGAACTTCTGTCCAAGTTTGGATAAACGTTTCGGAAATTCTGTTTTCGCGGAACGAAGATAGACTTTTTAATCATCCAGAATCTGGTTTTAACAAAATTTTTTGCAGAAGAAATGTGGCATTGAGAATGTATGCATTCTTGAAATAAGTCAGTCTCTAAATCTAAGAAAACATCTTTTTCCGTGCCAAGAATCTCTTTAACGTCAACATGCGTCTCTAGCTGACCAACGTATCAGGGTTTTGCCTTTCCCGATTCCAGTCATTAATTTTTACAAGCGTTGTATCGAACTTACAAGAAAAACGTAGTTTTCTCGAAGCAACATGAAGAAGCGAAAAGTTTTGAATTGAATTTTAGCCTATAAGTCATTGTGCACACCAGTATTATCATATGATTGTCCACGACAATCTTCAATATTTATGCCCAGTATTTTTAGTTCTGATATAGTGGCCGAACAAAGTTCTTCAGCTTTATGTCCCACTGAGGATTCTTTCACACGGTTCACCTGTTTCCCAAACGTATCTATTGACGACAATATGTTGATCCACATGTGCTACATCATGTATTGAATCGATAATTAAGGAAAAATATTTCGACCTCCTTATCTCGTTTCCAATCTGTTTCAAGATTTTATGACTCATCAAGAGAATTAACTCATCGCAAACGGTCTTTGATAAGTAACTGGTATTTCCAGATCCTTGATTCCCAAATCGTCCAATGTGTCTGGCTAAAAAATGATCGAATTCAGCTAACAGTTCCAAAATCGCACAATAATTTCCGTCATGCGGATCACCGAACTTTTTATTTTTTATGTTGAATACAGTCACTCTTCAGAACGTTTCTCCAATAAGTTATTTCTTCATCAATCTGGACAAGCAGTCAATTGTCGAGGTGGATTTCAATCTCACTTCTAACTTTCTAACTTTCAAACTAAGGATACTAGATTTATGACGAGGAGAGTTACGAACTACTCTGCATTTTTTCAGTCATGAAATCCTTCGTTCTCAAACTGAGTCTTATTCTCCAAGGAACCGAATGCCAAACAGGGCCCGCAATATACAGATCTTTTACTTTCAGAATAAAGCAGTCAATTTCGGTAATTCACTCCATTTTCTTTAAAAATACTCACTGGCTAGAAATAACGCTGATCAGCATATATATTTTCACTTTTAGAGAAGTCACAAGACTTGTTTTGTTGTTTGCACTTGGTCATTACTTAACGTCAGATTTTGAGACGTATCTTCAATTGTTATACTTATTAATGATTTCTCTACCGCGTTGTCATCAAAAACATAAGTATCCATTTTTTCATAAGTAAATTATTTAAAAGATGACTGTTAGGCAGCAGAGCTCAAATCCGTTTCATCTTTTCGAGACTGTAATGTGTCAGTGCATATTGTTGAAGTTTTTGGTCGTAAAACACTACTTCCAGCACCACTTAAAAAACCTGTTAATTTTTATCGTTTTATGGATAACATGTTTTTGTTATTATTTTTTCATGTTGGCCTTCTTTTTATACTCAGCTCTACTAAGTCGCTTTCTTCCATTACTCATTTCAATAATGTTTTATCCAAGAACTGTAATAAAATTAACTAATAAGTATATTCGAAATTCGTAAACGAAGGGATCATTGAATAATTTTTTTTTTTTTTTCAGCATTAGAAAAGTCATTCAAGCGTCGCCGGCAGCGATTCATTGTCATTAATAGCAAAAACTATGAAATTATATACACGTAGAATAGACAAGTCGTTCTCTCTCTCAATTTGCGTATGTTGCGAAAGGAACTGCGCGGGTCGCTCAGTTGCTGTGATTGTTGCGGTGAATTGCAGTAAAGTAAAGTAGTGAAACGTTCATGAACGCAATTTTTGTCTTCGCTACACATCTCTGCTTTGGATCGTGTACAAAAAACAGCAATTGAACTCTGCCGACAAAAATGAATCGACGATCAGTTGCGTTGTTACACACATTCATGCAAATCGAGTTGCTGCTGCTCACATGGCAAGCACACAACGAAATCGTTTACGATAGTTTTGGTCCTCTGGGTAACTATCTATATAATATTTTTTCGTAGTAGTAATAAAAAGGAGTAATAAAAAGGAAGTATGTGTTTGTGATTTGTATAAGATCTTTTTATTATTTTGTTCATCGGATCCATTTAATAGTGTAAAAAATAGAGGTTGCAAATAAAAGTCATCACTTTAATGTTTTCTTAAAAAGACGGGTTGTTTAAAGAGAAAATGCTTAAAGGCTGCAAAAGATTTTTACTCACTCATGATTTATTATTCATTGAAGTGAAAAATTCTTTAGGCGCGTTGATCGATATTTGGTAGAGAGTAAAACTATGAATTCGGGTTACCGACATGCTATCCCGTTATTCCGTTTTGTGCTCCTTCGTTGTTTATTTGCTTATTTGGAAATAGTTCAGATATAGACAACAACAACATAAGAACGGACTGGTTTAACAAGTGAGAACAACAACGTTATGCATGAGAGCGATAGAGACAACAAACATCTTTAAGACAGGGAGTGAATTTTCGTTGCCTGTCTCTGCAATGAATATTGTATAGACAAAATTTTGCCTATCTCTTTGTTTCATCATATCATTTACGCTTATGCTACGTTCATACTAGTAAATATTAGCTCACTTTACATTATCGTCATTACATTAGTATGACATCTCTTTCATATTAGTGTAGCATAGAATTGAGACGTTTGTTGGAGACCTAATAATTTATAGAACCAAAATATATACAGTGTGAAATCTCATATATACTAGTGTGAAATCTCATACACACTAGTGTGAAATCTCATGCACACTAGTGTGAAATCTCATACACACTAGTGTGAAATCTTATACACACTAGTGTGAAATCTTATACACACTAGTGTGAAATCTCATACACACTAGTGTGAAATCTTACATTAGTGTTTTTATTTTTACATTAGTGTGACAACTCTCTCATATTAGTGAAGCATAAAATGGAGACTTTTTTGGGGACCCAATAATTTATATGACCCAAATATATATAGCGTGAAATCTCGTATACACTAGTGTGAAATCTTTTATACACTAGTGTGAAATCTCATGCACACTATCAAGCTTTAGATTTGTAGATGTCCAATGATCGAAAACTCAGTACTACAAAGTATAAAACGACGATCAATCCGGTATTGTCACGATACTTCAATGAATGTCAATAAAACAATTTTCTTTCTTACTTCAATTATCATAAGCCTATTGTATCCTTGTTAGAACATAATGAATGTATATAACTGTTGTTCGGAGTGCGGATACTGCAATAAAAATGAAAATTCAAAAAAAGAAACCATTGTTATTTAATAATTTTGTTTTCACTTCGGTCGGCAGTCCCATGACAGCCAATTTTTTATTTTCTTTGTCATCGCTGAATAAAACATCATGATTTTTATTTTTCCTTACTCTGTCTTCCACCGACCGATTCGATGGAAGAACATATTCGGAATCTCTTTTGTGTGTATGTATGGATTTGTATGTGCGCCTGCTTGTGCGGTGTTGTCGGCTATTCTTGGCTACCTGCATTGTTTTGTACGATCCTCTCTATCTCAGCCTTTCTCCGGCTCCCACAACTCGCGACATACAACAAGAAAAAGAGACCTTTTGTTTTGCACACCCCTCTTCCCCCTCTCTACCACTATCTCCCACCCCTTTCCCTCTCACAATCTCTCCGACTCACTCAACTCGCGTCACACAACAACAAAAAAGACCTTTTACTTGTGAGTTTCGTTTTCTCCTTCAATGACCCTTTTTTTTGAGAGATTAATCAAAACTTCTTTTGTAGCTATTCTTGTTCAGAGACAGTTTTTTTTTTTTCATAAAGAAAATAGGAAGACAATGACTTTTAAACAAAAAAAAAAAGTATTCTGCTCTTAGAGTGAGAGATTCTGCTTCAATTTTGTCACTCTTTCTCCGAGCAGACCACATTGAAAATAAAGGTTTATTATTGTTTGCGACCTCTGGTAAAAAGGCTAAAACCACTGTGCGACTAAAATAAGCAAAATTATAAATTTAAGGAAAACAACTAGTTTTACTAAATTGAACCTACTGAATACGAAAATGTTAACGGTTCTCTTCTAACATGTACCATTTAAAAGTTATGATAAATTAAACTCCTGAAATAAATGAAGAAAGCATGAATCTATATGGGAACATCACGAAATATTAACTTTTCTCTTGGGAATAGTATGATCCTCCTGCATAGACCAACAGTAATCTGCTATTATTTTGGCAGTCATCTTCCTTGGTAACGCTCTTCTATCTGTTTCCTATCCTGGTGAAAGTGTTCACCTTGCTCGTCAGTCACCATCCCAAAATTAGGGGGGAAAAAATCGAAATGAGAATGAAAGAAATGTATTTTTAAAGACATCCCGCACCCCAATGTTTCATATTTTTGTAACAAGTCCTTTACTAAAAACTTGGCATTTTCATCTTTATGATTGCTGTAAAATTCTTCGATTACCTTTTTTTAAGACAACTAAGCCGCAAGTTCGCTCTTGGTAAGCTTTTCATCGAATTCCTCATTCTTCTTTCTTATATGTGGGCCAACAAAAATATCTTCTTCTAATTTAGCATCACTTAATTTGGAAAATACAGTTTTCAAACACAAAAACCCTTAAACCAAGTTTTATGTGTAAAGGTGGAAGAATCACATTTTCCTGTGTAATAAGAGGTTCATTTTACGATCGATTCTCCACAAACAAAGTCAGTTCTTTTTGGCCAATCTTTCAGAGGAAACAACAATATTTTGTAAATCCTTCCTGCAGTCCAAGAAATATAGCAACAACTTTCAAATCAGCACAAACTTTCCAGTTGTTTTCTTTGCATTTGAGTCTAAAATTAGTTTCATGTTTTCATATGTTTCTTTTAAATCACTAAGTATGCAATAGGTATTGGCTGCCATTATGGAGTAGTACGGCATTTAAACTTGTTTTGGAATCATCAATAAAGAGCCTACTTTGGTCTTTGTCATAATGTATTTCAAGTTCTTCCAATAGTTCAGTAATATTGTTGCAAAAGCAAAGTGACTCAGTGTTTGTAAAAAAATTTGACAAATGTCAATTTCTTTTCCTGGGCGCAGATACTTTCGTGTTAGGAGATAACAAGTGCCATTCTTGCAATCTATATCCCAAAATCTCTGCTTTCCGAGCAGACAAATTCGGAATACGAATCCAATCATTCAACTCGTGCTGTTCAATTTAATGTGGTTATCTGAATTTACCTCAATGTCTTCTTCGTCATTGCTTGAAAGAAAAGGTTCATGTGTGGTGTCTGTTACCAAAAGTACTGGGTATTTCTCACTGTCAGGAATTGGTTTAGATACTGATGCTACTTTTGGATACTCTAATTTGCTCTTGTTTGTTTTTCCAATTCCTCTGGTACTAGTTAAATGAAAATAACAATAACTTTTTTCCATGATTTTTTAATGTTTTTCCAATAGTGATGTAATTTAATGTTAGAAAAAAAGTTACTGTGGTGAGCAAGAGATTTTTATGGTAATGGTATTGGAAGTGTAGAGTATAGTGATGATAGTGCTTAGTAATAGAGAGGCTTATGTTGTTCATAGAAAGGTCGAGCTGTCCTGCAACTTATGCTTGTGGAAAAAATGAAGTTCCAATGTAATTTCATGCTTCTTATATGCTAAGTAGGGAGCAGCAAAGGAATGAAATACAGGACTAATGGACTCTAATAGATCTCAATCACAATATACTTACAAAAATAAATCTAATTATAACCAGCTACGCTATAACTACAGACAACAGTCTTATAAAAAACGGTGTCCTTCCTTACTTTTCGTTTGTAATGTCATCAGGAATAATAGCAATCTTAGCAGTAATAGATTTAATAAAAAATAGGAAAAGCAAATTTAGTATATGCTCGGATTCTTTGTCATCCCTGGATGCAATTGCTAATCCAAATAACATCAGCTTATATCCCTTAATCATTAAGTCCCTTCTGATTCAATACTGCCCTAAAATAAAACTCCTATGGGTGTATTCTTGCAATGATTTTTGGTACTGGTTGATTAGTTTATAGTAGGGATTTGTCAGATGCCAGATTGATTTGAATTTCTTCAGAAAAATTGTACAGACGTGTTTTTTCTAGAAGATTAGTGGGTATTCAAAAGCGGATTTGGCAGCTTTATCTATCTGTTCATTGCCGTGAATAAGACAATGTTCACGGACCCAAAGTATGTTTATACGGGGGAAGTTATCTCTGAGGAATTGAGGAGAGGGAATCAGTACAGATGGTTAAAAAACCGTGACCAGTTTTGGCATACTGACTGCTTCAAAAATGGCTATTATTTCGGCAGAATAAATGGAAGTATAGTACGGAAGAAGGGATATTTTTATTGAGTTGGGGGTGACAATATTGAATGACAAAGCACTGCATAATTGTGATCCATCAGTGTAAAAGAGCTTCTGGGATTGTCAACTATTTTTGGTTTCTAAGAAATGTTTCTGAAAGATTTCTGGTGGCGTAGTCGAATTGGGAAGTAAGTGGAGCGCAGTGTTGATTGTTGCAGGGTCAAATGACTATGGCGGACTGTTGCTACTGAAGTTGTTTGCCAAGGGAGATTGCAAGATATAATGAGGATGGGTCTATTTGGAATTTTTTAGATCTTAAAATTTTTTACAAGGGAGTAGCTAGAGGGGAGTCTTTGGAATGTAGAATAGATTTGATCAGATTGGTGGAGATCATTTCTCTTCTGCATTCAATGTTCAAAATATTTGTTTCAAGAGGAGATTGTTGATTGGGGTTGATCTGAAGGCTCCCAAGGCGATTCGAATGGCAGAATGATAATGGTATAAGCCAAAATCTATTTTGGACATAATTATTACCTTAATAACGTTGACTATTGTAAGTTGGTTGCAGTTGTATTTGTTGTTGGATAGGCATTTAATAATATTGAATTTTTTGGATAGGAAAAGAATGATTTCTGTAATGTGAATGTTCCATTTGTAGGAATTATTGAAGGTTATGCCAAGTATTTTAAGGGAATCAACTTTGGTTATTGGGGCAAGGATGAAGAAATGTTTATGTTACTGTATTTTTTTCTACAAATATGTAGGTGTTTACACTTTGACAGCGATAATTGAGCACCTGAATACTCACACCAGGTGTGAATATCGTTAAGTAGATCATCGATTGCAAGTATGGATTTTACTATATATTCAGTTTTTGAAATATAACATAGTCATCTGCATATGCTGAGAAATTGAATTTGTGGATGGCAATTGTTCTGTTGAGTTTGTTGTGCGCTATTGTGGAGGTGAAGTTATTATCAATGGCCACTGTCATTTTCCTATTGGACATAAAGTTGAAGATGTAGTTGATCATCTTTTGGCCGACTTTCCATTTGTGAATCTCATCGATAACTGAGTGGACATCAATGCTATCGTAGGTTTTACTGAAACTAATGAGTTTAGTGAGATGCGGTTTTTTGTTGAGGCTGAGGATATATGATAATCTAAAGGGAATATAGTATCAGATATCGACTTCCCTTTTCTAAAACCTCATTGTCGAATATCGATAGATTTAGTCCGAGACACAAACCATCATAGTCGGATAGCTATAATTTAATGTAGCGTTTTTGCGCAGCACGTGTTAAGGGAGATAGGGCGGCAAGAATTTAGATTGGTTTTGTCGGAGTTAGGTTTGATTATAGGTATTATTTTATTTATTTTGTATTGCTGAGGTATTATGGATTTACTGAATATGTTATTGTAGAGATTTAGAAGACGCGTTTTAACGGATGGATGAAGGTTTTTTAACATAGGATACGAGATACGGTCAAGACCAGGCGTCTTGCCTTTTAGCTTTGAAAGAGCAGAGTTGAGTTCAGGGGGGGAGATTGGTTTTTCCAGTTGTTGGGCTATTGAGGAAGGCGTATAAAAAATTAACGGTGTGGTATTGTTTTTATGTTGTTGGAATGTAGTAGAGAAGTTGGCATCGCTAGAAGTGGATGACCAATATGTACTGAATTCTTCAGCAATAAGGTGCTTGTAGAAGGAATTGAAGTCACCGGTAATAAGGGTAGGAGAATTTAAATAGCTACAGACATTGTGAAGGCTACTTAAGAAAAATTGAGTTCTGGGCGAGATGTATGAGCTTATTACAGTGAATGTTTGCTTTGAAAAAATTCGAATGGCAATAGAGTCAACAAAGTCCTTATTTATTGTTATTGGTTGGTGTTGCTGGGACTGGTCTACACGAAGTGCTACACCCCCTGAAGCATTGGATGAGGAGTGAAAGTGACAAAAAATTAAATTGATTGGCATGGGAATATTTATTTCTGAAGAGAGGTGGGTCTCTTCAGTCGATATTATCGTTGGAGAATGAGTTTTGATGAGGATTTGCAACTCATCATAGTTGTTAAGTTAACAATTCCAGTTCCATTGCAGTATTTTTAAAGTCATAATACAAGAAGGAGATAAAGGATGTTAGGTGAAAAAGAATATATAATCTGGATGATTGGGATTAAATGCCAATCTGAGAGCCCCAGCAGTCCGACTGAAGTTTATATGTGGATGGGTCTCGGCACGACTGACGGAAGGAGGGTATGTTATTTTGTAATAAGTTCCCTCCTCCCGTGAACCGCGCCGAGACCCACCAAGAATTAATTAGTTATTTTAGTTGATAGTATGTCTACTGAGCCAGTGTCAGAAGACATGATCGTCTTTAGTTTTAATTGTTGTTGTTTTCTTTTCGAAATGCTTCGAGGTAAAATTTGGATTTTGTTATTGTTAGTACTCCTACTGTTTATCTTGGCAGCTATAGCCATAGTGGTTGAAGGCTGCATATCGCTGATATCACCGATGTCGGAGTATGAGACAACGGGTCGATTGGTAGGGTGTGTAGTAGTAGTTGTAGTTGCTTTTGATGAAAAGTGAGTTGATGAGTGTTTTCTGTAGATGGAGCTGGTTGCTGTGCCGCAATTGGTGGATAGGAGTGTTGGTTGTGTTGGTGGCTAGCTTTATAAATAGTATACGCAATTTTTATATCGACTTTTTGTTGTTGTTTTGATGGCTGTTATTTCTTGTTCCGTTGGTGCAAGTGTTCATTTGGTTTGGTGTGTTGGTTTTGGCCACAAATTGTGGAAACTTTTTCGTTTTTGCAGTATTTATGCGTATGTCCATATCTTAAATAGTTTGAGCAACGCATATGTATATATTGCCTAACCGTGGTTTTCCATATCCAGCACCTCGGAGTACTTCTGGACAACCGTCTGTGTTTTAAGTATCATCTAATCGTGTCAGCCAAAAAAGCAGATGCCACTACACTAAAATTGGCGAGGATTCTTCCCAACCTAGGTGGACCCATACAGCAAATACGGGTTTAACTGGGTTTCGTGAGTAAATCTGTCCAAAAGAGTGCTGGGGTTGATGGCATTACAACGAATTCTTTGATGTTCGATGTCCATAAGCTTGCGATCGATGAGAATTTAGTGCATGAGGCGATAGCGATGTAATATTGTTGACCATGGTGTGTGTAGAAAATGGTTAATATTGTGTGTGTGTGTGTGTGTGTGTACATTACTAAAAAAAATTATATAAATAAATAAATGATGGGGATGAAAGATTCTAACAAAAACGTAAATTAAATTTAACATATTGAACACACTTATAATTTATAGTTAAGAATCAAAGATGAGATAAATAAGTGCTAAACTATGCTACACTTTAATAAAATTATCATAATTTTATGCTTAAAAAAAAGTAAATTTCGAAGTTATTATTGTTATTTCGATCCGGTGTCGACGGCGACTTAGTGGAAGAAGACCATCCTTCATCCTTTCTGTGATATTTCTTTTCGATGGAAACAATTGAATTTTTGTTGTTTCATAAGACTTTATTTTTACCGGAACTTTATGGCTATTATTTTTGATTTTATTATTATTTTTGATATAGAATTTTTGCAAATTCACCGATATTTAAACGCGAAAGATCATTTCCGATTATACCGTTTGCACCGAGCCATATACATATGCGTTGTATTTATCTACGCCAAAGCGTTGTTTTTATAAAATTGTTTTTATGGTTTAGCGTGTACATTATGAATTGTAACTGATCAACAACAACGATTTTCCTTCAAACTTTTATTAGCAATGCTAATACAGTTGTAAATTATTCTATGTACTAACAACAAAAAATATAGCAAAATAACTGATAAAGGTTCCCGCACTCCGATCGGCATTTATGTACACTTGTATATATAGTACAGGCAGTATATGCAGTCGAAACTGTTCTTATGTATATAAATATGCTCTCTCCTATAAACAACCGATAATTAGGCTAGCACTAGACACTACGAATATTATGCGAAAACGAAACCGAAGAAAATAAGTGCACGCGAAAACTAGCTCTTGTGTACAGGTGTACGTATGTCCGTACAGTATCCGACAACTCAAACTCTTATTGCCTCATACTTCGCTTGTGCATTCCCAATCATTCGACGAAGTTTGTAATCCGAAATTCTGGCCTCCAAATATGGTTGTTCATGAATTTAAGCATAAGAGTAGCAATATACCTAGTACTGTTAGGCTTCCAGTACTCACTAGTTCACCTTCGGCTTCAAGCTCGGCTCCAAAAAACTAGCTTCCTGCCTTCATCATATCTCTATAATATAGTATATTAAAATGTTAGATGTTTATTGTCCAAGCTTAACAATTTGTATAGGGATAGTTTCTCCCTTGAATCTGATGTTATAGCGTTTTCCGAGACATGGCTTCACTCTGGTATTCTTAGTAATGAAATTTTCTGTTCAAATTTCATCACATCATTGCTTTTGTCTCTCAGCTAAGATCAGAATTCGTTGATCTAAACTATTCAGCCAATATTGAGTTTATTTGTGTGAGGTTATTTTTGCCTCATGAATCTGTTTATATATTGTGCTCTTATATTCCACCTAATTCCAACATGGAAACTTCTATGTGTCATGCCAGAGCCATTAACTCTGTTAATAACATTCTTTGGGACCGTGACTCTTTTATCGTGCTAGGTGATTTTAATCTCCCATTCATTTCATGGTCCTTTTTTGGAATCTCGAAGTATCTAGTTCCTTCAAAACAACAAATAATTTCTTGGACACACTGTTTGAAATTTCCTTGTTTAAAATTAACTCTGTAGTAAATCATTACAATTGATCACTTGATCTTGCTTATATTTGATGCCCATGTCCCCCATAACGCTGTTTCGAAAGTATCTTATAAGCCACCTAGGTTTACAAGAAGACTTTCTAATCTGAAGAACATTAAGTCGAGGCTATATAAAACATTCAAGAGCTCTGGTTCTTCTATTTCTTTTGCTAACTTTTGTGTGGTCCTGGCTAATTTTCTTTCATTAAATAACCTAACTATCTCTATTGTAGATTGCAATTTTCACGCGACCCTAAGCAGTTCTATAACTTTGTGAACTCAAAGCGCAAATCTTATTTATTTCCCTCATCATTTTATCTAGTTAATGAACATGGTCACAGTGATTTGGATATTGCAGATCTGTTTGCAAAATTCGTTCAATCAATCGTTCACTTATTTCTCTGAATCTTATATTGAAAACCGGTATCCATATCCCAATACCGATTGTAACATCATTGTTTCTCATATAATTAGGGAGGAATTTCTTCTTACAAATTTTAAATCGTTGAAATCCACTTACTCACCCGGCCCTGACAAAATACCTAGTTGTCTGCTTAAGCACTGTGTGGAGTCTCTGTGTAAACCACTTTTGAAACTTTTCAATTTTTCCCTTTAGAGCGCATCTTTCCCTTCTATCTGGAAGGAACCCTTTATTATTCCCCAACACAAAAAATGTAATAAAGCTGACATATCCAGTTACAGGGGTATTGCTAAACTTTCTGCAATCCCAAAATTGTTTGAAAAAATGCTCACTTCAACCTTTTATCACTTTTGTAAAACAATTATTTCTCCGTGTCAACACGGCTTTATGCAAAAGCGTTCTTCAACTACAATCTTGCTTGAGTTTACATCTTTTGTAAATCTTGGTTTTAGGGACAAACGTCAAACTGATGTTATTTACACTGATTTCAGAAAGGCGTTTGATTATGTCAATCATGATCTGCTGGTACATAAACAGGTAGGTTTTCCACAATATCTTCTTTGTTCGATTGCATCTTATTTGAGAAATAGGGTTTAACGACTGTTCAACGAGTGTTATTTATTCCCATCCTGTATGAAATTAAATGGTGTTGAATGTTGCAGCGATGGAGAAATTTCCAATCTTTTTTCGTACTAATTCCAAAGCACTTACATGAATGATGATTGTAATAGTCCATACCCATATCATATTCCTCAATTTAATCAATTTAATATGCCAGTTATTGATTGTGATACAGTATTACAATATTTAAAATCTTCTAAATTAACGTTTTTACCGGGACCAGATGATGTACCTAGTTGTATTCTAAAGCGACGAGCTGATGCTTTGCTTAGACTAATCTGCAAATTGTTAGACTTATCTGAGAATACCTCTGTGTTACCTAATATCTGCAAGCAGTCCTATATTATTCCCCTCCACAAAAAAAGCAGCAGAGCTAATATACCAAATTACCGAGGAATAGCTAAGCTATGCACTATTCCGAAGTTGTTTGAACATATTATCACCGATCAGGTACTTAAGTACTTTTTTTTTACTACTACTACTTTCTATCCCACGCCACTTTCCCCCCCAGAGCCCACGCGAGCTGGGGTCCATTAAAAACCGAATAAGACTGGGTATCGACCACAAGTCACTTCGGTACTGAACTATTGGAGGTTAGTAACATGCAAAAGAAATTAATTGACTACTATAAGGCTACAGACCTAATGTCATCAGCCATTTATACTAATCATAAAGCATTATAAAGATAAATTTAAATAAAGTTAAAATAGTTAAAATAATACTATGTGTTAAGAAGAGTTAAGAGATTAGATTTTAGGTGAACGGAAGAAATATACTTACATACAAGGTCAATATTGTAAGACTGACATAAAACACGAAAAGGATCATGCTGCAAATAAGTAGTCTTACATGTACCAACAAGTATAGGAGAATAATTCCTAGTAACCCGAGAAGGAACATTAAAATTAATACTACCAAGCAAGGAAGGGGAAAAGATGCTGCCTACAATTAGATTGTGCAAGAATGTGACACCAAGAGTCGTTCTGCGACTGGATAATGTCGGGAGGCGAATTAGTTTAAGTCGGCTTTTGTAAGATGGAAGGTTTATATTGGGATCCCAGTTACGGAGTGCAAAAAGCAAGAATTGCTTTTGAACAGACTCAATACTATCACTATACTTTTTAAACTGTGGATCCCATACACATGCAGCATATTCAAGTATTGGTCTAACCAATGAAGTGAATAATAATTTGGTGGTGTAAGGATCATTAAACTCTTTAGACCAACATTTAATGTATCCTAAAACACCCCTAGCTTTACATGTGATACAAAAAATATGCGACCCAAAATGCAGCTTTGGATCCATCAACACACCCAGGTCACTGAATTGTGTGACACGTTCTAGAGTGTGATCATTAATGTGGTAGCTTTTTTCAATTAAATTTTTACGGTAAAAGGACATTATTTTACATTTGTCACAATTAAGCGAAAGATAATTTTTAGAGCACCACTGAGATAAGGAATCAAGATCTTCTTGAAGAAACATTTTTTGGACCGGAGATAAAATAGATAAGCATAACTTAACATCATCAGCGTATATTAAGACGTTAGAATGCTTTATGGAAGATGGCAAATCGTTTATAAAAATATTAAATAATAATGGACCGAGGTGGCTACCCTGAGGGACACCAGAAGTTACACAAATAGTCTTAGATATAGCTGTTTTAAAAATAACTCTTTGGGTTCTGGTAGTTAGATAGGATGTAATCCAGTTAACTAACTTGGGAGGAAAACCAAAGGTATTCAGTTTTTTAAGGAGTAGGAAGTGACAAACACTGTCAAAAGCTTTACTAAAATCTGTGTAAATGACATCCATTTGATGTTGTTGTGAAAAACTACAATTAACCAACGAAGTAAATTCTAATAAGTTGGTTGTAGTTGAACGCTTCTTGGTGAAACCGTGCTGTGAAGTACTTAATAAAGGAAGAACGAAATGCTGCACCTGCATATGTTCAAACAATTTCGGAATAGCGCAAAGCTTAGCTATTCCTCGGTAATCTAATTAATATTAGCTCTGCTGCCTTTTTTGTGGAGGGGGATAATATAGGACTGCTTCCAAATATTAGGTAATACAGATGTATCCAGAGATAAGTCAAACAATTTGCAGATTGGTCTAAGCAAAACATTAGCACATCGCTTTAGAATACAACTAGGTACATCATCTGGTCCCGGTAAAAACGTTAATTTAGAAGATTTTAAATATTGTAATACTGTATCACAATCAATAACTGGCATATTAAATTGACTAAATTGATGAATATGATATGGGTATGGACTATTACAATCATCATTCATGTAAGTGCTTTGGAATTAGTTCGAAAAAAGATTGGAAATTTCTCCATCGCTGCAACATTCAACACCATTTAATTTCATACAGGATGAGAATATATCCAACCTGCGCTTCATGTTAATAAAGTTATAAAACTTTTTAGGATCTCTTTTAATATCCTCTTTGACATGTGTCACGTATGACTGTTAATAGAAATTGTTTAGGTGTTGAAAATTATAGCGGGACATAGCGTATTTAGTATAATCAGCAGACAAACCGGACCTTTTAAAGTTCTTAAAAAGTCTATTTTTTAAATTCTTTAATTTAATTAAATCACGAGAAAACCAAGGTGGCAGATGTGGGTTATATTTCAGTTTAATATTCGGAACAAATAATTTGAAATGATATTTCATAGTATAAAAAAACTTTGCAGCTAGTTCAACATTATCACAGGAATACAAATAAGACCAGTCATTGGCTGTAAGAAGAGAATTTAGCTTAAAGAATTCAGTTTGTTTAAAGCAGAAAACACGTCTTGATGTAGAAAGCAAATTAGAAGGATTATTGGAACGAAATGCAGACCCATTCAGAAAGATGTTTAATTCCAAAGTCGGATGATAAGCATCCTCTGGAGTGGAAAGAGGATTACTTCGAAACAAGGAAACATCATTTATGCTGTCGGTAAAGACCAAATCTAAAATTCGGTTAATGTTATTAGCTATGTAGTTTACTTGCTGAAAGGAAAGATCCAGCAATGAATCGACAAACTCACAGCTTACTGATGATATTACAGAGTTACAATTATCCGAGGCTGTCCAACAAATATTTGGAGGATTAAAATCTCCCATGATTAAGACCTTATCAGTATCTTTGATAAAAGACAAAACTTTCTTAATAGCTGTCAGATGTGATAAGTAAACAGAGTCATCAGAAGCAGGTGGTATATAGGAACATGTAATAAATAAATTGGAATTGGGAAATAAAATCTTTACACCAATAAACTCAATGTCATCAGTATTATCAATAGACAAAAAGTCAGAAGAGTAAGAAGTTCTAACAGAAATCAGAACTCCACCACCAACGCAATCAAATCGATCTTTCCTAAACGTTAAGTAATTATTGTTAAACAATTGGGAATTCAGAACATCTGGACGAAGCCATGTTTCTACAAACACAATTACATCTGAATGAAAAGAGAAACTATTAGTGAAAAGTCTATTCACTTTAGAGTTTAAACCTCTGACATTCTGAAAATGTATGATCAAACTGAGGTTAGATGGATCCATTGGAAGGGCTGCTTGAGGGCGACTAGAAATCAGTTTTTTGTAGACTTTGTTGGTGGGAGTTTGGCAATGACACCAGTGTTTGCACGTTTTTTAAAGTTATATTCGTGAACAACACAGCCGGTCGGCCAAAAGTTCAAACCTAACAGTTCACTACAGTATTCAGGGGGAACGGATATTTTAAAAGACGAAATTGTCCTTTTAAAAGAAAATTTAAACTTAGTGGTATTCACATTTGTAATTGTTGGCAGTTTAGATAGAATGTAGTGATTAATATCGACTTCCGAAGTATCTTCAGTTAACCTAGACACAAAAATAGATTTAGAAGGAGGAACAGCGACAAGTTGCTTAGGACCAATTGAAGCTCGAGTGTTTGAGCTAGTAGGTGCTATTTCTGACGTAACATGCTGCACAACAGATGCATAAGAATTCTTATGAAAGTTCACCGGTAGTTCCATCTGCCCCATTGGTGTAGGAAAGGTAGGTGTAGGTATAGAAATAGTGGGGGTAGGTGTACAAATAGTGGGGGTAGGAATAAAAAAAATGGGGGTAGGAATAGAAATAATGGGGGTAGGTAAAGAAATAGTGGGGGTTGATGGAGGTGGTATGTTTAAAAGTGACAAAGAAGTTTTTGATTTGGACGAATGACGCCGTTTTCGTTTAGGCGATATATCGAAGATTTTAATATCTTTAAAAGACTTATCATAAGCTGTGAACTTATCATTCAAGCGCTGAAAGTCTTTCGCTAGATCATTGTAAGCATGACGCATTAACGTAACAGATTAACGAAAGTCTATCTCATCAGACCGACAATGTGGACAAGACCAGCGAGGGCCGATATTTTGATCAATAATATCGGCAATTCTTCCATTGATATCGGCACAGGCAACATGGGCCGCATTATCACACAACCAACAAGCTACAGTGCGGCATTTAGGAGTAAATGATTTACTTTTACTCTTTATAATACAACAATGCATTTTCAATAAAAAATATAAATGTTTAATATAATTAAAAAACAAAAATGAAATTTAAAAGAAAAATGCACACTTTCCGCAGGCACTGTGCTAAGTATAAGAGCAAATGTAAACCAAAACCAGTTTGAGAGCAAACCAAAAAACAACAAAATGCACAGAAACAAGACCAAGAATTTATAAACGCTAATTTAAGGAAAATTTGTATTTACAAAATTCCAAATAGTTTAAAATGCAATGCACAATAAGTAAAAAATAAGTTGATACGTAATTATGTTTTCTACAATCAAAATATTTCGCGCAAATAAATTTAAATCTCACTGCACACAAGAAAAAAAGAGTATTTTTAGAGGGAGAAAGAATGAAAGATCATTAAAGAGAAGCAAAAGTATATGCAAAGCAAAGATTACAACACAAAAAATAAAAAAATTAATTTACTTACAACGTTAAGCACTGGAAAAGCAACAAATTGCAAAGAGCAAAACCAAAGATTAAATAAATGATAATAATTTAATAATTTCAAACTATTAAAACTCATGCACCACTAGCTAACCCGAAAACACGATCAAATTAATATTGTGCACAAGTATAAAAACAGTATTAATTTGTTAGAATAAAAATAAACACATCCGCTCTCTTTGAACTACAGCACGGTTTCACCAAGAAGCGTTCAACTACAACCAACTTACTAGAATTTACTTCTTTGTGTTAATTGTAACATTCATTTTTGTTTTTAAGCTGACAGTTTCTTTGTCATTGCCATTTCAAATATATAAATAAATGCATGTTTTTCGACTAACAAGCCACCACCTATTTATGTGCAGGGGGTAGAAGAAATCAGCATACAAATCACTTAGTGAAGTAGTAGACCAAAACTATGTGCTCAAAACTCTACCCAATAATGAAGTTCGTATCCAACTGGCAGAACCCCTACACTTCACGAAAATCATAGAATTACTTAAATTCAAAGATACTAAATACTACACGTTAAAGCCCAAAGACGAACGTGGTTTTAAAGTTATGCTGAGACAACTTCATCAATCAACGGACACCGACGAAATACAACGCGAACTAAAAATATTACACCACGATGTTATTAACGTATACAATATGCAACAAATAACAATCAATAAACCACTATCTCTGTTTTCAATTTAACTTAAAAGCAGCGCATAAAACAATCGACCGCCATATGGACTCAATTACTAAAATAAAATGTGCTCTCTGTAGTGGAGCTCATACCTCCTATTACAATGGCTGTGAAATCCACAAAACGCTTAAAATTCAACGGTTTCCTCCCCTTCGACCAAATACACTTATAGATAATAATACAAAAGAGCAGCAAATGCCCATGACCTCAAGCAAAGTGGAGAAGGGCATAAAGTATGCGCAAATTACAGCCACCTCTTCCCAGTCCCACTCAACCAACCAACCAACCCAAAAATCAAAATCTACTGACAATTCGACACTAGAGAGAAATTCCTCTCAGGAAAACAACAATAACTCCATACCAAATAATGATACCGCAGAATTTAAAAACATGATGAATACAATAACACTTCTGTTAACTAAGCTTGATAAACAAAATAGACCATAAATTAAGAATTATTGCTTAGAATGCGAATGGACACAAACATATCTTAGAGCTTCAGCTATTCCTAAATGAATTTATGATTGACATAGCTCTTATCTCTAAAATTTACTGCAAAAATAATCACTACTTGAACATTCCCGGATATAAAATATATAGAACAAACAACCCGGATTTTTCAGGACATGGTGGCACAGCTATCATTGTTAAAAATAATACACGTCACATTGAAATTGAAACTTATCAACACGCTCACATATAGTCGACTAAACTGCTACTGGAAAATAAATATGGACCTTTCACAATTGCAGCTATTTATTGCCCACCTAGACGCACAATCTCAACAGCTCAATTTAAGAACTACTATACCAAAACATGTAAACTGGGGATCAACGCAGACAAACACAAAGGGAAAAAATTTGCTAAATGCAATTCAAACGATTGGGGGGATGTACTTAAGTACAGGCGAACCCACATATTGGCCAACGGACACGACGATCTAATAGACTTTTGTGTATTAAAATATATGAATATAACACAAATGGACTCCCGAATTGAACTTTCTTCCGACCATTCACCAATATATATTGAATATAGTTGCGCAGTAAAAAAAGATCAACCCGCCTGCAAAATGTATAATAGAAAAACAGACTGGGAAGTATGTAGAAAATTTGTTGTCAATAACCTCATAATAAGCCTCCACGAAGGACAACCATCTTGACGCGGTGTGGAAGCTTGCACAGCAATGACTCCACTAACTACGCTCACGGAGAACTTTCGTTCACCGATAGGGCTTCCCATGTCAGAAAGGTAGCTTGAGGAGTGGTCACCAAGAGTTGTTCGCCATTCCCCTTATCCCCGGCGCATTGCGTGTCTCCTCTCAAGGGGAGTTCTTCCGCCTGCGCGAATTTCTGGCACGATCCGTTTTTGTCCATGGATTATGCCTATCTCACTGTTTCTGACTTTGATTGCCCCTTTGCTGGTAGGCTGTGGCCTCTAGACCTTTTAACACCGGGGTGAAACCTTTTGCGAACGGCTCTGGTCTAAAGCCACAACCTGTCTCCGTTCCCCTAAAACCGTGGCGGGTCTCAGAGTACATTCTCGACTCCGTCGCAATTAAGTTGGTGGTGTAGGTCTGGTTGAGTATCACTCCCAGTTAGCACTGGTCTGGCTCTGAGTATACGACCCCCTGAACTTTCCGAAGAGGAAGACGCTGACAACACCGTTGTTTCTATCCCCAAACATGGTGAAGGTACCTCAGATTAACCTTCACCACTTTCCCACTGCTTCGGCACCATTGCTCCGGCACCACTGCTTCTGCGACTCTCCCAAGGAAACGAGGTGGTCTTCTTAGTCCAGGAACCCTACGTCATTAATAACAGGGTATGTAGACTCAACCACCAGGACTATCGCCTCATCTACTGCGAAGGCTCATCACGAAGTGTGGGGCAGCACGGACACCAACGAACGAGATGAGTACCTTCTAGACTTCATTTTAGCTCACGATCTTTTTATTGCAAATCGGGGTAATGAACCTACCTTCATGACTTCTAACAGGAGGGAGGTACTCGACGTCATGCTTGTCAGTGACCACTCACCCTTTCTCTTAAGGGACTGGAGGATCTCCCAAGACTGCTCCTAATCAGATCACAGATATCTCGTTTACAACATTGGATACACCCGGAGGAAAGAACAAATCCAGGTGGTGGAATGCCGATATAGCAGAACTCCGCAAAAAATGCCGCAAGCTCTTCAACAGAGCTAAGGCCTCCAATGACTGGCTTCCCTTCAAAGATAAGCAAAGGGAACTCAAGTACGCGATAAGGAAATCCAAAAAAGCTACCTGGAGAACTTTCTGTTGCAATATAGAAAGTGTATCCGAGACAAGTAGATTCCGCAGGATCCTCAAATCTTCTCCAAGATCCTTGGATTGCATCCAGAGACCTGATGGTAGCTGGACTGCTATTGGGACGGGCAGTGTGTCTCTCACGAATGTATCTATTGATGCCACCCCTACGAACCGATGTCGGTCTAACCTTGTGGTAACCAACGCTCACCTTCAGTGGGTCATCAATTCTTTTGACCGTTTCAAATCTCCTTGTCCTGACGGTATAATACCAGCCAACATCGTCATACCGTGGCTTCTGCAAATTTATAATGCATGCCTCCAATAGTCGTACATTCCCAGCATGTGGCGTGTAGCTCATTTAGACTTCATTCCCAAAGCAGGGAAAGTATCACATATCAAGCCCAATGATTATAGGCCCATTAGTCTTTCCTTCTTCCTTCTCAAAACCTTTGAAAGAATTGTCGATGTCCATATTATGATTACCATCGATCAGAACTTTCTATCCAATTCACAACATGCCTACACTAAGGCAAGTCTATGGAAACTACGCTACACTCTCTTATTGAGGTAGTGGAAAAATCACTATCCTATAAGGCCATGTTCCAAACTCAGTGGTCTCAACTCTGTCAGGCCTAAACTTGAACACAAATACCATTACACTTATTGAACGATTGTTAAAATCACGTTCCATTATCGCTTCTCTTGGCTATGTCAACGTTACGAGAGCCGTACACAGAGGTACGCCGCAAGGTGGCGTACTCTCTCCTCTCATCTGGAACTTGGCAGTTAACTCCCTGCTAAGTAAATTGGATCGAACCGGATACCGAGCCGTAGCTTATGCCGATGACATTGCTATTGCGGTATCTGGCAAGTTTCCTTCCACCTTATCAGAGAGATTAACATATGCTCTCAGCATTGTTTCTGAATGATGTCGGGACTTTGGTCTCTCAGTTAACCCTTCGAAAACCAAGACCATACTTTTCTCAAGGAAGTACAAAATTCCCGACTTCACCCCATCAAAACTCGAAGGTTCCCGCCTAAATATTAGCCAAAGTGCAAAGTATCGAGGCCTAGTTCTTGACTCCAAGCTTAGTTGAAAAGAAAACATCCTGGAAAGGTCACGGAAGGCCTCGTGCGCTCTCTACTACTGTAAGAGAGCCCTGGGTGCGGCCTGGGGTCTTAACCCCCGCATTGCAACCTGGCTATACATAGCTGTGGTGGAGCCCAACCTTCTGTATGAAGCCAGTTTTGGTTGACTGCCTTGACAAAGTCAGGAGAACGGCAGCCATTATGATAACAGGGGCATTATGGACAACTTCCGCCAAAGCGCTGTTTGAAATCCTCAATTGAATACCAACCAGTCTTTAGGCTGAACAGAATGCCAAATGTTCACCATAGCTCGCTGGACTAAACACACGGACCACCTGCCCCTATAGCAGTCGACTATGTATGCCCCATACCTTACTTTAACCGGAAGTTCTCCACCGACATTCCCAGTAGAGAGGATTGACTGGACGGTAAAGTTCTAAAACCTAACTCCATTGACATCTACACAGATGGCTCCAAATTGGAGAAGAAAGTAGGCTGCGGCATCTTCTCTAATAATCCATACCTAAGGCTCAGCTTTCGATTGTCTGACCATTGCAGCGTCTTTCAAGCAGAGGTAACGGCCTCCTGGTGGCTTCTGGACAACTTACCTCTGAGGTCCCATATTAATATCTATGCAGATAGCCAAGCGGCAATAAAGTCCCTCTCAGGTGTATATACTACATCCAAGCTGGTCGCGGACTGCCGTTCGTGAGACACTACTACTACACAGCTGACGAACTAGCAAAAGAAGGGACGTCCCGTGAGAATGTAACGTCTTCTGCTGGAATTCCGTTAGCAACAGTGAAACACATTGTTAAAAAATTCTACCAAGTTATAGCTAATGCTCTCTGGGTAGAAGAAGACACTTGCAGCATAGCTAGGCAGACCTGGTCTAATATGAACAGGAAACGAACTAGCCAGCTGCTCAATCTCGGCAGAACCTCAATTAGCAAGATCATAAACGTACTAACGGGTCATTGCATCATAGGCAAACATGCTGGAAGACTTGGTCTTCCGCATAACGATTATTTCTGTAGCTGCGGCTCAGAAGAAGAGGAGGAGACTGTGCTTCACCTGATGTGTCAGTGTTCATCCCTTGCTGGAAGAAGACGGAACCACTTAGGCTCTATGTTCCTCTCCAGCTTAACCGAACTATCACTCCTACCAATTAAGGACATAGCTAGGTTCATTTCGTAATCCGAGTGGTTCTAAGCACCGGACTAATGGGTGTTGTGTTAACACTTTGCTGGTATCACAATGGGCCATTATGTCTTTGTGCATAAGTGAGCCTCTCGTCTGAGGGCTGCCACGTTAACCTTACCACTCCCCCACTCATTAAAAATCATCAGCGCAAACAAAAATAAACTGCGTAAGATCTGGCAAAGAACGAGAGCTCCGAATGACAAAGGAAAAGTTAACAAAGCAGTCAAAGATCTGAAAACCAGGTTAAGGAATTTTAAAAATCAGTCAAGTGTGAGTCGGACTCGCACACGGAGGGTTCCGTACCATCGTACAAGATTTTTTGCTTAAAATATTAAATTATGTTCATATTTAACAGCCTAAAAGTATACTACAATTACAGATTAAAAGAATACAAAAAAAACAAAAAAAACAAAAAATTGTTAAATTAGAGAACAATGCTTTCAAAAATGTGTATTTTTAGTATTTGTTATTCTACACCCAAGTGTATTACATACTTTGTGAAAATTTCAACTCTCTACCTATTACGATTCATGAGATAGAGCAGGAGACGGGCGGACGGACGGACAGTGTAAGCTTAGTAATAGGGTCCCGTTAGCTCCCTATGGGTACGGAACCCTAAAAATGAGCAATTTGAAAATAACATAAAAACACTATCTCCGACGTCTGACACTAATTACTTATTGTGGAAATCTGCACAACACCTTACTAATCGCACCTTTCACCAGCCGCCACTCTTAAAGTCGTATGTGACGTAGGCTAGAACCAACTTTGACAAAGATTCACTACTTGCAGACTAATTTGTATATCAGCACTCCATCTCCGCAATACTGTATAAACAAAATTTCAGCCAACAAAACCAGGTACTTTATTGAAAAGCTTACAAATAACTGAAAAGCTATTTAATGAGCTCCCCACGAAGGCAATGATCTTTATTAGAAACCTGTTTAACCCTGCTGTTAGATTAAAAAATATGTACGAATCTGTGATTAGGAGACCATTTGGTCCATAGTGCATTTTTCATACCAAAAACCATTTAATCCAGTACTTTCTGTATGTTTTGATTCACTACTATTGTTTGGTTATAAGTATAAGCAGCGAGCACAATGAATAGGTGATATTCAGCATAGCGGGTCTGGACCGTAGGTATGATCGATGACTTAGGAAGAAACAGTTTGTTCAGTTAATTGTACAGGATTCTGTTTTGTTTTGTTATCTAACTGCGACTGCATATGTTATGTGCAATGAGAAGCATCTTTGTTTGTCTTTGATTTTGTTTTATATATTATTGCTTGATCGGTCGTGCACTAATAAGGTTCTGTGCTAATTTGGGTTGCTGTTTTCATTTTCGTTTCGCTCATCTCTTCCGCATGCTCGCTTGCTCTTGTTCACTCTTTCACATCGTTTTGGCTGGTTCGTTTTATCCTCGCGGTGGACATGAGAAGCAGCATCATCAGCAGCAGCAACAACAACAACAGCATTAGCATCATCACCAGCAGCAACAACAATAACAACTGTAACAAGCAGCAGTTTATCAACAATAAATAGAAACAATAATTGTAAACAAACAAAAGCACAAGCAAAAAGTGAATTATAACAAACAATAAAGTGTAATTTCCGTGTGTTTTTTTAAATTTAATTGGAAAGTGGCACGAAAAAGCTCGTGACCAAACAACTATGTAAATACAATTCTTAAATAATTATTGTAGAATGTGCAACGTGGAATGTGGAATATGAAATCTTTATCCGTGATTACAAGTGCGCTCCGTTTCAATGATGTTTTGAGTCGCAGACAAATGCGTAGCAACGATAAATTTGCTCCTATTCGTGAACTGTGGGACCGTTGGTTTCACAATTGTCACGAAAATGTGACCATTGATGAGCAACTTGTTGCATTCAGGGGACAATGTTCTTTTCGAGAGTTTATACCATCAAAACCCGCAAAATATGGTTTGAAGTTTTGGTTAGCCGTTGACTCAAAGTCAGGTTAAGTATGGAAGATACACCAAACCTTGGAAAATTTAGAAATGCAAGGCTTGAAAAGAATTGGTCTTGACGGAGGGCTTGAAAGGACAAAATACGACAATTTCTTTTCGACTTTTGAGTTGGCAAAAAATTACTTGAAAGGAAACTTACATATGTGGGAACAGTACGCAAAAATAAAACTTTCGTTCACCCAAAATTGCTGACATTGACAAAATGATTAGCTCCTACACCACAAAGCGCAAAACAAATCCATGGCCGAACATTGTATTTCCCAAATATATTAGGTATATCCGCTTTGAGTGCGTACATATTTTATTCTGAAAACGATGCTTCATGGGCAGAGTTTTTGCGGCAACTAGCACTTTCTTTAGCTAAGCATATGATGAAACGGACTAGATTACCTCAACAACAGTTCTCAGCACAATTACTTACTGAGATACGAACATCTTTTTCAGCTTAACCGAAATGTAATGACAAAAATAATTGACCAAACAAATAAAAAACACTATTTTTGTAAATAGTAGCAAACAAAATGCTTAGTATTTTGACTTCAATCAAAGAAAAAGATGCATTGGACCAAATGGTCCCTTAATACAAGATAAGTAATTTTTCATTTTTTTAAACCCCCCTTTTGTTAGATAATTGAATTTTTGCTTAGTGAAAACACGACGTGACCTGAAATTTTAAGTCAATATATTTCACCGTTCAAAAGTTATGAAGGACACGATCCAAAAATTGGACCAAATGGGCTTAATCTAACAGCAGGGTTAATGCGATACTAAGACTAAGATAGTACCCGTCTTTATGGAAGGTTGCTGAAATAGTAGCCAAACTCAAATTGGGCAGATCCGTATTTCCAAATAATCTGCGCTAAATCATTAAAAGTTACCTTGACACTCCCTATTTTTATGTAAAATCTAATCTTCAACACTAAGACAGATAAGAGCAGGAATCCCGCAGAGAAGCGTGCTTGGCAGTATGCTGTATATTTAATATACATCACACATCCCAATTCCAGGAGATAACTCGTCAATTGTGGCTACCTTCGCTGATGACTTTTAATGTAATCGCACAATAAATTAGCTGTGGCAACAACTAAACTGGAGGAAATTTTGGACGAAACATGCTCTTGGTTAGAGAAATTGAAAATCAAAGTTAATGAACTAAAAACTACGCAAGTTATATACACGACACGGATAACTAATCAACTAAGTCATCTAAAAATAAAAGGTACTGATATTCCACTAAGCAATGTGGCAAAGTACCTGGGCATGCATATTGACAGTAAACCAAGTAAGTATCACATCCAACAGAAGAAAGACCAGCATATTTTAAATCTAAGCAGCTATACTCACTTTTCAACAACAAATCTAGTCTGTCAACCAGTGGAAAACTGATGATATACTTAATACTTCGAACTATTGTTAATGCGGACTGGTGTATTGCAAACTACGATATTCATAAAGACCTCGGTGTAAAAATGGTTCAGAAAGAAATTATTACTGCTAGCAGGAGATATCACAAAACTTTAGAGCGACATTCCAACGTAGAAATAACTGACATTCTATCTCACGAACTGTCTAGACGTAGACGTTTAAAACGAAGCAAATTACGCACATATTGAAGTGTAATTGTTCCGTCTTCATTCATCATCTCAGCTAAATATGATACAGCTTGAGACATTTGATACAATCCTGTAAAAAAAACGTTGAACTCTTGTTCCGTTAATTCTGGCAAAAATATCAAATACTCTGAAGTTATCGTCGTAAATGGTACTTTTCCTTTTTATTTTGATTTAGCTGATAAGGTCTCGTTAGTTCAGTATATTTGAAACTTGCTGGTTTCATTTTGACTGAAAAATTTTCTATTAGTACTAATAATGCGCTGGCATAGTGTACAATTTATTGAAATAAAAAACACAAAAACATCAATTTTAAATTCTGCGAGTAACACATTTTTATACTCTTCACGGGAGTGAAGTTTGTCATGAATTTATAACACACAGAAGGAGACAGACCACTTAAAGTATATATATTTGAATAGTTTGTTATATACCAGTCCGCATTAACAATTGTTCGAAGTGCTAAGTATAGGATCAGTTTTCCTAATATTATAAAACTAAAAGTAAAATCTTGGCATATTAACTCAAAAACATACTGTTGTTTTGTTGATTATCAGCTGGATAAGAACGAGATCTCTGGAATTGATTGTGCTAATGGTAGGTGGACTGACGGATGTGCTCACACATTGTAGCTTTCATATATTATCTTTCTCACGTTCGATATTTTGCTAAAATAGTAAAACCTGCCAAAATATGAAGTCGTCGGACTATATGTATATGGGAAACTTCATGCTGTAGTGGATGAGGATAGTGATAAAGACTAACTGACGATTTATAAAACAATCTTTAAATATATTTGATGTAAAACTTTAATGTTTAAATAAACAATTTATGATAACATTTGTTAACACAAATTAACATATTGTAACTTTTAAAATCGAAATATATTTTTTTTATTAAATGAACAGATATTTTTGTAGTATAGTGTATTTTCAGCCCAAAAATTATTTTTTATACAATTCTGTACCAGGAAAAAAGTAAAAATTTGTAAAATACAAAATTATTTAAAAAAAAAAGTAGATTTTAATTCTTTTCACATTGTTGCGTAACATCGAAAAAAATTAAAAAAATTCTCAATATAGACGAGTATACATGGCATTATCTGAAAAAATTTGGTAAGTACAACTTTTCAAAAACGTGATAAAAAAAATTATTTTAGTTTTATTTCTTTTCTTAAAAATCGGGAATCAGAATGTAATTTTCGTATGCCATTTATTCGCAAGTATAGAGAAAAAAAATCAAAATTTATTGATTTTCAAATTTATCACTTAAAAAAAAAGGACTTAACTTTGTTTTATTTTAAATATCTCCAACACCGCTCCAGATTTAGAACTGAAACTTAGTGTGAATTATTTTTCTTAAGTACCAAAATGATTCTCAAACTCTGCAAAACAACGCGCTAAACAGTTGTCTATTCGTTTGACAAATCCAAATGGCCGCCTGCGGTCCCAAGAGAATGAATAACTTGAAATATTTTCATTTTGCGATTATTCAGAAGAAATTGAATATATGTATTTAAAAAAATGTTATAAGTAAGTGTTTTCTTTTTTATGTGTTCATTACAATTCACATCAAACTCAACGGCAACGAGCTTGACAAAATTAACAAGATCAATTGTACGTTCGCGTTGCTCCTATGAACCTAGAACGAGCAGCATTCTATTCGGAAATCGATTACTGTGTGGATAGATCAGTAACGATTGGAGGAATGTCAGTCGTTTGCCCGCATTGTCATGGTGAAACTGTTGGATTGTGTTGTGCGGGTGGAAAAGTAAAATTGCCACAATTGGTCACTCCACCAGACCCATTACACCTCATTAGTTTTTGAAACAGGAACTGAATATACCCATTTCCTGACCAACATAAAAAAATACAACAGTTGTTTCCAAATTATGTCATTTGGCTCAACACATATTGTACGGGACAATTTCATCACCATTGCAGATTCAAGGGCAAATATAATCTAGTAGGAGCTTTGTTACCACCACCGAATACAGACAATCAATTTTTACATATTTATTTCATGGGCAATGCGGAAGCTGGAGTTAATCGGCGTTGTGTTAACAATCCGAAAATAAGCGAGCCATTGTTAGAGAATTGCAAATGTTCTTCATCAGCACAACGAACTGATCAAATTGTTCAAAATTGCGTTTAACCGCGCAAGAAGGTTCCATTCCGACTGCGCCATTTAAATAAGTATTTAAATAATTTTAGTTGCGATTTGTTAAATAAAATAATATTTAATTTTAAATAAAAGACTGGATGAAGCTTTCGTCTAAGACTCTTTTTTATGGTTCCGTACCCATAGGAAGCTAACGGGACCATATTACATACGCTGTCCGTCCGTCCATCTTCCACTCTATCTCATGAACAGTAATAGGTAGAGAGTTGAACACAGTGTGTAGTTCACTTGTGTGTAGAACGACAAATACTAAAAATATACATATTTACAAGCATTTTTTTTTTTTTGTAATATACTTTTAAGCTATTAATTGAAGTATACTTTTAGGCTGTTAAATATGCACATAATTTAATATTTTAAGCAAAAAATCTTGTACGATGGTACGGAACCCTCAGTGTGCGAGTCCGATTCACACTTGGCTGATTTTTATTATATTTATCGATCAATATTTATAATTAATTTGATTACAAGAGTCTCAAATAAATATCGATCTCCACTACATACCAGACGTTCTAAGACTAACTTCAACTAAGCTAATCTTAACATACCGAATACTTCTCATCAATCAACAGTTATCGGTGGCTGACCTACATTACTGTTGAGAAGACAAACGGACAAAAGATTAATGTGGAAAAGAAGTTACTGTTTATCTACTGAGCGGATAAACGGTGCAAACAAATAAATTACAGGGTGACTAATAAGGATATTTTATATTAGGTATAGGTATAGGTATGGATATATATAACTCACGTGCATCCACACATTTGCTAAGTGCTATGCGCATAACTGCAGCGTAAGCTTCTTGTGTGAGTTCATCAGTCAGCCTTCAAGTGTTTTATTATTATTGTTATTTTCTTATCATAATATTATTTTTGTTTTTCTTTATCTTATTCAATAGTTAATATAACTCTTTTATAAGCTTGTTCTATTCTATTATTTAGCTTCACCCATTAATGTCAGCACCTAGATCCAGCTATAGCGTTGAAACTTTCAGAAGTCGCTATTTAAACTCGTCCAGCAAACATATATTTTTTCCAGATTTTTACTTACAAAGGTTTAAAAGTTACAGGACGTATGATATATCATATATAGTCGGTAGGGGGTTTTTAATATTTGTTTTTTTTTATTTTGAGAAAATTTTAATTTATTTATTAGTTATGGTAAATCTTATTATTTATTGTGCTAATTTAAAGTGTTACAAAATAATAATGAGTTTAAAAAATTAACTTGTTTTGATAACGGATATATGAGATCTTCATTATTTTGGCTCTTTCATTTTCATCTCCAACTTATAAACTAAAGAAAACATATATCAAATATATATTATTTTATTTAGGTTGATGGTAGTTATAAAAACAACCATTTGGATGAAGTCCAATATTACATTTCATACATACGAGTATATACTTTGTGAATTTGCCACACTCCCTGCAGCGGTGCTAAGTTACAGAATAATTCACAAAATGCTGGATGCCAAACAAACTTAAAATCATCATTTGGATTTCTCCTGCGAGTTATGTTAGTTAGTGCTGGAGCCAATACTCCTGTGGTATAGATGGGGTTGTGTTTTAACAATACACAAAATATTGAAGCCATACGTCCCAATCAGTTTTATCAACTGATATATATGAACGTATGTAACCATTTAAAGTGACTTCTTTTTACTATTCCTGGTTTTTGATGATGATGTGCTGTAGCCATAATGTTGTCCATTTTCAAATATTTGCACAAGTCATTGGGCGCGTTCAGTAGAACCAATCGCTGACCTTTTTCCGATTTCTTGGTTTTCATTGAGACTGTAAAATTACAAATTCATTTACAATGTAATGATTCCGCTGACAATCTCAAGACAAATCAATCATAAAAATTCTTCGCTGCTTTGAAGTCAGCGGATTTCAATCAGCTGTTTGCTGTTTATAATCAAAGAAGAAAAGGCAATTGTCAAGAAAATTTTAGTGTTATTAGTAGTTGCTGTAAAAGTATAATGTAGGAATATTTATTTAAATAAGTTTTGTTTATTTATTTATGTTGTAAATGTGTGATTTAGGGATGAGTGGAATGGAGAATATCAGCTGTTTCTGTTCAACACTCCCAAGACTTCTGAGCCGCAGATTTCACAACGCCTTAATTTTAGAAGCAAGCAGCACAGCGTTGAGAAAAGACAGATATATCAGCGGTTAGCTGGTATTCTTATATTCTACCATGTCCGTAATGAACGGCTTCACTGAATCTTACTTTAGGATAAAGGATTCAAATATAGCTTTATACAATATTTGCGCTTTAGTTTGGCTTTTCACAGTGGTCGGACTTGCATGGAGACAGCGGCCAAAAAGCGGCCAAAGTAAATATATCGACCTGAACCTTTGGTTACGTCTTTGTATAAATGAGAGAACGATAGAATGATAATATAGGGGTGGTTCCACCCTCCCACACCCACCCCACCACCCACGTTCAATAAGAAAAATATTACCAAAAAATTTGAAACGCAATTTGTTTTCCAAATTTATGTAAATTTCCTTAGCAGTTTGAGCGCATATTTCCTGAATTTTTCAACATTTATTTTATACCCTGAAGACAAAGCTTTCAGTATTGTTGCACATTTGGCAATTAAATCCTTATCAAGGCCCTTAATTTCAGCAGCCAAGTCCGTGTTATTAAAAAAAATCCCTTGCCGTGTTTCCTTATTTGATGTCCCACTGCCTCCAGCTTTTAGTTTGTCTGCAATTAATTCCATTGATTTTTGAAAATACAATTGAATTTTTTGTTTTCTTGTCAAAAATTGTACTTTTCCTTCTGCGGATCTAATTTGTCACTAGTCTATATGAGACATGAAAGAAATATTCGAAAAATCGTATGTATGAGTGTAGGGGTGACAACCCAAATTCATAGCGATCTTCGTGGACATCTTTTTCTAAACATTTTCCCACATTGTTCATCTCAATCGGTTTTGCTCCGCATATGTAACATTTTGCTTGAAGCATTACATATTTTACCATCAACCATAGTAAGTTGCAAACTATGATCAATGTGTATTTTCTATTAGGTGTAATGAATTCTGTGTGTTCTAATATGTTGATTTTGTTCCTACAGTACCTTTCTTCATCAATAGATAGTTGGGTGGTCTATTTTTTATATTGAAATCTTATTGGTCTACAGTAGCGGGTTGACGATGGACAAGGATTTTCCCAAATTATTTTAACATTGTGAGAGTCATCTGATTTAGATACAAGTTGAAGAGGTACACACGATGTTACAAATGAGCTATTATCTTCCAAATTATTATTTGAAACTTTCTGCTTATATTTTCTATGTCCTGTGCTATCTTCGAATCCCCATTTCCCAATTAATGAAAGATTGTTTATAGAATGATCTGTTACATCATAACACTACTATGTAGCTGTTATATACGCGAAGCTGTGTGATCTAGTAAACTTTGCAGCTTGACTTCAGCGTGTGTTTCGCTCACAGTAATGTTATCTGTGTAAGTTTCTTTTTTGGCTTTCAAAACATTATCATAGCTGGGTAATAAATTTTTTACAGTTTATAAACTTCCGAATTTGCAAATATTGATATTTTGTTAAATTAGTTTCCATTATTAGTGATAAAACATCATTAACAATTGCTTGTGAATATGTAGGATTTGGCTGTAAGTTGGCAAAACATAAAGCCGAAGCAGCAGACTCATTACTTTCTACTACTTTGGCTATTCGTCGTCGCTTCGCCCACTTTGAAGACCCTGCAAAGTTTATTCTTGGACGTCCGCGACCTTTATTAGAGCCTGATTCTTGAAACACACATTTTAAGGATACACTTTCCTTAATCTCAAGCCAATCAGAATGGTTTTGCATAACAGATGACTTTATGCACTTACAACTTTGCCAATACACTTCAATTTTTGTACAAATATATCAAATGCATTTTAGTAAACTTTCTGGATCTATTTTACAGCTTTCATTTTCAATAATCCTTTGCATTGCATCGACTTCATTTCGTACTTTTTCGACATTTGTTCCGCCTACTGTACACCAAATTTCAAAAATATACAAGCGCGAAAATACACATTGATAAGATGACCCTAAAAATTGAAAAGTAAAAACAAATCAAAAACAGTTTTCTTATATACATACATATATTGCTGTACATAACACTACATACAAAACTACAACGCAAAATTAATGTTAAAACCTTCATGTTTAATATCCATTTTTTAAATTTAAATTTCAAGTTTTTTTAAGTAAGTTATTGATATTCTAAACTGAACCACACTATTGGCTGCTCACACTTCAATGAACAGTTGAACACGTGTTTTCACTTCTGATGCTATTTTTAGAAAGTCCCATTAGAATCAAAACAAAACAAATTTTCATTTGAGTAGTTTGAGAGACTGCGTACTTGATTTTAACTCCAAAATTTTGATTTTGATTTTTGGCCTATGACAGCGGCCACAGTGCATTGGTATGGCAACAAGATATTTTGATAGGTCACAAATAATTGTGACTGCATATTCATTGCCATTTTCTGACTTCGTTAAAAGATCAATTGTGTCCACAAAAACTTTGTCAAAAATACCCGTTGGTGTGTCTGTTATAGTTAAAGGGGTTCTAGGATGTCTTATTGCTTTCGATACTTGGCATTTTAGAGAATTACGTACGTATTTTGTTATATGAAGTGTCATATTTTTCCAGTAGTAATGTGTTTAAATTTTTGATGCCAATATGATCGCCTTGTATTGGATCATATTGTAATGAAGACAATATTGCTTCTTTTCCTTTCAAATTTTCCATTATGGTCACCGGCATGAGTAGCGGTATTCTTAATTTCTTAAAATATTTATTCCCCTATTTAAAAAAAAAAAACAATTGAAATTGTTTAAAAGATGTTTTCGCTCGGTGCCGTTTTGAGTTGGCTGATCCCGATTATACCGGCTTCAGTTTCAAACCTTTGGAAGAACTGACCTAAGTCGAGAATTCCATTAGTATAAAAGTTGCGTACAACAATTCTTGCTATAAGTTTCATTCTATGTTAACATCTTTAAACATTTCATAGGTGTCATACGCAAGGTTACTACTCTCCGTACGTCATCATTCTTAATGATTTAATATACGTTGGGCTTAGAAGCTTTTTCAAAATTTTGCCTTGGAAAATTTTCTTGTTCTATGCGCAGGATTTTTTCTGTCTACTTTGGTTTCTTGTAGAGTCTTCATGGATGGTTATTCTAGATAACGCATCTGCTACATAGTTGTTTTTTTACCTTAAGGTGTTTTACTGTGAATCCATATTCCTCCAAATCAAGTCTCTTACGAGTTAGTTTTGAACTTCTATTTACTATTGAAAATAAATAAATAAGGGGTCTGTTATCTGTTTTGATAGTGAAGTATCTACCATATATATATATGTTCGAAAATGATTTATTGCTCAATTTACAACTGTTAACTGGGTATTTTTCAATGACGTCGTATTTCTTGTCGTCTGGTAAAATATCAGTACATTTATGACCTAGAAATGTCATTTCAAGCATGAAAAATTTTAAATTGTTTTTCTTGCACGAATCGAAAACATTGGTAAGATTTTTAATCAATTGTTTTTCCGAAGGACCGATGACAATTAGGTCACCCATGTATACGAATGTCTGAGATGGTTCAAGACCTGAAAATGCAATTGTCATCATTCTTTGAAAAGAGTTTGGCACTAATTTTTTTTTGGCTATATTTTTTTCTATATGGTAATCGTGTGAAGCGATAAGAGCAATTGCTCGTTGAAAAAGAAATTATGTTTCGTGAATTTTCTTCGAGTTCTATTTGGTGAAATCCAGACATTAGGTCTAGGCATGAAAAGTATTTTGCTCGACCTAATTGGTCAAGTGTTTCAATAATTTTCAAATATTGATTTATTGCTGTAAGTTTGTCTTTTCTCATATTTCTTATTTTATTTTTATTTTCTCTCCAAACAACTTCAAAATTTTGTTGTACAAATTTTTAACAACGTCTTCTTGGCTTCTTTCTTTTGCAATTAAATTCACACATCCATTTAAAGGCAAGTGGTGTAACTTTTCCTCTCTAAGTGTTCCACAACCCTTTTTTCTCATCGCTAGGCTACATGTTGTGAAACCTTTAAGCAAAGCTTAAAACTGTTGCGTTTGAGGAAGCCATTTTTTGTGTGTTACTACTCGCAAAGCACCGTTCCTACCTGCATGCATCTCGCTGACTCGTCCCACCAACCACTGTCAAGGTGCTGTGTTATCTTCCGCGATCAAGGCAAGCGTACCTAGAGTAATATTATTCTTCACTGTGGTCCACATGGTTCTCTTTTGTAGTAGCGTGAAATATTCAAGGGAACAGCGGTGCCAAAAGAAATGTAATATCGATAATTTCAAGACCTCGTCATTACAAGGTTCTGTCAAAGCGTTGATTGATCGTCCAATTAAGAAATGTCCTGGGGTGAGGTCCTCCAAATCATCCGGATCCGTCGATAAAGGTTACAACGGCTTTGAGTTCATTACCGCTCATTACAGCAGTTGAGAGCTCTCCGAAACTTAGTGCTGCACTATTTGTCGCACTCACCCGCAGTTTCTTTGCGCTTTTGACAGCAACTTCCCATAGTCCTCCGAAATGTGGTGACCATGGTGGGATGAATTGAAACTCTACTCCTTGTTTGCTGCATTCATCGGAGATACAGCCTTTACTGTAGATGTCAAAAGTCTTCAAATCTCGATCTGCTCCCACAAAGTTCGTAGCGTTAGCGGATTATTTGCGCCAGATTGTAGCAGTACACGGAGTTGCCAAATGGTCTGGCTGAAATGCAATTTGGCTTCAGGGCGAGAATGGGTACCGTAGAAGCAATCCAAAAGGTCTGCGGCATTGCAAGGAAGGCCTTAAACGGCACTAGATGGCTTGGCGGTGACAAGAAGTATTGCGCAGTGGTCACACTGGACGTAGAAAATTTCTTCAACTCTGCAGATTGGAGCTGCATCATAAACGCGCTAATCATTTTGAACATATCGTGTTACCTAATCCGGATAGTTGTGTCCTATTTCAGAGAGAGAATCCTGGTCTGTGACTCGGAAGAAGGCACTAGGACATTTGACATTACTGGAGGTGTCCCACAAGGTTCGGTGCTAGCTCCAATTCTGTGGAATGTCATGTATGATGGCATTCTGAGGATTTGTGACCCGATGGGGTGGAGATTGTCGGATATGCGGATGACATTGCTATTGTCGTGGTAGCAAAGACTCTGAGTGAGGTCACATCCAAAATAGAGAGGACAGTAACAGCGTCGAGGAGATGGCTAGCACAGAATCACCTTGGTCTAGCGGAGCATAAGACCGAGTTGTTTCTTATGAGCTCCAGAAAAAAGGTGGAAACACTCTCGGTGAGAATTGGGAGCCATT
Organism: Amiota mariae; assembly: GCA_035041805.1. NCBI lineage: Eukaryota > Metazoa > Arthropoda > Insecta > Diptera > Drosophilidae > Amiota > Amiota mariae. Next base: position 46,358 of record JAWNKV010000073.1, read on the forward strand.
CTATTGAGTCGAGGCCTTGTATCAAATACCTGGGTGTACTCTTGGATCATCGACTATGTTTCAAGTGACACTTAAACGAGTCAGCCAAAAAAGCAGCTGCCATCACACAAAAGCTGGCCAGGATTCTCCCAAACCTAGAGGGACCCAGACAACAATCTCGAGTTCTGTAAGGTTCGGTGAGTAAATCCATACTGCTTTATGCGGCTCCAATCTGGGCCGGGGCGCTTGCAACCAAGTCATACCTTCGTGGTATAAGGAGTGCTCACAGGGTTGCTAACCTCAGGATCTGTAGGGCGTATCGCACAGTGGTAGACGATGCAGCGGGTGTAGCTGCAGGCAGACTGCCAATCGATCTGGAAGCCCTGGCTGCCAGGGACAAGTACATCGCACATGCATCCTATCAGGTAGCAGACATGGAGGAGATTAAGTTCAGATACCTGAACATTTGGCAGCACAGGTGGAGTAGGGCAGAGTCGCGGAGGATACACCAGCTTATCCCAGATATTACGAATTAGCTTAAACGTCGTTCTGGTGATGTGGAGTTCGAATTTACTCAATTCGCAACTGGCCATGGCTGTTTCAAGCAGTATCTCCACAGGTTTGGCACCGCTGTGGATCCGTTCTGTGGTCTGTGCAGAGATGTCGTGGAGGATCCGGAGCATCTTCTTCATGAGTGCCCCCGTTTCGAAGCGGAGCGACGAAGAGTGTATGCGCGCCTTGGATCTCTATGCACCTCACATGAGATTGTAAGGCGCATGGAAACATCGGTGGATGACTGGGCATACTTCTCTTCTGAAATTGCCAACATTATGACGGGTGCTCGAATGTACGAGCGAACAATGGCGCCTGCTTAATATTAAGCTTATTATCCCTCCCTACGAAGGAATGCTTCGGCGGTGCCGAAGAGATTGAAAGGGGCTTGCGGCGATAGGGGGTTTTTTAGTCGGCTTAACGGCACGGGTCATAGGTATCTTTGGAAGATTTTTACCTCCTTCTTTCGCACTACAAAAAAAATAAAATAAATACGAGTACTTGAACATATCCTCTCTAGCCCAACACAGAATGCCTAAAGTTTTTCCCACTTCGTCTGAATTTACAGTTCAAATTCAGCAATGTCATCCCACAGCTGTATACAACTAGTGCGCCACATATGCAACTCAAATTTACCCATTCACAACAACATTACTACATTACTTCCTATTTTAACCTGGAAATCTGTAACACTGAATCCGCTCTACTTATTATTATCCATATAAAAATTCTTCTTCATAAATGTAGGCTACTTCATATAAGCAGCGGACTGACAGATAATGAACTAAATATGTTCTATAAGTCACCGTTTTCAAGCGCAACATCTGAATAGATTTGTTAGGACTACTTCGCCATAAGATGCCTTGATAATCACAATATTTATTAATCAATAGAAACTTTTTTGCTATATTTGCAGTTACAACATATTTACAAAATCGGAATCGACATAAAATTTCGAAAAACTCCGGTTGCAACGTTAGCCCCCTCAACATTGTATCATTCAGTGACACTCCATTACTCGTCTTACAAGAAGCATCTACTACTCGCAACTTTGTGGTTAGATTTCCTGGACGAATCACTGGATGATGAGGTAAGAAATACCTTATGTTCTGTTGTTTTGCATGAGGTACTACCTCCAAATGCCCTAATAGTTCATACTCCTCAATGAATTCCACATACTGCTCCTTCAATGAGGAATTACTATTCAATCTTTTCTCGAGATTATGAAACCTTTTTAGTGCAATATGATAGGATTCACTTAATTCTGGCCTGGGATTTTTAAAAGGAAGACATACAATAAAGCTGCACAGTTGATACAAAACCTTTCTCACATACTAATTCTTCTGACGTACAATTTCTCACGGATGGACAAACCTCATCACTTCGCCAAAATCTTTGATCCAACTTATGTAACACATTAGGTTCAATCAATATATCATCAGTCTCCTTGACTAACAGCGAAATTCCTTCGGATGGAAGAAACGACAATCCAACCCAAAAAAGAATTCTGTAATCTCGGTTGATCTTTTCTTAGCTAAATTTGTCCTGCCACAACAAGATTAAAGATCACAGAAACAATAGAATGTCTATTGGTTTATCACAACTGCCAACTTTACCTTCGTTGGTAACCTCAGATTGTATTCTGCATTAGCTTCGTTTAGATGATAGTTCGATATTTCCGACAACACACAGAAGCTACTTGTCATCGAAAATTTATCAACTCCAGATCTAAAGGTAGCTTCTACTTCTCCCTGAATTTCAGACGTCGCATTTCCAATACCACTGAGCCATAGATTAAGCTCTCGGATTGGTAATCCTAATTTACCGACCAACCTACTTGTGATGATATTCTCCTGACTAGCCGAATCCAATACACATCTACATCAAATTCTGCTTGCTAAAACAACAGAAGCATACCTTATGCCTTTTTTCTTATTGATATCGCTGCCAAGGATAGAGCATCTTAAATTTAGAAAACAATCTTAACTGATGTGCACCTGAAAATTTTAGCATGCTCGCTTGATACCCTTATTATTAGTAGTTGTCAAACAGACCATTTTCGATTCTCCTTTACCACCTTGCCGAGATCCGATATATTGTCCTATTTCCCGGTTAACTGAATTTAACCCTCTATTCGTCAAAAATTGCGACAAAAATTCCCACAAAAGTAATTATGTGCGCTCCCAATCATTTTCTCATTTATTAAGAGTCTAATCATCTAATTTATTTCGAATTAAATGAAAAACAATAGCTTCCAAAATCTCTGAATCCTTGACTAACGACTTCAAAGCTAACAAATGAGAATTTACGATGTCTATTCATCCTCTCAAACTATCGGATCAGCAGCCGAAGCGCCGTTTTGTAATTACTGCTGACAATTCCAAACATTCGATTGTACTCAATGCTTTGGTACCTAGACAACATTTTAAATGAATGAACTTCGTTAATTCATCAATTTCACAATCCGAATCCACCATGGAACATTCAAATATAACTCAGTAGTTTGTGCCTGTCTTCCTATACACGACAAACTAATTAAAATTTTGGAGAATATAAATCTTAAAAAATTGCCTAAATTCAAATTCAAATCCTCATTAGTTAGCTCAATCTGAGATTGAATAATTCAGTTGCTGTCATCAAAGCATGAGCAACTGCAAGCTCTCCTTCTGTATAAGACTAATTTGGCGCCCTTTATTTTTTTTTACACGTGGTTCAACCTAACCCAATATAGATTGCTTAAATAATGTACTAAAATCGCGCAAAAGAACACCAACCATCATACTTTTCACTATGTCGTTTATATGCATAAACCCACAACACATACTATTGCTAAAAGATCAAGCAAATCAATGAGGACCCTACTCACAGTTCTTCCAGAAGATGCAGGTGCGCCACGCATCTTGCCACCAGATTGCCAATATCATTTTTCCTGTAGATGTGCCCTTCCAGTCCAGAGCCACGTCTATGCCACAACTTGTCAGGCACCAATGCTTCGCTGACCAGAAATTGCCGATTACGATGGTTTGGACCTTATCCAAGGGTCCCTACTTATGTGCCAATGTTGCAATATTTTTCAAATATTAATTTCTTGTTGAAGGTTTGTCTTTTCTTTTTTATTATACTCTTCACGCAGTGAATAGGGATTGCGCAATAGAACGTGCATATTTTTCTTTGAAATGGCTCGAATCACGAAGATTCGGTTTTGTGGTTTACAGTGGTACTTTAGTATCACGAACAGCTGTTGTTTGTTTTGATTATACATACAAATGGAACGTTGTGGCTAATTGTGATAATTAAAATGGACATTTTGTGAAAAATATATGATTGAGAACAATTTGGAGTGTATGCAAATAATACTTGCAGCGTCCCTTTTCATTACTGCTACTCATTTTATTAATATTTAAAGAAAAAATTACAATTTAAAATTTTCTTCAAATTATTTTGTGCAATGATCAGCTGTTTTATGTGCGGCGCGCAAAAAAACGAAGAAGAAGACATGACAATCACAAAAAACGACGAAATTATGAAAATGCTGCCAACCTACATGGAAGAATTGCCCAGCCCTGTTAAGACTGACCATTCAAAAAAACCAAATCTTTGCGAATCTATTTAAGATTAGCATCTCACAATCGAATCTCTCTACAACAACATCCCCTCATTTTTGTCATTTTCCCTGTTGTTGTTGTCAAATGAAACTCGAATCATTGTCGCATCTTCATAGATTCGAATCTTCGCTCACTGTAAAGCCACTAGAAGTTTGCAGCGAATTTTGAAGTTGGATCTTAAACTGCATCCTTATAAGCTCCAGTTAACACATGAATTAAAAGAGTCCGACTTCGGAGCAAGATTGGCATTTGCTGAAGAAATGCTTAGTCGATTTTCCACTTTTGACAACATCCTTTTTTCTGACGAGGTTCATTTCCATTTGAATGGGTTCGTAAACCGACAAAATTGTCGTTATTGGAACGACGAGAATCAAACATAAAGTTTACATGAACAATCCGAGGAACATCAGTCAACTAAAGAAAATATCCGTGGAGAAATAGCAGCAATCATCCCAGATTTATTGACAAGAGTTTTCACAAATCTGCGATCGCGTTTAGAGGAGTGCCGTCTTCGAGAGGGCCGTCATTTAGATGATGTTATTTTTAAAAAATAAACTACATTTAAGTACCTAATCATCTTATCTTTTATTTCAACTATACCTTTTGTATTTATTTTTTTAGCCTATACTTAATAAATACACGTTCTATTGCGCCACCCTGTAGTTCAATACAGCTTAAATTTTAATAATCGCAATTTTCTTATGCAATAAAATGTATTATATAAGATTGCTTGTAATGTGGTTCTTAGTTCTCTAATTGATGTGATTAGATTATTTAAGTACCAAAACCTTAGTTGTTTAGTTAAGTTAAGTTAATTGTTAAGTTTTAGTATAAATTAACTAGTTTAAGGATTTTTTCCCTTTTTCCTTAATTACATCAAAGTAAATCTAGTAAAGTATGTAAATATAACTTTATTAAAAAAAAAAAATTTCAATAGTGACGTCTCAAGGATACAACTAAACTCTTTAAAAAATCAAATTAAGAAAATTGTGTAAGTATGAATTATTGGGTAAATAAATATGAAAAAAAATAAAGAACAAATTTGCAAATAAGGGAAAAGAAATCGAAATTCGTTATTTAATAAAAAAGAAAGGTTAACACAAAATAGTGCTTGCCTCAACATTGTGGTGATCCCGACGGAATAAAAACAAAATATAAAACAGAGTGTTTGAAGTTATAATAAAATAATAAGTTTATTAATTTGTTCTTAAATAAATCATAAATATTTCATATTTGCGTGTATTTAATCAAATACCATAAGTATCTTCGGAAAATTTTTACCTCCTTATTCGCATAAAAAAAAAAACAAAAAAAGGGTTTCTCGACTATTTTGAGTGTATGTGCCACCCGGTTTTCTGAGAAGTAGATTGTTATTAGTGTGCGTTTTAAAGAGTATCTTGTGAATTTTAGAACTACTACTTAGGTCATTAAGATCACCGTAGAAGTTTCTATAAGATATCCTCTTTGCTCTTCTAATTTTTCTACTGTACCTGATGAGTGATACTTTATAATTATTCCAGTGACCATCTCTTTTTGCCCTATTGAAGAGCCTTCTGGTTTCCTTCTATTGGCCGATTTTGACTTCTCAGGACAGGCTTGGTGGTACGACTCTAGAATTGACGCAGAGGTGTTCATGCAAACTGATTCTTGGTCGTTAGGGTTACTGACTTCACAGCTCATTTTCTCCTCAAGGGTGCGTGGAAAGGTTTCACAATTTTTGTGCTTCGCAAGTCTGCTCAGCTTCGCGGATGGGTTGATGGACTATTCTGGTGGTAGTTACGCTGTACATGTGAACAACCAGGGCATTTCTAAGTCCTAAGTGAGTTTAAAGGAAACATTTGGTTAGGGCTTCATTCTTCTGATTGCCGATTGGAGCCATCTTTTGGTCTCCAAATTGCAGCAAGTCAGTGATATCAATCTATCCATATTCACGTTACTTAGAAAGCCAAGGTCACTGCTAAAGTTATTTATTCTGTCTAATTACTTCAACAAACTGAGTTTAATGAGCTTCAGTTCTTCCATGGTCAGTCTGCTTAAAGGGTGCTCGGTGTGACTGATGGCTACCTTATGAACAACGCCGGTATCTCTGCTAGATGGTCTTGCCATTTTAAATGAAAACATCGAATCGTCTTCAGATTGCTTGTAGTCTATTAGTGTTGGGTAATTACAGCTCACTTTCGTGAACATGTTCACTCGTCCTTTTTTTTAAGTGAGTCAACTCGCTCATTTGGCTCAGTTGTTCACTTGGTCACTTATGAATTCTTTTCAACGCATGGTGACCTTTGGCGATCTTCCGTACCAGTTGCCGATCGATTTGCTGCCTTTTTTTTGCTGCCCAACATGAATATTTTCAACATCCTCACATCGAACAATGAGCTCCATAGCTGATGGATGTTTACTTCTTAGATGTCGATTCAGGTTGCTTTTCGATTTACAACTGTTGCAGTATTTACATTGTTCTTCCTTGTTCCCTACATCACTGAAATGGGACCAAATCTCACTTTAGTTTCTAATCAGCTACATGATTGTATTTTTGTATTGTATTTTTAAATTAGAATTTGGCGCTATAATCACACATGTGTTTGAAAGAGAACCAATACAAAAAGGAAAAATAACTACTATTCGATATGAAGAAATAGAACGTGGCGCCAAATTTTTCGTTCTCAAAAATATATACTTTGACGTCATGAGAGTATGTTTTAATACACTGATATACTCGTGACGTAAAAATTGAGAGTAACAGGCCAACCTTGTATGATTGTACCATGGACATGAACATTGTGCAAAGAGAATAACTCAGCAATGAGAACAACTGAGCTAAAAGAACAACTGAATAAGAACAACCGAGCAAGAAACACAAGAGAGCCCAGAGAACAACTGAGCCAAAAAAAAAAAAAACAATTGGGAAGGAACATGTTCACTTGTTCAGTTTAGTGAGCAACTCTTTTTGTCTATTATTGTTGGCTGACCGTTTAAACAAAAATGTTAGAATTAGTTTTTTAGGTTCACTCTCTTTCTGTTCAGATCAATCTGAAAAATTGCGAGATCTCTTTCTTTATGGGAGACCACCATGAATTAGTTACGAAAGTTGGAAATCAACACAATCCGAAGACGCAATTTCTGATGAATAATTAATTTACTTGCGTAGTCCAGTGGAAAGACTAGGAAAATCCGTTCGAAATCTGGAGTGATCTCACAGTTCAATTTCCTAAGCTTTATAAAATTGCCTTAAATTGACTTCGGGACTTCCGTTCCATCAAAACGTTTATTTTCTAAGGCTGCTCAAATTGTCAATCAGCAAAGGAATAGAATGCAAGGTGAACGATTGGCTAAACTTTTATTTATAGAATGTCTGCCTAACAGCATTGGTGTTTAAAGACTTCAAAATTAATGCTTTTTTAGAATTAGAGATCATAGTAGCCAGTGCTTCCCTCAAGTTTATGTTTATTTTGTAAGCTTTATTCACATTAGTCTTCGTATTAAATGTACGAGTATATATAACAGTCTGGTATTATAGTAAAATATTTCATTAAATGGTGAATATCAAATTATGATCACATTTTGTTTTGGAGATTTCAAGGGAACAGTAATAAATAAATGAAATGACATTTGTTGACGCATATTGTTCATTTGTATTTATTGTACTAAAAAAATATAAAAAAATCAGCCAAGTGTGAGTCGGACTCGCACACGGAGGGTTCCGTACCATCGTACAAGATATTTTGCTTAAAATATAAAATTATGTTTATATTTAATAGCCTAAAAGTATACTACAATTAACAGCTCAAAGTATACTAAAAAATAAAAATCAGCCAAGTTTGAGTCGGACTCGCACACGGAGGGTTCCGTACCATCGTACAAGATTTTTTGCTTAAAATATTAAATTATGTGCATATTTAACAGACTAAAAGTATACTACAATTAACAGCTCAAAATATACTACAAAAAACAAAAAATTGTTAAACAAAAGGTTAAATTAAAGAACAATGCTTCTAAAAATGTGTATTTTTAGTATTTGTCGTGAATTACACACTTTGTGAAAATTTCAACTGTCTACCTATTAGGGTTCATGAGATAGAGCAGGAGACGGGCGGACGGACGGATGGACATTGTAAGTTTAGTAAAAGGGTTCCGTTAGTTCCCTATGGGTACGGAACCCTAAAAACAAAAAATTGTTAAACAAAAGGTTAAATTAAAGAACAATGCTTCTAAAAATGTATATTTTTAGTATTTGTCGTTCTACACACAAATGAATTACACACTTTGCGAAAATTTCAACTCTCTACCTATTGCGGTTAATGAGATAGAGCAGGAGACGGGTGGACGGACGGACATTGTAGACTTAGTAATATGGTCCCGTTAGTTCCCTATGGGTACGGAACCCTAAATAATTGTTAAACAAAAGGTTAAAATAAAGAACAATGATTCTAAAAATGTATATTTTTAGTATTTGTCGTTCTACACACAAGTGAATTACACACTTTGTGAAATTTCAACTCTCTACCTATTGCGGTTCATGAGATAGAGCAGGAGACGGACGGACGGACATTGTAAGCTTAGTCATAGGGTCCCGTTAGTTCCCTATGGGTACGGAACCCTAAAACAGACTAACTTTGGCTATGCCGAAGTTGTAATACCCTTCACGCCCCTTCTAATCGCCCGGATACGTGCCAGACACTTATAGTGTTCCAATTTCAGTTCCATAGTAAAAAAAACAAAAAAGTTGTTCTAATAAGAACTTCCATTTGGATCCCGGTTTGTATGGGACGTACGTCATTGGAAAAATATTTCGAATTCCACAACAAAACTCAAACGAAATGAACAAACAATGTAAAACGCGAAAGAAGAAAAAAAAAACCTCCGTAGAACTCCATATTCACCCTGGTACATGCGTGTCAGCTACCTCACGACACCTATGGACCTGAAATTTTAACAATATAAGTGCCTGGTCTATATCCACCAACCTTATAAATTTCAAGACCCTCGGACTACTAGCAGGTTCATGAAGAGTATTACAACTTCGGCATAGCCAAAGTTAGTCTTATTTATAATTTTTTATATTGTTTTTATTGCTGTTTTTTAAAGGTTTTCTCTTTTGTTTTTGGGAAGTTTTGATTTATAAAATGACCGCATCAGTATTCACCAACATCATTACCAATAAGATTACCATTTCTATTATTAATTCTAATACCAATACGAGCACTACACACTTATATAAATATATAAATGAGCACATTGATATAAGCATTACCATCTTTATCCGGCTCAACTTGTATTCATGTGCCATAAGCTCAGAAGTTTTTAGGGGTCTTCACGACAAACCTCAACAAATGTTGAGCTAGTAAAGTAACTCACAGTTCCTCCATACTGAATGTAAACAAACAAAATAAAAACGAACACTTGAAAATGCCAAAAACAAGTGAAAAATCAAAATTGATTGAATTAACTGCAGAATTTGCAATAAATATGTACAATATGTATGTAAAATGCAATATTAGAATACTTATATCTCCATTCATTTCATCTATCATGTTAAAGAAGAAACAAGAAAATTAGCACATGAAATCGAAGGGGATGCATATCAGACGGTTACTACAGTTTGCAGGCATGGTGCTCCACATATAGCACACTCAGTACAGAAATTACGAAATTTCATTACAGAGATTTTAGGCAACTTGGACGATATGAGATTCCGGCAAATGTATTTATTGTGATTGCCAACTCTTTCCAGAAATGAAACGATTTACCAATTTATTTTAAATAACAATAGATTTATAGCAAATATAAAGTCTAATAATAAAAAATGTATTACAATTTGTGTATTTATTTCAATAAATTCACTTTTTCACCGTTTTTGGCAATTTCAATTGGTTTTTTAAACTGTTTGTTTCAGTTTCTGTATACGAGAACAGCAGATTTGTGTGAGTTATGAGGTACAACGATTCGGGTCGTTCGCGAAAACGACCTTATTATTTGTTGAGTTTATAAGTTTTTGAGGTTTGTGCGTTTCCGTGAAGACCCACTTTTTTTTTGTATTGTGGGCCTTTCTGTTTTTTTTTTTTTTTTTGAAATTTTATTAGAGTACATGTGATGTGTATGTTGTTAAGATACAACGAAATGATAGCCTTGTTAAGTGCGCTCTTGAGAATTGTCGAATGTTTGTACCTATAGTTAAAAGAAGTAAGGAAGATTTGAAGTTTCTTATTTTCCTTTTTCCTTTTTGTTTTTAATATTTTTCAAGATGAATCATCATCATCGTTTTCATCATCATTGTTATGCATGCACCTTCAAGTATCATAAAATACTTCGACAAATTTGATGTTACAACTATTTGAAGTTATTAATGTTAATGAATTTTTGTGTTGGGAAATTTGTTTTTTGATGTTGTTGCAGGAAGGAGGAAAAAAATTGTTTTCTACTTACTACAATATTTTTTGTTGAATGTGTTTTCCACGTCCTTTTATTTGTTGTTACTGATTCGTTCAAAAATTTGAATTTCCAGCATATAATTTTTAAATGCAAAACTGCTTCTGTCAACTACCACCTATTAATAGACTATTGCCAAATTTTGAGCAAGCTGTCATTTAGTTAATGTTTGAGAGGCATTGAGAGCAGACAACCTCATGAATTTCGACGAAAATGGAAAAGAAAAAAGTGGGTTACTGAATTACGTAACAGCACAAGAGACACTAAACTTTCAGGTCGCACAAAAGAGGTCGTCACGCCAGTAATCTTTGATAAATGAATGCTATTAGACGATGGAAGAATGAATGTGCGATATGTGGCTAAGGCTGTATTTACGAGTATATCAACTTAGTGAGTACATCACATTTTGCGTGAATATTTGAACATGAAATATTGTAGATGCCGCGATTTCTTGTTGTGGGGTTTTCAATCGTAATCCGAACGAATTTTTACGCTATTTCGTAACCATGAACGAAACATGGATCCGTCACAACACACCAGAGACCAAGGAACAGTCAAAGCAGTGGACTTCTACGGATGAACGTGCACCTAAGATGGCCAATGTAGGTCTGTCGGCCAATAAGGTCACAGAAACAATTTTTTTTAAATGAACGAGGTATAATTCACTTCGATTACCCTAAAGATTACTAAAACGATTACCGGCGAATATTATTCAAAGCTGTTGGACACCCCATAAATTCAGTAAAGAACTGCTGCTATTAATTTGGCAAGAAATCACTTGAGCACCTTCATCCGATTACATGTATGACAAATACTAATATATGTATAATGAATTAAAATCAATGAAGAAACAGAAATTTAAAGCAAAATGATTTAATATTTACCTTAAAAGTTTATAATTATTGTTTCTTTATTAAAATGTTGTGTACTTGTTGCCACATAGGGGCAGACACCAACCAGTCAGCCAACATACCACCGACATCTATAATAAGTTAGTCAGTCAGTGAAACGACCAAAACAACACAAGACACTCTTAACTCACTAATAGACAAAATAACTGTTTAATCTCATAAACAACAACAACAAAAGCAATATCAACAATAATAATAATAAACCGCGCCTTACATGAATTTACATAACTACGTATACATACATACTTATATATATACATACTTATATATATACATAAGAATGTACATATATACTCATGGATATACATAGGTACAAACCACATAAGATAAAAGTATAGTCAAAGTCTTCGTAGCTGTTCAAGTTAATTACGATACCGATCAGCATCAGCATCATCATCGTCATTATAATTTTTACAATAATCAGTAGGACACACACGAACACATAAGCGAACATACAGCTTAAAATATAAAATAAACGCACTCTGTTGGTCGCAGCGCGTAACTGTATTTATTTTGTTGTTTTGTTTTACATTTATCTTTATACATTTACATACTATGTATATTTATGAACATATGTGTACTCGAAACGCCGAAAATGATCAATTACAACAAATCAAAATTTGAACTCGAATCCGGTATATAATGGTAACATGTAAATAGCGACAAAAGTAATTCTCACATTTGATAAAAAAAAAAAAAAAAATTATGTACGAGTAAAAAGAGGGCTACATCTTCTAGTATTCGAAGAACTTTAACGTTAAAATACCTGCGTACGATAAATGTATATGTATCAAATTTAAGTTCGATAGCTTATAAGCTGAGAGCAGACACATATTGACAGAAATGACTAAATAGATTCATCTCAATCCACAGATCACTCCTATGTATACTTACTAATGTAGTTTTCAGCATTTCCGACGCACAGTTGTAGTCGGTACAAACATCAAGCCCAAGCATGAAGCGTTATAAGAAAAGGAAAAAAATCATACAAAACAATGTTTACATAAAAAAAGTATAAATATGACTAAAAAAAAATTATTATTCAATATATAGTTTGTTGATTAACCACCGCTGGTCATTTGCTTATTTATGCAACCAATCCAACTATCTTCCTGTTGTTGATTTTGTAACAAACACACAACAAGTCACCCCACTACTATGCCAGTTATCGTAGTTTGCCCAGTCCTAAAGTTTGGGGTCTCAAGTTCATACATATATGGTATTTTAAAGTGGTCGTTAAATTCCTTCTAACTATGTTAGATTTCCAAGTTTTTGGTGGGTTTTCCTATTTGTTTTATTTCGATGTGCATTTTAGAGCAGTGTGAATGAGTATTATCACTAAGTGGTGAAGTTCGCAACGCATTGAACTATTATTTAGGAACTCTATAAAAACTGTTCCACCTATTCTCCTCTTTTTTATGCTAGTAATCTGAATAGTTTGGTATATAATAGATATGTGCTACTTATCATATACAGATCAGAGTTCTCCGAGAAGAGGTAAATCTATACAAAAACAAAATTGCGTTCCTAAGCTTTTATGGTTTTTTCATGTAACTTGTACGAAACATTGATCAATTGGGCAATCTATTGATGTGGTTTCCATATAAAAGTCAAGCACACTATACTGAATCACGATGATGTATCTTGTCGTTCAGATTGTCAATTTTGAATCATGAACAGCAGGTTTTTGTTTTGGCTGTACATATAAATGGAGCATTGTGCCTAATTGTGAGAGATTAAAATGACAATTGTGTAAAAAATACACGGATTAAGAACAATTCGCATTTCATTCCTGCTATTTATTTTATTAGACATTAAAAAACAATATATAAAAAAATCAGCCAAGTGTGAGTCGGCCTCGCACACGGAGGGTTCCGTACCATCGTACATGATTTTTTGCTTAAAATATTAAATTATGTGCATATTTAACAGTCTAAAAGTATAATACAATTAACAGCTTAAAAGTATACTACAAAAAAAAAAAAATTAAACAAAAGATTAAATTAAAGAACAATGCTTCTAAAAATGTGTATTTTTAGTATTTGTCGTTCTACACAAATTTTTTTTTTTGACCTTTATTTATTTATTGAATCACTTTGTACACAAAGCCTAACAATAATGTAGAAATCTTAAAATTATGGATTGTTTGATTTACAAGTACCCTTAGTGGTGAGCTAAAGAAACTTTACAGTGTTGCGTGGTCCTTTCAGGTTCATGGGGCAGGCACGTCATTTCGACGTAGGCGCGTGTGGCTGCTCGTTTGAGAGAGTGTACGAGCTAGTGGATTAGGATGTTGCGAGAGCTTGAGTTGATATTTCTGCTTCAGTTGAGTCAGTTAAGTTTTAATTAGTGGAACGTTAAGGTCCCTGTGGATGTTCGCATTCGACATGTACCAGGGAGCACCTGTTAAAAAGCGAAGTATTTTCGATTGGGCTCTTTGGATGACTTCAATATTACTTGGGCAAGAATTCCCCTAAAGCTGGGAACCGTAAATAAAGATTGGCTTTATTATGCTGTTATATAGTAGCATATTTAGATCGAGGCCAGATCTTGGGTATAAAAGCCAGTGGAGGGACTTTGCTTTTAATGTCATGCTGATTTTTTTGGCTTCTATATGTTTCCGCCAGGTGAGTCGTTTGTCCAAATGAACTCCTAGGTATGTGACTTCAGTAGCATGTGGAACAGTGGTGTTTTATACGCCAATTGTTAAGTCAGACTGATAAAAGTTGCAGGTGATCGGATAGCTCTGGTGATAGCGACTGGTGATTGCAGTGTCATTTGCAAAGGTTGATGTCATGAGGCGGGGATTTGTAGGGATGTCAGCGGTGAATAGTACGTATAAGAGCGGACCAAGAACACTGCCTTGAGGAACGCCAGCGTTTATGTAATGCTCATTAGAGGTGAAATTTTTGCATCTTACCACGAATAGCCTTTTGGTTAGATATGACTCTAGCAGTTTGTGTGAGTTCTGTGGAAGCACGTTTTTTATTTTGTAAATGAGATCATCATGCCATACTCGGTCGAAAGCTTGAGCAACGTCAATGAATATAGCTGAACAGTATTCTCGGTGTTCAAAACCAGATCTCAGTAGTGACACGGTTTACTTGCTCGATTGTACTGTGTTTTGATCAAAACCCGCATTGATGTGTGGGAATGACGTTGTTTGCGTTTATGTGTGGTGCGAGCTTCTTGTTAAAAAATAATTTTGATAGCACTGGGAGCAATCTTATGGGCTGATATGAAGACACCATTGATTTGTCTTTACCCATTTTAGGGATCATAATTACTACGGACTTCTTCCATAGTGTTGGAAAGTAACCCACTTTGAATATTGCATTGAAGACCATTGCAAGGAATGATTGTTTGGTAGCTCAATAATCATATTTGGGGTGATGAGGTCGTACACAGGTGCTTTCTTTGGAATTAGCTCCTTGTAAAATGCCGTTCTTAACTCATGTGCACTAGTTTTAAGTATGCTGCTATTAGGAAACTGAGCACATGGCTGCTGGAGAAGCTGAAATCCGTTTCTAGGCAAGTTTGGTTGGAAGACGGATTTGAGATGGTTAGCAAAAGTGGAAGCCCTTTCCTCGTCAGATCGCGCACAATTTCCGTTTTGATCCCGAATGGGGTAGTCAGCTGCAATTGGTGGGTTCATGCGGTCTTGTGCTCTCCAAATCGAGAACTTGGTACTCGTTGGCGAAAGGTTCTTAATGTAGTGCCTTTGGATTTTACGATCCTCAGACTTGAGAGCATTGCTTAAATGTTTTTTTAGCAGTTTTGAGTCTTTGTAGCGATGTTGGAGATCGCCTGACCTGCCATTCGCGTCTAATCCGGCGTTTTTCTAAGACTAGGCGTTCAATTTCCGCGCTAGTTAAAACAACAGTTTTCTTTGGGCCAGATTTGAGCAGCCTGAAAGAATGATCACTTACTGCGGGACGCTCCAGTAAGTGAAATGTGACTGGGGAATGGTCTGATGATAACTCGGCATGGGTTTCCGTTGAAATCACAATACGAGAAATGTTGCGAGTAACTGCAAAGTCGATTAGGTCTGGAATTTTACTTGGATCAGCTGGTCTATATGTAGGCCTGCCCGGAGAAGAAAAGTAAAGTTTGTTGCTTTGGTTTGTTATTGTATTGCTGTTTTCCTTTAAGATTTACAAGTCGAGAGCCCCAGTGGGGGTGCTTACCATTATAGTCACCTGCTGCAAGAAATTTGGACCCTAGGGTGTCACAGAACTGCTTGAAGCATGATTCGGAAATGGAAAATCTAGGTGGACAATAGACGGATGAAAGCGTTAAGTTACCATTTTGGGTTTCAATGACAATCGACGTAGCCTGCATATAATTCTGCGAGTATGATATCGACTTATAGTGTTTTATTCGCTTTCTAATAAGTATACCCGATCCGCCATATGATTTGCCATCAGGGTGGTTTTTGGCGTAGAAGGAGAAACCTGGTATCTCGAATTTATATCTGTTTGTAAGGTGCGTTTCCGAGAGCAATAAAACATCAGTTTCTGTCTCGGATAAGTATTTTATGAGCTCAAGTTTATGTTTCGATACGCCATTTGCGTTCCAGGATGTTATTTTGAACGAGGACATTTTAAGTACGGAGTTTTTGTAAGATTAGATTTTGCATTTTTAGTATCTCTTGAAGCATGTTTTGCATCATTGCCGCAGTCTGAGACATAAACACACAAGTGAATTACACACTCTGTGAAAATTTCAACTCTCTAACTATTACGGTTCATGAGATAGAGCAGGATACGGACGGACGGACGGACGGACCGTAAGCTTAGTAATAGGGTCCCGTTAGCTCCCTTTGGGTATGGAACCCTAAAAAAGACTAACTTTGTCTATGCCGAAGTTGTAATACTTTTCACGCCAGACAATTATATTGTCCAAATTTCAGGTCGATAATACAAAAAACTGGTTTTTCTAATAAGAACATGAATTTGGATCCAGGTTTGTGGGTACCCCCCTAGTGGACCGATTCGGCTAATTCCGACAAATGTAATGCGTATGGTGAAAAGAAAACTCCTTGCAAAATGTCTCTCGCTCTCTACCTCTAAAACTGAATGACTGGTTTGCATACATTCAGACAGACAGACGGACATGGTTAGATCAACTCGTCTCGTCGCGCTGATCAAGAATATATATACTTTAAAGAGTCTCCGATGTCTCCGATGTCTACTTCTGTGTGTTATAAACTTCATGACAAACTTATCATACTATTCACTGCGTGAACAGTATAATTGCAATTTAAAATTTACTTCAAATTGTTTTGTGCAAAGATCAGCTATTTTATGTTGGAGCGCAACGAAGAAGGAGAAAGACAGACGAAAATGACTTAAAAAAGGCAAACATTGTCTAACACTAACGCGACTGACCATTCTCAACTCTGCATCAAATTCTACAACAACAACCCCAGAATGACCTCACTTTTCCCCTGGTTGTTGTCAATTTTGATACGAATCAGCGCTGCATCATCATTCATTAAAACGAAATCACGAAAGGTATCTAAATTTCGATTAAATGAATTTAATGTTCTGTTTTGTTTTGTATATTTAATAATTTTGCGTGCACATGCAGCATATATGATATAGTTTATGATGCTTTAGCCCAACAATTGATCAATCTTTATAACTCGTGAATATTTAAAATTTAATCTTAATGAATATTGATCTATTACTTGGCTATTTTGTTTTTTTTTTTTTTTTTTTTGTTAAAATGTAAGACTACATCAGAGACCATATAAACTATAGACTAGGCAATTCGAACTAAAACCTCAGCGTTCTCATTTTCCTCTTTCTGGTAGTTTCGAAAAGTTTGTACGGGTTTCAAACAACAAGATCCCATAAAATTGTTGTTGGAATGTTATCATACTCAGAATTATTTTTAAGCGATTGTTGTTGGAACTTAAAAATTATCAGCAATATTGCGAGAGAAACAGCAATATTGAGAGTGAAATAACAATTTTGAGAACGAAACAGCAACTTTGAGAGCGAAACACAATTTTGAAGTTCAATTTTGAGAGCGAAACCCTTTTTCGAAGTTCGAATTGTCAAGTCTATTCTATATATGGTCTTTGCTATCATAAATATGTCTAACACCATACTATTTTCATAACAATCATTATCATTTAAGATTCATTCAAATTCTCTAGAGACCTACCACTGTATTACTCCAAATCATTTTTCATTTACTTGTTCTTTGTTCCCTAGTATTTTCGCTCTTTCTCATTCTACTTCTTTCCAACAAACATTCGCTTTGAATGTAGTCAAAAACCATATATACAATAGATTTGAGGTAAGTGGATATGGGTCAGACACTTATAGTGTCCAAATTTCAAGTCGATAGTACAAGAAACAAAAAAGTTTTTCTAATAAGAACTAGAGGTCCGGTTCGGCTGATTCCGACAAATGTACTGCGTATGGTGAAAAGAAAGCTCTGTGCAAAATTTCTTTCTCTAGCTCAAAAAATGAGGGACTAGTTTGCACACATACAAACGGACAGACGTACCGACGTGAAAGGCTCGTCTCGTCGCTCTGATCAAGAATATATATACTTTATGACTCCTTTCGTGTGTTACAAACTTCATGACAAATACTATTCACTGCGTGAAGAGTATAATGATAAAGATAGCTAAATAAAAATTACTAAGGGGCCATCCATATATATTTTTAAAAAGTAGAAGTGAGAAGGTTATTGTGTACTATACTTCTGCAATAATTATAAAAAAAGTGCTTTTCAGTTATCTACTGTGAAATGCGTACCTGATATTTGTACCAATTTGAAGTGATTATAAGTATGTATTGTATTTTGCGTCTGCAGTATGATTATTAATCATAATCACTTTGTTATACACCAACTCCAAACGATTACTAATAATAATCATACTTTTTCGAAAAGTACTATTGTACATGTTATATACATACGTTTTTCTGGTTGGTAACGAATTTACGCAGCCTATGACGAGCGGGCCAAAGTGAACGGGTGCATAACACAAGCAAAACAACCAACGAGTCCATTCTCTCAATTCTCTCTCTTTCTCTCTTTGTCGAAGCGTAGTATGCGTAGTAAGTTTACTTGCGTATGCAATGCATAATATTATGCATACAGGCGAATTACTTATGTTCTTAAGACCGCTTTCAGATTTGCGTGTCTGCAGCAGAATTGTCTCTTGCGTGTCTTGTTTTGTGGACGAGGGATGTGCGGGTGTCGTGAGGTAGCTGCCAGGGTGAAGTTGGAGTTCTACGGAGGTTTTTTTTCTTCTTTCGCGATTTACATTGTTTGTTCATTTCGTTTGAGTTTTGTTGTGGAATTCGAAATATTTTTTGGAAATACATATTTTTTTATTATGCGCCCAATCACTTCGTCCCGCTCGTCATAATATGTGTAAATTCGTTACCAACAAGAAGAACGTATGTACATAAGATGCACATATGTACTTTTCGGAATAGTAAGATTACTATTAGTAAATGTTTGGAGTTGGTGCATAAAAATTAGTACCTTTCTTCTCGCGTATGCATTTTACTAATACTATGAGAATTGATTAATATAATTATAGTACATATTGAGGGTACATACAGAAGTGCGCAATACGATTATAATTATTGCACATGTTTAGTGTGCACATGACAGATTTAAATGCTTTTTACATATAGTATTGCAGACTAAGAGGTTAGATGAGAAAAAGCGTATTATAAGCTACGCATAGGAATTATTAGGGAGGAGAAGATAGGGAGGAAGAAATAAGTAAAAACCAAAAAACAAATAAAAAGAAGATTAACATTGGCTACGACGAAGTTGTAAGGATCTTCGCACATTTTGCGTCTTCTGATTATTCCTCTAAGTATATGTCTTGTGAAATTTACATGGTTGGTAAATAACAGTTAGACATTTATAGTGTCCAAATTTCAGTTCGATAGTATAAAAAACAAAAAAGGTTGTCTAATAAGAACATGAATTTAAACTTGGGTTTGTATAGGAGGTTCAACATTTTATATATAAAGAAGATAGATAGATAGATTTTTATAAGGTATTTGAATTTCTATTAAAATAATGTTCATGAAAAATCAGATTGTATTTATAAGTACCTATATCAATGTAAGACACATCATTGAATAGAAATCTTTCTTAGTTGCTAGTCGCATATAAGTAAATATGTAAAACGATATTAATTGATTGTACTTGTACGCTTTTTGTTTTTTAGGCTATGAAATTCCTGTTGGTATGAAATGCATTTGAACTTCCTACTTGCTTTTATGGATTTAAACTATCTGCCATTGAAGTTAGCATTCGAATGTTGTACATTACAAACAGACACAGTCAAATTTATTTTAAAAGTAAAAAATAAAAATCCAGTAAAAGGAAGACTAGCTTTGGCTATGCCGAAGTTGTAATACTCTTCACAACCCTTCTAGTGGTCCGGGGGCCTTAAAATGTATATGGTTGGTGAATATCGGTCAAAAACTTATAGTGTTCATATTTTAAGGCGATAGTACAAAAAATAAAACATTTTTTTTAATAAGAACTTTCATTTGGATACCGGTTTGTATGGGGGGTATTCCTCTTAGTGGTTCGATTCGGCTGATTCTGACAAATATACTGCGTATGGTGAAAAGATCTCATTGAATGCAGCACAACTCATATATTCCTTTGATACGTAAAAAAAGCCGGAACTTTTGAAATGAAAAAATGGGATATTCTCTTCATATGCTCTGTATATGTTACATAGGATGATGAAATTTTTACACAATATAAATCATCATATATCGGATATTTCTGCATCATTACCTCAAAAATCGTGTTTTTTGACTTATTTTAATCTTGAAGTAAATGAGTGAATATACTTTATGTAGCCTGCGATGTCTCCTTCTGTGTGTTCCAAACTCCATGATATACTTATAATAATATTCACTGCTTGAAGTGTATAGTAAATACATACATAAATATGTATGGCAAACCATTTATAATGAAATAAAATAACGAAAACAGCATTTTTCGCACGGACTTTGTCAATCGATTGATTGAGCGCTATCTCACTCAATCTTATTTTTAATTTCAACCACATTTAAAAGTTAATGAAGCCGACATCGAAGTCGACGTCTTATAACAACAAACTTTTAAACAATACTTGCACATCAATAAACGGTTGTTGTTGTTGTAATGGCTACTTTTGCTCTGGTTAATGGCATTACAATAAGACACTACTTGGCTTCAAAACACATACATACGTACATATACACAAATATTTATACAATTAAGTCGAGTCGAAGTCGTCGTCGTCATTGTCGCAACGCATTGAAGAATCAAGCAAAACGAGCTCAAAAAACAACTACTGCTTATTTTGTTTAACTTGGTTTTGTTTGGTCGTGTCTTGTCTTGTCTTGGCTTGGCTTGGCTTGGCTTGGCTTGGCTTGGCTTGGCTCTATCTGAGCGAGCTTTGCTTGCATCAACTGTGACTTCGACGAGTTCAGCGACTACGCGACTACGGCGGTGGCTTTTGCCAGCGACAACTTCGGCACCAACTGCGTTCGGTTTTCGATTACTTTGGCGTTCATCACTTTGCCATTTCACGTTTAGCTGGCAAAGAAATCGAAAGTGAGTCTTGGGTGTGCGCAACACAAGACAAAATCTGATGTACGAGTACACACGATCAAACAAAAGAGTTAGTAAAAAGTATTTAACACACAAAAGACATCAAACTTCCAAAGTAGCAAAGTACAAGAGAAATAATTTACAAAAAATTTGATTTTAAATTTTGTTTCCAATTTTTGTTATATTTGGAAAAATGTGTTTTCATAAAAAATTTGTTTCTAAATAATTAAATAAACTAATGTGTCCAAAATGAAGATGGACAGAATAAATATTTAATTTTTTTTTTACGTGAAAGACAATGACATTGAAACATTTGTTTTATGGAATATATTTCATTTCAGCGTTTGTTCAACGAGTTATTGTTTTTTTTTCGTGAAAACATTCGTAATTAAATTTTTTTTTTGGAAAAATCAATCTCATATAAATATATATATATATGTTGTACATTATAAATATAAATATTAAAAAAAAAAACAAAAAGTTGTAAATTTGCCAACGTGTCAAAGAGTGAAAAGTGAAAGTCAAAAAATAAAATAAAAAAAAAACTATGTAGTTTTTTATTTACGTTCACAGTGATTTATTTTTTATTTTACCTCTTAATTGTAATAATTTTTTTTTTTTCGATTTTATCGAGTCTCAATTGTTTTTTTTATGATTTTTTTTCAATATATTTTCTGTTTCTTGTAGAAGAAAAATTAAAAATATTAACGGAAAAAGAATAAAAATTTAAGGCACACAATTGCTACGAGAATAACAATAAATAACATCAACAACAGCGACACAACTTCAACAATTTTCAGAAATAAACTAAAAAATGATTTTAAAAATGTAAGTAAAAAACAAAAATTATTTAATTATACACAATATGTTTTCTTTAATACTAATATTAAAACAATAATGGAAAATATGAAGAAAAATATATTTATTTTTTTTTAATATTTACAATTATAGAAGAACTGAAACGCAAGATGAAAGAATATGACTTTTTTACGCAGTATATAATATTGTGTTCTTTCATTATGCTTTATTCTTAGTTTTTTATAATTGTAAACAACATATAATTGGAGCCACCAAAAAGAAAATTTTGTTTGTGTCGCTAATTTTAGAGAGATTTAACAATTTGTCATTCTTCCAACGATATACCTAATTTGAAATTAACTTAAATTTATCTGATCTGTTATAATTCTGTCTGTTTTAGATTAAAGTCAAGAAAAGTAGCAGTTAAGTTTGTAGATGCTCTTATGTCGACCAAATTTGTCTTAGAATTTCCAGTATGCTAATAAAGGATAAAGGATTCTTTTACAAAAAGTTTTGATTTAATTTGGTTCACATATTTGTCTATCTATATATATAAAAGTGAATATATGTATGGGGCTTATGGACTGCGAAACCGCTTTACCGATTTTGATGAAATTTTCAGGGAAACTCTAGCATAGTCTGGGGTATGTTAGAGTAAAGTTTGGCTTGATGGATCAAATTTTGTACATAAAGCTTAAAGACAAATTTTCAAATGAATTAAGTAGTCTTTGTCAAACATTTTATAAAATTATGTCAATATTATAAAAAAATTCAGTCCGACTCACTGATTGCCTGATTTTTTAAATTTAAATATGGAAAGTTTTTAAGCCTCTTATTAAAATTAAAATCGCATTGCAACCTATGCTTTTGTTAGCTTTTTTATAATTGCGCACGCGCAACTAAATTTACTATCATCACATAAAGGGTGAAATGCATTGCAGCCATATTCTTCTTTAGTTGTCTCTTTCCGTTTTATTGTTACTAATTTTTTTTTTTTTTAATATATTTTTTAAGAATACAGCTGGTTTTATCTCTTTCTATTTATTTAAATTACAAAAAAAAAAAAACAAATTAAAAAACTACTGTTCCCACAAAGTAAACTAAAAAATCAGCCAAGTGTGAGTCGGACTCGCTCACGGAGGGTTCCGTACCATCGCACAAGATTTAACACAATGTATGCAAATTTGTAGCTCTGTATGAAGTTATGTAAAATTAATTTGCTTTTGTTTTTGTCGCAAAAGTGAACTATTCAACAGCCTAAAAGTAAACTACAAAAAAAAAAAGTTAAACAAAAGATTTAATTAAATTAAATAACAATGCTTCTAAAAATGTTTTTTTTTAGTATTTGTCACTTTACACACAATTGCAAATTTCAACTCTCTACCTATTACGGTTGATGAGATAGACGAACGGACGGATGGCGTAAGCTTAGTAATAGGGTCCCGTTAGCACTATGGGTACGGAACCCTAAAAATTCATATGTATATTATAGCGAATCTTTTTATAATCTTCATGCAGTGAATTATTATAAGATTGTCACGAAGTTTGTAACACACAGAAGGAAACATCGGAAACTCCATAAAGTATATACATTCTTGTTCAGCACGACGTGACAAGTTGATCTAGCGATGTCCGTCAGTCTGTCTGTCTACCCGTCTGTTTGTATGCAAACAAGTCCAGTTTTTGAGGTAGAGAGCTGAAATTTATCAAGGAGCTTTCTTTGTACCATACGCAGTACATTTGTAGGATTCAGCCGCATCGGACCACTAAGGGGGAACCACCCACACAAACCTGGATGCACATTCAAGTTTTTACTTTAAAAATTAATTTTCTATCATATATTTTTTCGGGCATACCAGCCAGACATCAGCTAAGGCATGAAGAATGTCACAATAAAACAAAAATTTAAAAACTATAGTCAATCATCAGATAAATAAATAAATTAAAAGGAAAAACGAAAATTATCCGAAATAATGCTTTCAGACCCGTTCCACACGTTGATTTATGAGTTTGTAAGTTTTTGCCGATTCTTCTTTGATAACCCAAGCTGCCATGCACAGGTTCAGTCCAAGTAAATATATTCACTTTCCTCTTTCCTCCTGAGCCATCAACAGTGCAATTTCATGCATCAACCAACCAAACGAAAATGACAAAACTATGAACATGGATCAAAACAGAAACGAGAACTTGGGTATTGAAGTGTTTAACTCATGGTACATGAGTTAAAGCTACCCTACAAGCATAGTGTTCCCTTTGTCAACAAACACGTGACTCAACAGAGAGCTCTGCCCGTAAAACTCAACATGTGGAACAGCACTAAGCGTTGAACAGCTCTTTTAAAAACTCAAAGTCAGCAATTGATTGTTGTTTATTGCAAATATTATTATTGTTTTTGCGGCTGTTGCGATTTTTGTTTCACTTCTTTTGTGCAATGCTTGGCTGCACTTGGAGTCAATGTACACTACTACAGCATACAACAATTTTAAATAGTTCAACAATTTAAGTGAAAACACAAGCAAACAACCAAATTAAAGAAACAGGAAAATTAAAAAAAAAAATTAAAATAAAATACAATAAAAAATTTATTTACAAACTGAAGTTTTTATTACTTATTTTCTATTTTATTTTATGGTAATTTCTTATATTTGCCAGCGGGAAGGTTGAATAAAGATTGGTTCAATCGTGCTTGTATGATATTTATATACATATCCATATTTATGGGGGTGTCAATGGCATGTATGTACGTATTTCTACGGATACCTGAGATGGTATTGTAAGGTGTCGTACAAAGACTGACTCTATTCTTTCTTGTTACATTTTACTTATTCCTAGCTTATACTCATATACTCTTACTCTCTAGCTTATTCCAACATACTCTTACGCTGTAGCTTACACTAATACTACTACATCTCAGCCATTCTGACAACTAGGATCTCCCGGTCCTTGCCGATTCTCAAGAATTCAAACTGTCCGAAAGGAGTTATTAATGACGTATACTTAACCGATTCTTCGTGCATAAAAACATGAAAAAACGCATTTTTTAAATTCAACTTTGTGAATATCGACTTCTTTGACAACCTATCCAACAAATCATCTATTAATGGAATCGGGAAGTTGTCTTTTGTTGTAACCTTGTTGAGTGACTGCTCCCCTATTTTCTTCTTTACTAATACTATCGGAGACACAAATTTTCATTCGCTAACCCGTATATATTCCTTTTCCAAATATTCATCCAAAGTTTTTTGTAATCCATTTTTTCAGCGTATGATAGTCTTCTTGGCGGGCAATTGAAAGGTTTTACATTTTCCAACGTCAACCTCATTTCACTTTTCTGTCTAGATTCATCAGGTCGACGACGTTTATCATAATACTGTTGAAAAACTTCTTCCAAAACTTGTCGTTCAAAATGCTGTATATTATCACCTACTGTTAATTGCACTTTGTATTCAACCCCATAATTAATAGCAAGTATTTGTTTTTCAAAATTTTCATCACAACCATCCACGGAACCCCTAATCTCTTTTCATCAACTTTGTCGGTTATCGGTTTAATATTCTTACAATTTTCATTTCCACGCAAAATTAACTTAGCTTTGCTTGCACTTCAAAAATTTCGTCCTAATACAACAGAATAAATCATTAACTCGTCTGCAACCACAATCAAATTAATTTGCAATTCTTTATTGTTTACATTTACATGCGGACGCCGTACAAGGTCAACTTTTTTTAGAGCTTGTAGCAACGCTTATGTTGATGAATACTGTTGCATGTTTGCTTGCGTTTTAATCTGCTCATCTGATATCCCTTCAATTATGAAGTCGACCAGTTCATCTTCACATATGTTTATTTCATTCGCGAGAATAATTTTATCATTAAAATAATCAACAAAACGTTCCAAACAAAAACTTTCGTTGTTTTGTATGTACGCTATCTTTGTTACCGTCCGCCGCTGTCGCCGTTTCCTTGTTGGGTCGCTGCTCATATCTATTGTTATTCTTCATGTCTGTTGTTAACCGTTGCTGCTTCCTTGCTGTTATTATAAACTACCATTGCTGCTGTCTTGTCATCGACGTCTGCTACCGTTGTCGCTGCTTTAACATTGTTGTTTTCTACCGTTGTCGTTGCTTCATTATCATCATCCGCTACCATTTTCTCTCCTTCGGAATCGTTGCTTTCTACTATTTTTGCTGCTTTAACATTGCTGTTTTCTACCGTTGTTGCTGCTATCTCAACACCGTCTGCTAATATCTTTAAAAGTGCCTCGCCGTCAACATCTGTCACCAAAGTTTTGGTAATGTTACCATTTCTTAGCATTGTCATATTCTTTAATTATTATTTTATATTTTATTATAATATTTTTTTTTTTAAACGTTGCTTTGTTGTTCTTTTCACAACAACTTAAATGCAAAACATTTGCTTTAATATAACTATATTATGGAAAAGAAAAAACTGTGATATTTTTCATTTCACAGAGCAAGCGGTTTATTTTTTCCGTCAGTTGCGATTATATCCCACTTCTGAGTTTGTAAGCTGTCGTACAAAGACTGACTCTATTCTTTCTTATTACATTTTACTTATTCCTAGCTTATACTCACATACTCTTACTCTCTAACTTATTTTAACATACTCTTACTCTCTAGCTTACACCAATACTACTACAGTATGTACTTTACCTCAACGAGTTTTTGTGCTGGTTTATGTCTTTTGTGAAATCGGCGAATGCTGATCTTTGTGCTATTTTTACTTCTCGTTTAAATTTTGCATTGGTTTTTTTGAGTTGAGCATATTTGTAGAGCTAGGGTGTTAAGGTTTTCATTCCACCAGTTTACTGGCGTTCTGTGAAAGTTTCTTAAGATTTGTTGAGGTATAGATAGGTTTGCACATAATTTTACGATTTTAAGGAATTTGGCGGCTGCTTGGTTGGTGTTATCAGTAATTTTAAGGTCAGCTTTTTTTTACTATTTCGGCTTGGGAACTTTTCCAATTTGCATTTGTGGGGTTTCGTTATCGTGTTGTTTAGGTGAAAACTCTGCAAAAGATAAAAAAAGTGGTCGTGTTCGTATAAGTCCTCTGCGACTAACCATGTGGCGTTTAGATTTATGCCCGATTCACACTGTTTCAAAATTGTTGCTTTTCCAGCGAACGTTCACACAGTGGTTTCACTTTAAAAATCATCTGTTTTTTGTTTTGGTTATACATACAAATGGAACGTTGTGGCTAATTGTGATAATTAAAATGGATATTTTGTGAAAAATACATAATCGAGAACAATACGCAGTGTATGTAAGTAATTCTTGCAGCTGCCTTTTTCATTCCAGCTACTTATTTTATTAATATTAAAAAAAAAATACAATTTAAAATTTTCTTCAAATGGTTTTGTACAATGATCAGTTGCTCAATGTCGAGAATGACCAAAAAAAGGCGGAAATGACCAAAAACTTCGCAGCACTACTCAAACTCTGCCAGCCATGGCTGCTGCAATTTTTGCTTCCACTTTTGCAGCAAAAAAAAATATTAAAAACAAAAATAACTTTGGCTATGCCGAAGTTGTAATACTCTTCACGACCCAGCTAGTTGTCCGAGAGTCTTGAAATTTATAAGGTTGGTGACTATGGGTCAGACACTTATAGTTTCAGTTCGATACGTAAAAAAACAAAACACTTTTTCTAATAAGAACATTAATTTAAAAAAGGGGTTTTGTATGGTACCCCCCTAGTGGACCGATTCGGCTGAGTAACGAACTTGAACGGCGTTTGAAGGACTAGGAGTGCGAACAGACTGACATGGCTAAATCAACTTGTCTTATCGAGTTGATCACAAATATATATACTTTATGTGGTCTGCGATGTCTCCTTCTGTATGTTACAAACTTCCTGACAAACTTGTGATACTATTCACCTGTCCCTGACTCATGTCCACAAGCCATGCAAATTTCAAGACACACAAACCACCTTTTAAATTAAAGTTCTTATTAGAAAAAGTGTTTTATTTTTTTGACTTCTTCAAATGAAATTTTGACACAAGCATCACTTCGCTCACGTTCACTATTCAATGAAGCATGCTAGGGATAGGTTGGTTTCCCGAAATGCTCATTAATTTGTGAACACGTCTCTGGTTCGCAACGAAAAGAACAAAAATTTAGAGAAAATATTCGAATCGAGGAAGGTTGTGGTGTTTTTGCAGTGTTTTGCTGATTTGAGATGCAAGATTTGCATCTCATCGGGTTGGGAGTCTGAATGCCAAGAAATGTCAAGTTTAGGTTTAGGTTATAAATATCGAATGTTATCAATTATCATCGGTGAATTTGAAAATGTTGTGCACATTCTGAGACTTTAATTCGTCAATAATTCGGATTTAGGGGGATTATTCACATGTGGGACGTATATAGTGCCTTTCACAAAGTTGAGGCTATCGTGAAGTTTACACTCATTCTAACATATACCAGGCAATTTTTCTGACTAGTTTGCTTTTAA
Organism: Amiota mariae; assembly: GCA_035041805.1. NCBI lineage: Eukaryota > Metazoa > Arthropoda > Insecta > Diptera > Drosophilidae > Amiota > Amiota mariae. The sequence continues at coordinate 74,704 of JAWNKV010000073.1, forward strand.
GTAGCATTAACAGATTACCGTCGTGGAGTGTGGTGATTGAAATTATGTCTTTGCTGATGATATTTAAAGCACTATGTACTGCAAAGTACGAAAATCGGAAACATGTTTATCACTATTTTTGGAGGCAATGATAAAAAGTGTGGGGTCTTGTTGCACAATTTCGGGTAATTCATGGAAGTCTTCTGTGAATCTTTGGAAGGGTTTCTTTTTTTAGCATTAGGGCTAACGCTAAGACCATCAAAGCGGTTATCCCCTAGATTAGGAGGCCCAGGGACCTTGCTAGCAAATTTTTTTTTGTTTTCACTCACAAAAGTAATAAGCACACGTGCGCGGTAGGGTAAAAATAGATGAAAAGAAGTAGATGAAGAAAGTTCGAATGTGAAATATCAATTTCAAATCAATCAAATGACTGTAGAAACCACTAACGTCCGCACTCGCGCACTCGAAAAGAGCTAGTCGGAGACAGACATATGTGTCTGTGTATCTTTCACTCTGTTGTGTGTAGGTGTTATTAATTTGTAAAGCACACAAAATTCGCTCTAAAGCCGGGACTTTACTTTTACATTATCCATAAATTCATTTGTTTTCAAAACCTGTTTATCTGAAGTAAATAAATTTTGTTTGTGTCAAAGTTAAATTTTTCTGCAGCGTAATCAGTCACAGAGAACTCCAGTGTCTCTGTTTCGTACTTATTACTTTTTGTGCATTTGCAATATTCATTTGTCTATCTATCTATCTACAATATAATATAAAATCGTTTGAGCATTTGATTGGAACCTCCGTTATCCAGAACCATTAGAGCTATCAATATAAAATTTGTATGGCAAGTTAGATTCAAGCTGTTTTTTTTGTTTTTTTTGTTTTTTTGTGCTCGTAGATGGTCCTGGGGTGGAGTTACCGCGAATATTAATATTTACATAGCAAACCCGAAAGTCTTTGTAGTCCCTGCTTTAAAATGAATTTATTTATATATTTTTTTTTTTAAATTTGCATGCATTAATAGCCATTGCTTTATCCTCAAGTTAGTTTTTTACTCTTCACGGAAGTTTGTCAGGAAGTTTGTAAGATACAGAAGGAGACATCGCAGACCACATAAAGTATATATATTTGTGATCAACTCGATAAGACGAGTTGATTTAGCCATATCCGTCTGTTCGCACTCCTAGTCCTTCATTTTTTGAGCTAGAGAGCTAAAATTTTGTACATAGGTTTGTTTTTACCAAACGCCGTTCAAGTTCGTGAATCAGCCGAATTGGTTCACTAGGGGGGGATACTTTCCATACAAAACCCTTTTAAATTAATGATCTTATTAGAAAAAGATTTTTTGGTTTTTGACTTATCGAACTGAAATTTGGACACTATAAGATTCTGGTTCATATCCATCAACCATATAAATTTCAAGACCCTAGGGTTACCAGTAGGGGTACCTTCCATACAAACCCCCTTTTAAATTAAAGTTCTTATTAGAAAAAGTTTTTTTTTAATTGAATTGAAATTTGGACTCTTTCAGTTTCTGGTCCATATCCACAAATCATGAAAATTTCAATACCCTCGGCTTACTAGGAGGGGTACCCCCCATACAAACCGGGATCGAAATGAAAGTTCTTATTATAAAAACTTTTTTGTTTTTTGTACTATCGACTTAAAATTTGGACACTATAAGTGTCCAACCCTCATAGCCACCAACCTTATAAATTTCATTACCCTCGGACTACAAACTGGGGCGTGAAGAGTATTGCAACTTCGGCATAGCCAAAGTTAGTAATTTTTTTATTTTTTAAATTCAACTAGCTAAAGGTTCCGGAGAACATGCGTTCCTAACGATTGAACAAATGTTCTTGAAAGGTAGGTCCAGGGGGTGACTCCTCTTGAGTCGGCGCGTGTTGTTACCATCGACTAGCAGATTTTATGCAAGATCGTTAGGGTGTGCTCCTAGACGGGATACATATTTTCTGGTAAATCTGCCAATTTTGTCTTTGATCCATGGAACCTGAAGATCTCTATGTATGGTTGTATTTCTGATATAGCATGGTGCATTCACAAGTCTACGGAGAAGCAATGATTGGAATCTCTGGAGTATATCAATGTTAGAATGCGAAGTAGAGCCATACAGTTGTATATCATATGTCTAGACAGGCTTCAGAACTGTCTACAAGTAGGTGTTTGTTGCGCTGAGAAAGTTTTGTATTGCACTTAAGAAGCCAGGACATTTTTACTCGTTTTGAAAGCCAGCTGTTGGTGCTTTCGTTTGATGTTAGCCTTCCAGTTTGACCATCTATCCAAGGTAAGCCTCAGAAATTTGGTGGTGAACTCTGAGGGAATGGTTTCATTATTCAGGGAGACAGGAGGACAACTTTGACGCCTAAGCGTGAATGTGATATGCGTTGATTTTTTCAGTGTTTACCAGGATACCAAACTCGATCAAATGCCTGCTTTATGTACAAAAAGATTGCGGAGCAATAACGCGTATTCTCAAAAGTTTCCAAAACACATTGAGTGACTCGGTGACACTGTTCAGGGGTGCCATGACATCTCCGGAAACCGAATTGATGTTCCGGGATCACTCGCTTATCATTCAGTATAGGCAGTACGCAGCACAAAAATATTCTTTCGAATATTTTCGACAGTATCGCCAACAAACTGATGTAACGAAAAAGTTTATATAAAAGGTTACTTAACTTGTTAAGAAAAAAGTGTAATAAAAAATGGAAAAAGGACAAAAGAAGTGGGCTTTTAGGTGATCCACCAAATCTTTGCGCATTTATAAGCCAAGTCCTTTTTGTCTCTATTTGATAATTTTAATTTAAGTATTCAGCGTTGTTTGACTTAACTCAGCATTACCATTGCTTATAAAGTAATCTCCAACAAATCGTATGTGTACACATTTTATTTTTGTTGCTCTTTGAATGGTGTGAGTATGGAAATAGCATGCTGTTGCCGCTACTTTGGTCTGTTGTAAAATGTTTTACAAAAGCAACAAAACAATTTTATAAAATTCGGATTCGCAACTTAAACAAAAGTAAGACGTGTTGGTTAAGTTGAGTTGAGTTTAGTTTAGTAACATTTTTATAAGTCTATTTTATATGGAATAAAACGATATAACCCTACAAAGATCAAACGAAAATGAAAAAAACTACGAATACGCGAAAAAGGACAAAAAAAACGTCGACAGGTAAAATGTTTTTTCCGGTACATCCGATCCACAAATCCCCGGCTACCTCGATTCTCTTTTCTACAAACAAAAGTCGCGATTGGCAGAACAGCATCGTGTAGAACATGACTAACTGAATACGCACAAGAGTATTGCGCTATTCGCCCTTTTTTTCTGTAATTTGATATTCATTGAGAGTGGAGCAAGAGAGTGGAGCAAGTGTTGTTGTTATTGTATATCTTGCTCTCATTTGTTTTATTTTCGTTATATGTATGTACACTCAAATCAAGGACGTACGTCACATATTTTAGTTAGCACAAACCATTAATATTAGTATTACCAATTGAAGCACCAAGAAATGACACTGCAAATATTGAATAAACATCAGAATATTTTGTATTGTTGTATTTCTTTTGATATTATCTCTCTCACACTTAATCTCTCATATTTTGTTTTTAAGAAGTTCAATGATTTCTCTTATGAACAATGTTAGTTTAATTTTTTGCATTGTTGGGCACGTTCGATCCTGTTTGAAACTCATATGATACACTCAATTGTAACGGTTGATCCCGTCAATTCTAACATTTTAAACCATTTCCAAATGATATTCCGATGACGCAGAGATTAGATCTCATATTGAACACTAAATTTTATAATTTATAAATTAAAAATAATACTTTGTGGGTCAATTTTAATGAAATAATACCTATGTTGTGCACCAAATAAAGCTTCTTGTGTTTCAGTAATTTGATTTTGAATATATGAGTGGCTTTTAATTGTTGCTTGCACAAATCAAAAACAAATAGACAAAGTCTACGATATTAGATACGTATAGCCACAGGGGTGGGGCTTAGCTACCTCCCAACCGAATTGAACCATTCGGAGCTTTTAATGAAGCGAACGAGGTTATTTATGCTTAGTTGATTTAGGTTATCTATACTTGTTAGGAAGGAGGAACCCAAGGATTGCTGGATTGTTTCCAGTTCCTCTTCATTTCTGCAGCTGCGACAGAAATCATGCGTTAAGACTCACAGTCTAGTTGCATGATTACCTATTAAACAGTGTCCTGTTAGGTTGCCTATCAGGATTCCTAATTGAGCTCTATCTAGCTTAATACAAGATAAGGATAGACGCTGATTTAGCTTTGGCCATGTTTGCCTGGCTATTTCGCAGGTTGAAGCACTACTCCATCTATGATTTCTGGAATTTATTAGTGTTTTCCTGGTGTTCGGTACATAACTTCACCCTAGATTTTAGCTAATCTGAAGAAATAGAATTAGATACAAGGTCGTAATAAAGATTGTATGATTGACAAAAAACATGAAATGGATCAAGGAACAAATAAGTATTCTTACCAAGAAGTATAGGAGTAAAAATAATCCAAGAAGGAACATTAAATTTATACTACCAAGCAAGGATGGGGAAAAGATTAAAATATTGTTGTAAGGACTATAAGAATTTACATATATTGATTTAAATTCAGTTTAGAAAAGGATTTTTACTAATTGAGTGTTGGTAAGTCGTTTGGATGAAGCTTTTTTAACCGCCTTTGAATCACCGTCCTGGTTAGTAACTCTGCGAGAGGATTTGGGTGGGAGACAAGTCTGTCATTGTATCGGCTACTATGAAAGTTTATTTCTTGTAAAACTGTAGGCATGCTGAGATCATCGTGAAGCGTCGTATTCCTGACGAACCATGGGGCATCAGTGATTGTCCTGAGGGCCTTATTTTGAAGGACCTGTACTTTCCTACGATTTGATGGGCGTGATGTACCCCATAGCTGGATACCATATTTCCACGAAGGAGCAACTATCTGCTTGTAAATTAAAAGCTTGTTTTCTAAGCTAAGTTTGCTTCGTTTGCAGAGAAGCCAGTTCAACCTTTTCATTTTATGGGAACAGGATCGAGCAATGGTGGTAATATGATATTTCCATGTTAGGTGTTTATCAAGGTGAAAACCAAAGTAATTCACAACTGTGGACTGTGGAATTGCCAGGCCACCAAACGTAACAGGAGGTATGTCACCTCTCCTGAGAGTAAACGAACACAGCTGTGATTTACCTGAGTTCATCTTGACATTCCACATTGTTAACCATGCTTCTAATCCATTCATATATGACTGTAGGCTTGAGGCAGCTACTGTTGGCGATTTGCCAGAACAGAGAACCGCAGTGTCATCCGCATATGTGGCTAAGATGATGGAATTGGAAGTCGGTTGAGGTATATTTGCCGTAAAAATGGTAAATAACACAGGTGCTAATACGCTGCGTTGAGGAACACCGACCTGAACAGGTCGGATTGAAGACTTTGCATCTCTGTATTTGTATTCTTTAAAATATTTTGGCGAACATAGGCAGCAAACTTATCAGTCTTTAAGACGCGACAAGGTTCTCCGGCTTGCCAGGTTTCAGGATGATTATAATTGCGGCGCACTTCCACTGTGTGGGAAAGTGGCCTAATCGCAATATCGTAATACCAGGAACAACACCCCCTTATGCGGGAGGACTACTTCCACTCTGCCGTCGATGCCATCGTACCCTGGAGTTTTCTTCAGATTGAGCGCTTTAAATTGGTGATGCATCTCAGTTGGCGAGACAGATTTTATTTGATTAGAGGATACATTGGGGTCTTGCAAGCGAGACATGGTGCAGGTGACATCGACAGAAGCTGCAAGCTGATGGGGTGTGAACCTCTGAACCAAAGTCTGATCGGCACCATGGGTTATTCGCGTCCAGAAGGGGTGCCAAACGTGGTGGTTGCTATATGACACAACGTGTAGCTCTCCACAGGTTGAAGCCTGAGGATTTACTTGGATAGAATCAGAATTTATGCACTAAAACAGAAAAACGGAAAAAAAATATTTCTGGACTTCTGTTATTTTTGTTTTTCGCTTCCATTTAACTTGTTTATTATCTATTAGTTTCCTAGTCTATGTTTCAGTACCCGATATGTTTAACATTGAGATGGAAATTCTAGATACACAAGACCAAAAGGACTTAATTTATTTCATAACAAAGTGCGTATAATAGGCAGTTGCTATTTAATTAACACAACTCTGTTCCAAATTTCGAACAAATTTTGTGCAATTGTTATTCCGAAAGATTGATCAAGCGACAAGGCTTGGGTGCTACTAGTTGTAACAGTGATAATGGGTTTTTGCAGAAGATGCCAAAGGTGACGGGAGCACAAAAGTTCTGCCATACCAAGAATCGTTCAATACGCCTAAAGAAGTTTTCACTTCAAAAATTAATTGGCAAATATGCAAAGATAACAAGTACAGTTTCACATAAAAATAAACCTTCAAGTTAATTGAAAAACTTGTATAATTCTTCTCATTAATAAAAAAAAATAAATATGGAAATATGATTTATATTCCTATTGAAATAAATATTCAAATATGTGACAAATTATTTTTTTAAATTACTGTTTTTGCATGCTTCACGAATTTCATAACAAGTGACAGCAGAATAGAGTAGAAGGTAGAATGGATTTTTTCTTTGGCACACAGAGTAAGTGCAAAAGAAAAGAAAAATATCGACTTTTCGCTCGCACATATGCAACTATATGCACACAATCCCATTCTGTTTGTTTATTTATTACTAGTAGACCCGGCGTGCGTTGCTACTTCATCGCTCAAAAAAGATAAGAGAGCATGTACGTATGGGCACATTTTTTTCTTTGAAGATTATCAAGGGGATATGTGGGGATGGGATCTATAACAGAAAGAGGAATGGAGCGCTGTAGACGATGATATATATATATATACATTTTGTATCCTAAATCGTAATCGTAAATCGTAAATATAAAATAAATATAAAAATGAAAAATAATATTAATTTCGAAGAGCAATTGAGTGGACAATATTTTTTGTCAGTCTTAAGCCAATACAAATAAGTTCGATGGTTTGCCCACGCAAAAACATGCCACATATATTTGTCCATGTGAAAAACACGATGAGCTCAAATCTAGGCCGCAAACAGACATCGTTTGACCTTGCGACTTATTGATTGTCATTGCGAAGGCCAAGCGAATGGGAAATTGAACTCGTTTTAATCCAATTGGCACGTCTGTAGGTATAATTGGAATGCGTGGCAGCAAAATATTTTCGTCTCGGAATTTGCCATTCAAAATAGTGGCTTCGATAATGTTTTTCATTAGTTTTTTTTACAATCAATCGTATACCTAAGTTAAATGACCGGAGATCCAAATTTCAGTCGTAGAAGGTGTGGTGGCTTGCCTGGCAAATCCATTGAGTTAAAAAACTCTACTGGATAATTTACAGCTTCGTTGGCTTCGCAAACATCATCGATCGATTTGTATGATTTTGTCGCCTGGCAATGACTGCTGTATCTTGAAATTTAAATCGTCGACGTCCACATTTTTTCCTGCCAATATGACTTTCTGCCAGCCACGCATGATTTACGTGTTGTGTGCATAAATCGGGGTATATGCAATCAATAAGAGCATTTTGCGAATCAACGATAGTGCAGAAATCGGTGGGCAATTTTATGCATCCAGTATTTTCATGGACAGCAATTTTTCCATTGCCGATATCTAATAATTGTTTAGAGAAGGTGTCAGCGGATGGTTTTTGTAGCATTTGGAAGCGCATGTTAATTTTGAGCTGGAGTTTTTCAACATTACGCCACAGTAGCGATGATTTCAAGCAAGCGTTGATCTCTTCGGCGTACGTTGAATGTGGAATGACGGGAAGTGTTTGTCTGAAATCACCTGCAAAAAGCAACAGAGTGCCGCCGAATAGTTTGTCGTTGTTTTTGAGATCTTTGAGTGTTCTGTTAAACGCCTCAATAAAATGTTTGTGTGCCATAGTGCATTCATCCCAAATGATAATTTTGCATTGCTTCAGCACTGTGGCCATGGACGATTGTTTTTTTATGTTGCACACTGCGTCAGGATTATTTTGAATATTCATCGGCATGTTAAATGCTAAATGAGCTGTTCTTCCTCCATCCAATAAAGTTGCAGCTATGTCAGATGATGCAACGGCCAATTACTTAATCGTATTTCAGCGAAAATTAGCGAAATGAGAAATATTTTGCCAGTTCCACCTGGTGCATCTAAGAAAAAGAATACACCCTGTCCCGCGAAAACTGTCAGCATAATGAGGTCGTAAATGAATTTTTGTTCATGAGTCAGTAGTAGGACATTGCGAGTAACAATTGCTGCCATTTCTGTAGTATTGTACCGGAGTTGACGATTCTTTTCAATGTTCATAAAATCAGATTTGGAGAATGCATATCGAAATGAATGACTAGTAAATTGGCAATGACAATGCAAAGATCCTCGATAGCAATCAATCATCCATTTTTAATTGCGTCGCTGAATGTAATCGTTACATGGTTTTATCGTGTACAATTTCGATGTAATATATCATCAGTCATTGAAGCTTTGTGTATATCCCACAAGAGGAAAACATGTAGTCAACACTTGCTCCAAGTGTGAAAGAAGCCTAATAAATTTGCAAATTGCTTAGAAAGGTTGTCATGTTTACAAAGAAATCATCGCAATAAACAGACATTGTATGATTGATATTCAGTTAATATCATAAACATATCTTAAACCACCAATCGATCTATCGATATGTAAGTGGATTTTAAGCTTTTTAATACAAATTATCCGGACGGCAAAGCTCACGGAAATGCTGCAGTAATCATTAAAACAGAATTTGTATTTAAAGTTTTTAATTGTGTTGTGGAAAAATTCATCCAGGCTGTCAGCATAAAAATTGAATGCATGTACATTTTTCTAACATTAACAGCAAGGAGCAATTTCTATACATATTAAAAAACAGTGCCTCGACCCGTCTGTCTGTCTGTCTGATCGCGATAATCTCAAAAGGTTCTAAACGTATTTTCATGCGGTTTTCACCAATGGACGGAGAGGTTCAAGGTTTCAGGTATATACATAATTCATTAAGGTTTTGCGAATATTGGCTGATATTCAGAACACAGAGTTCTCAATACTATAACAACAACAAATATCGTTCATTCTCTCTGTTGTTGTTGTCATCAGAACTCTGTGTTCTGCTTGAATTATTCAGAATTCTGAATTCAGCTCATTGTGGAAAGGCTATAAGTGTTTTGGTGCAAAATGAAAGAATTGATTGAAAAGGTATATCCCCATATAAGTAACATAACCGCTAAGACACTAAACTGGTATCAAAAAAGGGTCATACTATCACCTACTAATGAGCAAGTTAATTTAATAAATGATATGATTCTTTCAAAATTAGAAGCATCATCACAGGTATATTACTCAGTTCAACTGAATTCTTTAAGGCATCCCGAAAATAGTTAATTTAAAATTGTTTTAATCTAATGTACAATACTTTCTGGCTGTAGAACTGGTGAAAATGTTTTAATATCAAGAAAACCTATGATACCCTTTGAATTGCCTTTTCAGTACAAACAGCGCCAATTTCCGATCAAATTAGCGTATGGAATGTCTATTTATAAAGAGCAAAGTTAAACTTCAGAATTGCTTGAATTGATTTAACCACTCAATGCTTTTCATGAGCAGAGTTAAATTTACTAACAAATGGAGCAATATTGATGAGGACACATTGCGAGCGTATATTGCTATACTCATTCTTGCAGGCGTATGTCAGTGTGTACATTATTGTTTTTCTAATTTGATATTTGACTATTTAAGATTTGCCTATGGCAGAGGAAGAAATGAAGACGTTCATGGCTTATTTGATGCATTTTTTGGTCGCCCCATTTTCTGATCAATAATGTCAATGTTTCCACATGATCACAAGTGCACTCCGTTTCGGTAATGTTTCTAACTAACCTATGTAGGAACAGTACGCAAAAATAAAACATTTATTCCCACGAAATTGCTGACTGTAAAAAACCTTCCATTCCAGTATAATAGCGTAGTTAGACTGAGGAAAAAACAGTTTTTTTCCTGAAACAGTTTAAAAAAGTGTTTTTTTTTTATAACAACCACAGAGAAAAGAGACGTAATTGAGGGTTGTTGTTGTAGAAATCGAATGATTTTTTAAACTATTGAAAAAAAACAACTACATTTTCAACAACTGTCGACTGGTCGCCCAGCAGCAGTGTTGAGAAATTTCTGCCTTTTATAGTACATTTTTGTCTTTTTTCGTTGCGCGGTAAACATAAAGCAGCTGATCATTGCACAAAACAATTAGAAGTAAATTTAAAATTGTAATTTTATTTTTACATTTCAATAAAATAAGTAACAGGAATGAAGTAGGAAGTTGCAAGAATTATTTGCATACATTGCGAATTGTTCTTAATTATGTATTTTTCACACAACTGCTTCGAATTAGGTGTTTAAAAAGTAGGTGTTTACACTGTTTTTATTTTTTATGCAGTCAGATGTTAATACAATGCACAGGGCAAATAAAATCGATGAGAAGGTGTCGAAGGAAACACCGAAGATTGTTTCTTTTTACAATTCTACAAAGTGTATACTATTTTATACATAGTATATCCACTTTGAATACATATATACTTGTCTCTGAAATCGATGCTTCATGGGCACCAGCGGATCCAAATCACAGGATACCACAGTTTTTGCGGCAGATAGAACTTTCTTTGGCTAAGGCGTATATGATGAAACGGACTAGATTACCTTAACAAGTTACTGACTGAGATACGAACATCATCAGAATGTAATGACAAAAATAATCGTCCAAACAAATGAAAAACAAAATAGCAAACGAAATGCGTAGTATTTTCATTTGAATCAAAGAAAAATATGGATTGGACCAAATGGTCCCTTAATACAAGATACGTAACTTTTAATTTTTCTCAGCTCCACCTTATGTTAAATGGTTGAATTTTTGCAAATTACACCGTTTCATAAAAATATCACATCAGCTGAAATTTTAAATCAATACTTTTACCGTTCAGAAGTTATAAAGGAAACTAGGACCGAATGGGCTTCATCTAAGACAGGATTAAATCAGGATGTTCTGTCGTCGTCAAATATTACAAGCTGAATTAGGACCACTTCTTGGCATACGATTGAAATGAAATTTTGCGTATACCTTTAGTTCTAATGACAATAAAATATTTCAAATTTTTTTTTTTTTTCAAAATCCACCGGAAAAGTCGGAATTGGTGTATCAAATTTTGTATATAAAGATTAGTGACATACTTTAACCCTTAAAATTTGAACTCATTTTCAAAGTAGAAAGGATTAAACTACAGCCATGAGATTCCAGGTTACCTCCCAGGTCTCCGTTGTCTCCCTTGAACGGCGTTTGGTAAAAAGAAACCTATGTACAAAATTTCAGCTCTCTAGCTCAAAAACTGAAGGAATAGGAGTGCGAACAGACGGACCGAGGGCTAAATCGATGGCTAAATCAACTCGTCTCATCGAGCTAATCACAAATATATATAATTTATGTGGTCTGTGATGTCTCCTTCTGTGTGTTATTATACAAACTTCATGACAAACTTATAATACTATTAACTCTCGTGAAGAGTATAAAAAACCTTTTCTGCAGATTTCTCATGTCTCGCTGGTGCCTTACAGTAGTAGTGACAGTGATGATTGGTCATATGAAAATGAAAACTGTGTCGGAAAACGGGGCTACAAAAACATTTGGCCATTAACAAGAAAGTCTAAACTAATCCGTGCCTTAATAATAGTTGGCGTTATTAATGTTGTAGTATCTCGGAGACATCTCGTGAGCATTTAAATGAGCATTATTGGGGAATGTCGGAATCAAAGAGAAGAACGTGGCTGCTTTCTTATTTAAAGCATTAACAAATTAAACGAAAAAGAGATGTTTTAAAATATTTCGCAATGATGCTCAGATATAATGTAACGCAACAAATTTATGTTCAGCCTAAAGCAATAAAACAGAAGAGCATAATTAAAAGCTTCTTAAATTATATTTTGAGAAAACTCCAACAGTGCCGTAACACTATTGCAGAGCCAAAAGCAATAAAGTTTAGTTGCAACATGAATTTCAAATATCCAAACCCTTAATAAGTGCTACACTCAATATGTATATGAACGACAAAAACCTCAGCAACTGTATTGTATCCAATTGGATCTTCAGAAAGGTTTTTAAAAACGATTTTAATAAAGGTTTCCATTTGCTACAAAAAGATAAATGCATCAAGTGTGATAATATTAAAAATCTTGATGAAGAGAAAAATCGTTTGGAGAATTCGGAAGAGTAAAAGATGCATATGAGAAACTAGGATGAGAACAAAGGAATTTTTTTAATCGTAGAGATCAAGATGAAAGAAAAAGGTTAAAAATTTCTTATGCCGCCAGCTTTGATTTGCGTAAGGTTTTACATACTCCGTTCGGAAATAATAAAACCCTTTTCTACTCAGAAAAGTAGTCTTATTATAATTTTAGGATTTATGAAAATGGCACTAGAAATGTCTATTTTTTTTTGTGGGTTGAGCGTGATGGTAAGCGAGACTGCAATGGAATTTGCACATCCCTTTATAAAAATTTAATAATCGTAGATCAAAGACAGACAGCTAATGACATAAGTCTATATTGTGACAGTTGCGCTGCAACCGCAACAAGGCTGCATTATGTATTCTGGCAATTTTTTTAAATTTTTCAAACTTCATTGGAAAATTTTTAATAATTTATTTAGTTCCCGGTCACACGATGATTCCAGTTGATTTAGTGCATAGCACAATTGAATATTTTGTACGAAATCGTACCATTTGACCCCCAGTGAATGTCCCACAATTATCCGCCATGCACGAACTAACCCATCGGAATACTATGTTAGAAATGTTGTACCATAAACCTTTATGTATCTTCTCTAAACAATAAAACGATTTGCGATTTTTATGTTTAAAAAATAGTATTCCATCAAAATATCATAATGAGTATTTAAATTTAGAACATTCCTTAATAGTAAAAGACTCGTTAAATGAAAGCGACGACGAAGATAAAATTACTTATAATTACTTATTTTTGAAATTGTTATTCATTACTTTTGTTTAATATTATTTTTTACCACTTGAAATATGAAAAATAAAAACGGAATAAAACCTTCTTATTTAATTTTGAGTTTCAATGTATTTGCAATTTAAACTGTTTTTAATGTACCATTTTCTACAAGCGTACTTATAAAACGTTGTGAGCAAAGTTATCGTGTGTGCCAAAAAAAATATTGTTTCGGAAAATGGAAACTTTCCAAAAGAAAAATTTTGAGTTCAGTTATATAAGTTAACTAGCGTACCCAACCCTGCTTCCCAATGGTTGTTTCCTTTCTTTGATTTCATCAAGCCAAAGAACATTAACTTATATAGACTGGACAGTTCGAACTAAAACGTTGCCGTTCTCATTTTTTCTCTTTGTAGGTGTTTCTAACAACAAGATCGCATGAAATTGTTATTGGCATGGTCAGACACTCAAAAAGTTTTGCGAGCGATTGTTGTTGGTTGTTAACTTGCTCAGCAATATTAAAAGGGAAACAGATATATTTGAGACCGAAACCACAATTTTGAGAGTGCAACAGCAACTTCGAGCGGGAAAATGCCTTTGATCAAGCCAAGTGCTTCCTGCTGGACTCGTCTTGGCACTGTCAAGGAAATAAGTATGAGTCGGCACGAGTTGTTTGGACTGTTTAAGTTTTACCAGTCGGCCAGTCGGCATGAGTTGAAACGACTCACAATGACTTGTTATGAGTTGAAATGACTTACCATGAGTTGGTAGGAGTTAAGCAGTCTAGACACGATACAATTGTTGTAAGGCAATTTTATCATAGTGTTAGTGAAATGTGTCTCATATGTGCTTGCTTGGATATTTCTTACAATGAGCAAGTTTTATGATATTCTCTTTGATCATGTAGTTGTCTCATTTATGCCTCCATAAGATAAGTATGCCTGAAAGAGACAAAGATAGGCAGGTGTTGACTTTTATCAAATACATTTTCGAAATGAGCAGATGTGAGCGTGTGTGCGGAAGATTTTTGACCTGCCGACGGCTAGTGAAATATTTATAAAGTACCATCATTGACATTGTCGTCTGTACATTTCACAAGATAACAAGAAATGGACGTTTTACAACTTCGTTGCATGCGTTGTTTGCTGTATTATACATACACAACATTAACTGGCGGTAATATGCGTTTTTGGGCCCTCCACAAAGGACATTTTGAGCTTGTAGGCGATAAGTTGGCTATATATTGGCGCTGGGCGAACTGATCCTCAGAGTTTAAGGCTTTGCTAAGTTCACGAGTTGCGACTCTTAAGCGATGTTTAGCGTCAGGAGACCTTAGGTTTTTCCATTCCCTTCGTAGACGACGCTTCTTTGCGACAAGACTATCTATGTGCCTATTTGTTATGTTGTGATTGTAGCATATAAGGGTTGGTGGTACCTGAGGAGCAATGGTGGGCTGCCTCAGTAAGAATTGAACTTAGGTTATCGACGGATTTTCCAATATCATACTTGTTGCTTATTATTGGGCTCAGCTCGATATGAGTACTAATGTATTTCCTGTATTTATGCCAGTTGGTCTAATTTGAAGTTAATTGCAAGGGGTATTCTCTGATTTGAGGGTATTCTAGTAAGCTGAAGAGAATCAGAGAGTGGTTCGATGACAAATCTGCAAGAGCTTCTGCTGTTACTAAGCTGCTAGGGATCCTTCTGGTAATGGCGATGTCTATCAAGTCCGGTATTGTTTTAGGATCTGCTGGCCAGTATGTAGGCTTACCCGGGGAGACATAGTTTAATTTGTGATGTGAACAAATAAGCGTGTTGTACAATTTCTTTCCATTGGGGTTTGCCAGTTGGGAACCCCAGTGTGGGTGTTTTGCATTATAGTCACCAGCGGCAAGAAAGCGATCTCCTAGGGAGTTGAATACTTGCAAAACGTGGAGGACAATATATTGCCAACAGTGCAATATCTCCTTGTTTTGATTACAGACGTATTGATGTAGCTTGCATGGTTTTCCGCAATTCCTACCAACGGGTAGTGATTAAAACGGTTTTTGATCAGAACACCAGTTCCACCGTGCGCTTTTTCATCCGGGTGATTCGTGCTATAGAAGACATACCCTAGTACTTGAAAATTATTTTTGTCCGTAAGATGGGTTTCAGCAAGGAATATTTCTGTCGTTTAGAAATTTCAAAACTTCTAATTTATGTCGAGAGATCCCATTTGAATTCCAGAAACAAATGTTTAACAAACCCATTGATTGTCTATTTTGATCGTTGCTCAGCGAGTATTTGAAGCAGTTTGTTTTGATTCTGTAACAGTTCTTGCATTGTACTCTGCATACATGTCATGAAGTTCATCATGCTTTGCTGCATTGACATTATCATTGCCTAGATGTTTTTTGTTGAACCTTGAGTATTTTTGGGCGCATTATTTTGTTGATGTAGCTCACCTGTGGGAGCAGAGTGAATAGGCTGAGCTAATATACCTTCACATAAGGGAGAGTACAGGATTTTTTCCCAATCACGGGTCCAGATTTCGAGGCATTAGCAAAGGATACCCCGGGGACAGCATTGCCGTACGGTTGTGCTTGGGAGGTATGCACAATATTATTAATAGGTCGAGGACCAGCACTCGTCGTCTTATTGTTCAGCTGACTCTTCAGGTTTTTAAATACTATGCAACCTCTATAGTTTGCGGTGTGATTTCCGCCACATTTCTTCAATTTTGGGTCCATTTTATCTTTGTTACAAGTGGTGGAATTGTGCAATTCACCGCAGGTGACGCATACGGAATGTAGCGTGCAGTACGCTCTTATGTGGCCAAACTCCTGGCAGTTAGTACATTGCACAAGAGCTTGCTTGTGCGGCTCCTCCACAGTAATTCTACGATGTAACAAGTACTGTAGATTGTAAATAGGATGAACTGCATTTTTCTTCAGTGGCATGCTATCTGGCTCAAGTTCAACTTTAAACATGGGTTGCGGTACTTTTTGGCTATTGATGATGTTTATCACGACTTTTGGTTTAATTTTTTTTCTAGTAGCGCACTCTTTATTTCTTTGGTATCTACATTAGCTTAGATGCCTTTGATGACAACTTGCAGGCCCTTCGAACTTTTCAATTGGTAGGTATAATGATTTGTGTTTGACTCAATTAGATAGTTAGAAATTTTCATAAAATTCTCTTCGTTGTAGATCTGTAGTTAAGTTTCTGCTATATTTCCTTTTTTGAGAGGTATTATTTGATAACTGTCATTGCCGATAAGTTGAGTGATCTTTTGTACGAGAGCACTCGGGCTTTGCTCTGTTCCCATCCTTTGCATTTCGCGGGCTGAGCTTATGCTTTATTTGGACATACCGATCGATCCCAATTTGTACTGCCGCTTTGATTTTTGGAGTTTCCTCTATCTGTCGCTGACCACTTTTTAATGCATTCGCCTCAGAATTTGGCGGAGTTTCGCTAGGAGTATCGTTTGAAGCTAGGTGAGATGATATGCTCAAGGGATGGGAGATCGCAGATTCGGCGCTCCAAGTCGTGCTTGCTATAGTACCTGATGAAAAGCTTGCGGTACTCATTATAGCGGAGTTAGTAGTTGTTGTTGTAGTTGTGCTTGTTTGTGTTGTTTTTGTAATCGGGCTTTGTAAAGAGATAAGATTCGGAGTTGAGCATTGTTGGCTCCATGAAAGCATAACATTAGAGTTTAAGTTTCCCAATTGAGACTGGTTGCGTGTTGTTGGTGGAGTTCTTTGAATACTCATATTTAATTTTAGATTGATTTTCTAAATTTAGAATCGCTTTGCCATCAATTCTCGTTGACGTCAATATTTTAATATTTTAAATTTTCAAAATCCGTTGAAATATAACAAGGGAAGATATTCTGGTCACCTTCACCCAACTGAGTCACCCTGTGCCGCTCATATGTGCGACAAGAGCAGCTGATGTGTACTCGGAAGGAAAGACACCAAAGGAATTGAGTGTTTTTAGGGTTCCGTACCCATAGGGAGCTAATGGGACCCTATTACTAAGCTTAAGATGTCCGTCCGTCCGTCCATCCGTCCGTCTTCTGCTCTATCTCATGAACTGTAATAGGCAGAGAAGCATTGTTCTTTAATTTAACCTTTTGTTTAACAATTTTTTTTTTTTTTGTAGTATACTTTTAGGCTGTTAAATATCCACATAATTCTATATTTTAAGCAAAAAAATCTTGTACGATGGTACGGAACCCTCCGTGTGCGAGTCTGACTCACACTTAGATTATTTTTTTTTTTTTGTTTCTATTAAAATTTTTTTGTTTTTGTTTTAAACTTAAACTTGCCTGCGTAAGAAGCCGCAATGTGGCATACTAGCCTGGGATATTCCTATTGCAACCGATTGCAGGTAATTATGAGCCAATATTAATATTAGTATACTTTGGCTTTTCACTAAATTGTTTTCTTTCTAGGAGCACAAAAATTCACTCACTCACATCGATGATCTAATTTAGTTAAAACTCTATTATTATTTACCGTTTCAAAAGACGTATTTCGACTAAAAAATTTTATAAAGATATGGTATAGAATCATAGTTATACATATATTCACTACCCTGACTCACTATTAATTCATATACCTACGATTTTACCACAAATCTATTTTTCAAATTCTTTTAAACAATTATTGGAATAAATAAACTAAATGGATTTTCTACTTGTTGGAAAGATTGTGAAATCTACTTTTATAAAAACACTAGTCGGCCCGGCAAACTTCTTTTTGCTTTCAAAAAGCTTTTGTGCATTTGTTAGTAACGTTGTCTCGCCCAAATGTTAAACAATATATCGTTATATATACAATAGTAGTCCCGGCACGCAGCTCATATTACAAAAAGGGTCTTTAATTATATTAACATATGTAATTCTCTGAAATGTTGGATTTTGATTGATTTAAAAATATGTCTCTAAGCTTTATATGCAAAAATTTGTCCACCATTTCCAACCTTACCGGTAGATTTTCTAAATATAATCACACAGGTGATAATTACGAATACAACAAAATAATAATCAGACAAATCGGACCAGCCGTTCTCGAGTTAACCCCTTTCACACATTTTAACAATTAATTTTTTTATATATAGATTTTACAAAATTTATTTAGCATGTATTTTATTTTTCATAATTTTTTTTGTGTAGCAACTGAGAAATATACAATGAAACCAAATAGAAATCAATATCTCAAAACATAGATTTTCGACATAAGCTATTTTGACTTATTGACACAAATATATAAAGATTATCAAGCTAAAGCACAGAAACGTAGAAAAAACTTTCTTCAGTAAAATTTGTGTTTGGAACACATGACAAAAGGGTCGGTATTATGTTCGTTTTTACACGTAATCCGACAGAAGTTGTCAATGTTGTATACAATGAAATGTTTTAATTTGTTTGTTTATGTATATATCACATATGAGCAAGATTGGAAGTAAAATACACCAAGTTTTCAATACAGATTAAATAAATAATAATAAAAAAAAACACTTTCACAGCTTTAAACACATGCTTTTTTTTTTTGTTGAGCTAGGGCGTATCTATGGCGCGTCGGGAAAGCCTTAGAAAACCAACATACTTAGGCCAATGGATACCAAAAAAATCTCTGATTAACTACAATTTGTTGTGTATGCAGGATTAAACCAACAATACTTAGATATTGCTGAAAATTACGAGTATAATTTAAGTTCCAAAGTTAAGTTCTTGTATATTTCGCTCCTTAATTCCTTTAATCTTTGAATTTGCTTAATGTTAAATTCATTTATTATAATTCGTAATAGTGCTGTGCCGGTTCCCTAAGTATCTTAGGATCCTTATAAAATTGACTTCACTTGCTTATTGAAAGTTTATTGAATGCCGAAAAGTTCAGACGATATTTTCTCACTCTCACTTACTATTTATATTCAGTCGTGTGCTGAGAAAATTTTGCAATGGGCAAAGCCAGTAAGTACGCCAGCAGAATGTATTCTTCAAGTTGATGGAGTTGATCAACAATAATCTTATCCTTATCGTGAGGCGATGGGATCATTACCTGTCCATGGTAACGATACCAAATCTTGCTTATGAAGTCTCATATGCAAGTCGTTTTTTGGACAATTACAAGAAGGAGCATGTAACAGCTGCTAAAATGAATCTTAAATGCCTATGGCGAACAGCTACAGTGACTCGTACTATGCTGAAGGTGTAGAAACCAGGTGCTTAAAGGAGGATACACGTACATCATATTGTTTTGTGATGCACATTATCTTGTTCGTCAATTCACTCCACTGTGACACTTTAGACAACAGAAGCTGAGTACATTGCGGTTTGTGACGACGTCCAAAGAACTGATATGGGTTCGTCATTTATTAAGCGAACTATCTGATGATCAGTCAACACCGCAATTGTGCTTAGATAACCAATGTGCTATCAAATTTGTAAAAAAAAAAAATTATTGTAGCTCAGAGCAATTTATAGCATTTTAGTTCTAAAAGACATCCTTGCAGCCTGAAATAAGAAGAAGCAGAATCAGACTACAGAGTGGCTGTAGCAAAAAATAGTCAGCAGAAGAGAGCAGAGCAACAAAACCCTGAAGTTGTATTCCTTCCTTTATAATAAACTTTATATTAATTACCTTTCAACAATAAGCATTAATCCTTACATTTGGGGGCTCAATCGTTGAACGTTTTTAA
This sequence comes from Amiota mariae, assembly GCA_035041805.1. NCBI lineage: Eukaryota > Metazoa > Arthropoda > Insecta > Diptera > Drosophilidae > Amiota > Amiota mariae. The sequence continues at coordinate 94,466 of JAWNKV010000073.1, forward strand.
GTGATTGCGTCGGAGCCAAGACGCATTGTTAAAACTGTCAAATCGAGACAAAAAAGTATATTCGTTTGAATTAAAACGACGCCAGTATGACGCGACTAGTAGACTTTAAAAGAATTCGCGATGCATTGAGCAACGGAAAAAGAACAACATTTTGTTATTACACAAACTGATTTTCAAAAGGGTTGGTTACCGCGAAAATAGAAAATAATTGCATGAATTTGCAGGCTTTAAATTTAATAAAGATGACCAGCGGCATAGCGAAAAAGTTGCATACGTCACGGAAAACCTATCCAAGAATGATCTGGTTGTAATATGCAATATATTAAACTTTCAGCACAATACGGACGATTTAACCGAACATACTTATACTTCACAATTTGCAAAAAGAACAGTTGTTGGTTGATTACGTTGACGAAGACAAACAAGAAGAGGGTAGCGACAACGATGAAGGCGGCGACGACGGCAACAACAGCAGCGATTCTGACGAAAATTCGGTAAAGAGCGAAATGCGTAAAGAATAGCTCGCACATTACTCAGCTATGGCAAGAAGTAACAAAGCAGTGTTGGTGCAAAGTGTAAATATGAGGGCACCAAGGTTCGCGTTGAATTTCCGAGATATCGAAGACTCAATACTCCCATTTAGTGGTAGCGATGCGCTTCCAGTGGAAAGTTGGATTAGAGATTTTGTGAAAATGGCTATCAATATGGAATGGGATGACTCACAAAAATTAATATTTGCTGAAAGATTGTTAAAAGGCGTGGCTAAAATGTTCATAGTGAGCGCGGTATCAAAAGTTGGCGAATGTTAAAAAAGGCGCTCATCAGTGAATTTCAGACGGAAACTAATAACGCACACATTAATGGTTGAAAGAAAAATTAAGAAGAATGAAAACGATGCCAGTATGATGCGACTAGTAGACTTTAAAAGAATTCTCGATGCATTGAGCAACGAAAAAAGAACAACATTGTGTTATTATACAAACTGAAAGAATATTTACTAAAAATAAAGAGTTAGCTTCACGTGGTAACATTGAAAACAGTGCATTAATGCAGTATGTAATCGACGGCATAGATGATTTGAACATAAACAAATCGATCAACGCATAAATTCTAAAAGAATTTAAAGAAAAAAAGAATACAGAAAGAGTAAAACAATATGAGAATAAAAACAGTAATGTGTCAACTAAAAAAGAGATTAAAACGAATAAAGAATACACAAAATTAAGATGCTTTAATTATAGCACAAGCGCAGAGAATGCAGGGATAAAACGAAATCCTTTGGGTGTAACCAAAGGGGTCACATTGCGAAAGATTGTCCAAAAACGGCAAAAAATTGAGCGTATTCATGGACTGCAGAATGAAGACAGTTCGCAACAAAACCACAATACCAATAGGGCAGTTTGTGGCTGACATTGAAGTCGACTCGTTACAAACACAGCAGAGAATGGTTGTTGTCGCTGACGATAAAATCGAGTATGATGGTCTTCTCGGATATGATTTCGTGAACAAATTTTGCATCACAATAATTCAATGTGGCTATCAATGTGTCTATATGATGCCAAGGCGAATTATCTAAATATTTACAATGTTGTTGAAAGGGATAACAATATTGTCGTTCCCCGTCATTACGAAGCTGTTGTGCAAAAGATGATTGACACATATGAACCAGTCGATCTAAATAACAGAGATGATGTCATGCTGAAAATAGTTTCTGAGAGTTCAATCGTGCCATTTCAACAGTCACTAAGCCTGTTACCGATCAACGAACATAAGTTCATCTAAATAAACAAATTTAAAAAAACAACAACATATTTTGGTAAAATTTCATTTTATTAGGCAAATTTATGAAGAGGGTGGTTTGGGCTACCAAATGAACAACTGACTGATATTCTCACTTAACCGCCTAAAGCTGGAGATACGCAAACGACTTCAGCGTTAAGCTGCATTGTCGACAAACGCAGCAATACAGCTTCAAACTACACAAACGACTTCAATGATAAGCTGCAATGTCGACAAACACACTATTGCAGCTTCAAAGTACACAAAGGACGTCGAGGTACATAAACGACTTCAGCGTTATTGACTTCAGTAACAAAAAACAGCTGTGAATTTGAAAATTTAAGAAAGTAATTATTGAAGAAAGGTGTATTAAAAGTTGAATTATTAAAAAAAGGAAGAATGTTTATTTATTATCATGTAATAACGTAATAAGTAATAAGTTCTTTTGGTTCACAAACAGCTGTTTTTTGGTTCACAAACAAGTTCTTTTTCCATTTACCAATACTGTTTTCTGTTCGCGACCAAGCTATGTAACTCGCTCCATACGATTTCATATATTTCAACTTTTGTGTTTTGCCGCACGAACGCAGCAAAATCTGATTTGCAAGATAACTTCGTTTGTATATCTCCTGCTTGAGAATACGTATCTGACTTGAAGATGCAGAAACAATTACAGTTATGTCGCTGAAGCAATTGTTTTTGCGTCTTCAAGTCAGATACGCACGTTATTTGTCGTCGTTATTTCGACATGCTTCCTATCGAATCTAGGTGGTGTGTGGATAAAGTTCAAGGATGACATGTCAGAAAACATCTAACTCGTGTTAGTTCACGGAGTCCCGATCCCGAGATGAATGAGGAGATATATAACCAGGCTCTGCTTTTCATCAAAGACATGTGTTACCTCATGTGCGGCAGTCAACAACAGCTGACAACAAACATGCGATTTGCATTGCTAAACGATTAATCTGTTGATGATTTCTCAAAGCATTTGCTTACTATCAATTATATCCGAAATAAATTCGACTTCGCCAATTTTTTGCAATTTCGTCTCAACGAAAGACGAACTCATCAACAAAGTTCTCCCGAACATCATTGGAAAAATCACAATTCGTTAAGTGATCAAGCAAAAAAGACTAACTTTGGCCATGCCGATGTTGTAATACTCTTCACGCCCCTTCTAGAAGTCCAAGAGACTTGAAATTGGTGGATACGAGTCAGTGTGTCCCAATTTCAGTTCAATAGTATAAAAAACAAAAAAGTTGTTCTAATAAGAACTTTCAGTTGGATCCCTGTTTGTATGGGGCGTACCCCCTAGTGGTCCGAGGGTCTTGAAATTTAAATGGTTGGTGGATATCGGTCAGAATCTTATATTTGTACTATGGAATTTGGACACTATAAGTGTCTGACCCATAGCCACCAACCTTATGTATTCCTTAATCCTCGGGCCACTAGCTGGGGTGTGAAGAGTATTACAACTTACTATTACGCTGTCCGTCCGTCTCCTGCTCTATCTCATGAACCGCAATAGGTAGAGAGTTGAAATTTTCACAGAGTGTATAAATCACTTGTGTGTAGAACGACAAATACTAAAAATACACATTTTTAGAAGAATTCTTCTTTAATTTAACCTTTTGTTTACAATTTTTTTTTTTTGTTGTATACTTTTAAGGTGTTAATTGTAGTATACTTTTATGCTGTTAAATATATACATAATTTAATATCTTGAACAAAAAATCTTGAACGATGGTACGAAACCCTCCGTGTGCGAATTTTGGCAGAATTTTTTATATTTTTTCTTTTATTCTGTGAGATTTAAAATTAATTTGCGCGAAAAATTTTGATTGTAGAAATCAAAATTACGTATCAACTTATTTTTTATATTTCCTTTAATTAGCGTTTATAATTTCTTGGTTTTGTTTCTGTGCTTTTTGTGGTTTTTTTGGTTCGCTCTCCAAATGGATTTTGTTTACATTTGCTCTTATACATAGTACAGTGATTGCGGAAAGTGTGCATATTTCGTTTAAATTTTATTTTTGTTTTTTAATTATATTAATTAATTATATTTTTAATCTTAAATGCATTGTTGTATTCTGAAGTGTAAGAACAAATCATTTACTCCTAACAGCCGCACTGTAGCATGTTGGTTGTGTGATAATGCGACCCATGTTACTTGTGCGAATATAAATGAAAGAATTGCCGATATTATCGATCAAAATATAGGTCTTCGTTGGTCTTGTCCTAATTGTCGGTCTGATGAGATAGATTTTCGTAAATCTATTACGTTAATGCATACAGCTTTCAATGATCTAGCGAAAGGCGCTTGAACGATAAGTTCATAGCTTATGATAAGTCTTTTAAATATATTAAATCCTTTGATATATCGCCTTAACGAAAACAGCGTCATTCTCCCAAATCAAAAACTTCTTTGGCACCTTTAAGAATACAAATTCCATCAACCCCCACTATTTGTATACCAACACCTACTTTTACTATACCTATGGGGCGGTTGGAACTACCGGTAAACTATCATAAGAATTCTTATGCATCTGTTATGCAGCATGTAGCGGCAGAAATAGCGTCTACTAGCTCAAACACTCGAGATTGTCGTTGTTCCCTCTGTTAATCTCTTCTGACTTGGTGTCTATTGATAATATTGATGACATTGAGTTTATTTGTGTAAAGATTTCATTTGCAATTTCTAATTTATTTATTACATGATCCTATATCCCACTAGCTTCTGATGAATCTGTTTACTAATTTCTTCTGACAGCTATTAATAAAGTTTTGCCTTTTATCAAAGATACTAATAAGGTCTTAATCATGGGAGATTTTAATCTTCCAAATTTTTTTGGACGGCCTCGGATAAATGTAAATGGATCTTTCCCTTCAGCAAGTAAACTACATAGCTAATAACATTAACCGAATTTTAGATTTGGTTTTTACCGACACCATTAATGATGTTCCTTGCTTCGAAGTAATCCTCTCTCTACTCCAGAGGATGCTTATCATCCGACTTTGGAATTAAACATCTTTCTGAATGGGTTTGGATTTCGTTCCAATAATCCTCCTAATTTTCTTTCTACATCAAGCAGTGTTTTCTGCTTCAAACAAACTGAATTCTTTAAGCTAAATTCCCTACTTATAGCCACTGACTGGTCTTATTTGTATTCATGTGATGATGTTGAACTAGCTGCAAAGTTTTTTTATACAACTATGAAAAATCATTTCAAATTTTGTGTTCCGAAAATTAAACTGAAACACAACCCATATACGCCACCTTGCTTTTCTTGTAATTTAATCAAATTAAAAGATTTTAAAAACAGACTATTTAAAAAATTTAAAAGGTCCGGTTTGTCTGCTGATTATACTAAATACGCTATATCCCGCTATAATTTTCAACACGTAACACATTCCTCAATTTAATCAATTTAATATGCCAGTTATTGATTGTAATACAGTATTACAATATTTAAAATCTTCTAAATTAATGTTTTTACCAGAACCAGACGATGTACTTAGTTGTATTCTAAAGCGATGTGCTGATGCTTTGGATAGACCAATCTGCAAATTGTTTGTCTTATCTCTGAATACCTCTGTTTTACATAAAATTTGGAAGCAGTTCTATATAATCCCCTTCCACAAAAAAGGCAACAAAGGAATAGCTAAACTCTGCGCTATTCCGAAGTTGTTTGAACATATTATCACCGATCAGGTGCACCATTTCGTTCTTCCTTTATTAAGTACTTCACAACACGGTTTCAACAAGAAACATTCGACTACAGCCAACTTATTGGAATTTACTTCATTGGTCAGTAGTTTTTCACAACAACATCAAATGGATGACAGTGTTTGTCATTCGTACTCGTCAATAAACTGAATACCTTTGGTTTTCCTCCCAATTTAGTTAGCTGGATTACATCCTATCTAACTTCCAGAACCCAAAGAGTTATTAAAACAGCTGTATCTAAGACTATTTGTGTAACACCTGGTGTCCCTCAGGGTAGCCACCATGGCCCATTATTTTTATTTTTTTTTTTTTCTACTTTCTCTCCCACGCCACTTTCCCCACCAGAGCCCGCGCGATTCAAAATTTTTATAAATGATACCATAAAACATTCTCACGTCTTTATGTACGCTGATGATGTTAAGTTATGCTTATCTATTTTATCTCCGTTCCAACAAATGTTTCTTCAAGAAGATTTTGATCCTCTCAAGGGTGCGCCAAAAAATATATTTCGCTTAATTGTGACAAATTTAAAATTATGTCCCTTTACCGTAAAAATGTAATTGTAAAAAGCTACCACATTAATGATCACACTCTAGCATGTGTCACTCAATTCAGTGATCTGAGTGTGTTTATGGATCCAAAGATGCATTTTGGCTTGCATATCTCTAGTATCATTAGTAAAGCTAGAGGTGTATTAACGTTGATCTAAAGAGATTACACCACTACATTATTATTCACTTTTTTGGTTAGGCTTATTCTTGAATACGCATATTGGTTATTGGATCTACATTTTAAAAAGTATAGTGATAGTATTGAGTCCGATAGTTCAGTACCGAAGTGACTTGTAGTCGATACCCAGTCTTGTTCAGTTTGTAATGGACTCCAGCTCGCACGGTCTCTGGGGGGGAAAGTGGCGTGGGATAGAAAGTAGTTTTATAAGAGATTGACTTCGTATTACATAATGTGCGCAACAAAAACAAACACAATCCAAAATATTTTCTTTCATTGGGTTAATGATATCAATTGTTATACATATTTAATTGGTAGCTATTAATAAAAGTAGAGTTATTATACAATAAGTAAAAAGTGGGTTCATGATATCAATTGGTATACATATTTCATTGGTAGCTATTGATAAAAGTAGAGTTATCACAAAATTAGTAAAAAGCACACCACGCTTTTTAACAATAACATAATTTTTTGTTAATCACTTTATTCTTATTTTAAACTTAGTAAAAATAATTTAATTATATTTTATTTTTATCACTGTTGAACAAAATCTTCATCGCTTCCTCTCACTTTCACATCAACTGTCAGGGCTGGCTTAGCAGGGCTGATCCTGTCATACTTCCCCCGTTGAAAAAATGAAATGGAATGGTGTACGCCACTTGCCACTCTCTTGCAGAAATGGCAAATAACTAGTGCTTCTCTTTCTCCAGAATGTCTGCTGCATCTGACATACAAGCTGCTGATGTGTTTTACATTTAGTTCATCGATAGCTGCGAATGATGACCCAATGAGAAAATGGGTTCTCTGAAATAGGACAAAGTGGACGAGAATTTAATATAGCTGAGATTTCACAAACAAGAGTCCGAATTTCATGAAATGTCATGATCGATTTACCAAAAACATTCCTTCGACCGTTTTCTGACCTCCAATTGGCCAAAATCTCTGCCTCAACACAGCAAAAAAAAATGGGGACCAGCATGCAAGAACCTATGATGAAAAAACATGATCACCTAGGTCACTGAACAAAACAAATGCAATAAATATGTTCCATTAAGCTCCGAACGCAAGTAAACATAAGCGTCATATGCTGAAATACTCGCGTCTCAAAATGTGTGTATTTCAAAATTGGCTTGAGGTAGCATAAAAAAGCGAGGAAACTTTAAACTGCAAACAAATGACAATTGCGATATGAGCTCTTAAGTAAATCTAAGTCACAGTGTGCCAAACTAACTGAACTAAACTGAACAAAACCAACTGAAGAAGTCTAATTCACTTCATAAAAATAATAATAATAATAAAAAAACCATTATTTATAAAATATCATAAAATACACATAAACTTAAATGATAAAGTAAAGACATAATGAATGAACAGATCTCAGGTAGAACAAACTTTATGGTATTGTAAAGTAATTTAGTTGGTAGGTAAAATCATCAAATCATCAGATTAGATCATAATGGACAAGTTCTAAGATGTAATTTTTCATGAACTTTCGACTAAACCGGCTGTGTGAATGGAGCTGGTGCTGAATCCACCTGATGTTCTTTGCAATAGATATCCAAATCCATTAGATTGCTTTGAACCAGTACTACTCAATTGTTGTTCAAATTGTGAACGTACTTGACGTGATTTAAGTGAACCAACTTTGTATCCCACTTGTTGATTTTGATGATGATGTTGCTGTTGGGCAGATAAAGATGATGTTGGCATTTTTTTGGTTTCGGAGGTCTTGCTTGAGCATCATTTTCAGTAAGTATCTCTGGACTGATATCGTTGCTGTTGATGGTGTTGATCCCGTGTCTGTGTACGTGTAGCACTTGCTACTGTAACAACGGAAGCAGCATAACGGATGATCATGCAGCTGACCCAATGTATTCTTGAAATAGTTCACAAGTCTCGTCTATATGCATTTTGCCGTCAGTCTGCTCAAAATCACTACTGGCTGGTACAATATTTACTGGAGACGGCGGTAGCATTTGTTGTCGTAATCCGCTTTTGCTAAGCGCCATTTCCCAACTTTTTTGATGATTGATTTGTTAGCCATCGTGTTTGTGCTTGAGTTTGTGCCCACGCTTGTGACCCCATTGCTACGACCAATTGATTTGCGTTTGATAATAGTGTCAATATTGCGCTTCCCTTATGATCTATTATTATTATTGTTGTTGTTTCTAATGGACATCGATGGCGGCTTAAGGAACAAATCAGTCTGCTGGAGAATTTAATGCTTTTAAAAGGCTGCGTTTAGCGTTTAGAGTAGTTTTTTTTTTCCTTTGGATTGAGTTAACGTTTATTTAAGTGACTAGTAGTATACCCAGCAAGCATAAGATTGGCATTCGAATTTGGAGTTTTTCGAAGGGGTTCAGTCAATATTGACATGTTCAATATACTTCATAATGGGTTATTGCACATAATAATGTTGCAAAAAATATTGATTTTTGCTGAAATTCCTTGAAGCGTAAGACATATGATGCAACTCAATGTACTCTTTTAAAAACTCTGAGTACTGGCTTCGTAACGATGAGCTTTTTGGCAATATGTTTTCAAGCGATTTGAAACGTCTTAAACCAATATATGTATAATAAGAATCTCCAATCTTATCTAAATTTATTTTAACCGGAAGATGCACCGAATATTGGCCAGAGCTGAGACGCGTGTAAGTTTTCTGGAACAATTCCTCGCAGATTGTATCATCATCGGCGATAGGATTTGATGAGCCACAACAGCTGTCAACCTCCCAGAATCGATTGAGTGATTCTGATAGTTTATCAATATCCTCAATCAAATTTGCGTCATAAGTTGATATTGACAACACTGCATGTGTCCTATTTATATTTGAGATGTACCCAGCAATCACTCAACCAAGCCTTGTTTCTTGTAGAGTTGACAGAATCTGTCCAGCGCACATAAGATCGAAGAATATCCCAGCACCAAGCAGCAATTCGCTGAGCCTTGCAAAAACTTGGATTATCAAGAACAACGTCTTCAGACATATTCCAGTCTGAGGCAGTGAATCTGAAGAAGTGAGGCTGATAATCTGTTATCGTTTGCCTAACGACACCAGCAAATGAAGCCTTATAACATCTATCTTTTGACTGAGCAGAAATATCTGCATTTTTATCAGAAGCAAGATTTGAATTGCCTAGCTCGGAAATCGATATGGTGTCACGATGAATTTATAGCTGCATCTGACTTGCGAAGCGTGAGGTGACGAAATTAAGTTGTGAAGCTGAATCTAGCAAAATGCGACAAGGAACTAACATTCCAGCGCGACTCCTTATGTAAATGACAGCCGTTGCAAGCAACACGTAATCGGTAATGAAATGGTTAGGTGTGGGCTACGAAGTGGACACTTAGGTAAGCGTAGACGAAGTTTGCCCTGGTTTCGGAGTTGCAGCCTGCGTGGCATGAGCTACAGAGTTTTCCGAATAATGAAGGAAGAAGTGATGTTCAAATTGACAGTAGTTACGATGGCTTGATTTGCTCTGTCAGATTATACCGTCAAATATTGGTTTCGAGAGTTTCGTGGTGGCCGCAACTCCACTACCGATGAAGTCCGGAGCGGCAGGCCCTCCGATGCGGTTACAGAGGACAATGTCAAAAAATTATATGAAATAGTGTTGGCTGACCGGAAAGTGAAGGTGCGCGAGCTAGCAGATGCCACAAAGATTATTACTGAGTGCACACGCCATATTTTGGGCGAGATTCTGCATATGAAAAAGTATCTTGCCGCTGAGTGCCGCGCAAGCTCACTCCGGACCAAAAACACGAACGCGAAAGCACTTCGAAAGAGTGTTTGGACTTGCTGATGCGGAATCGGGACTTTTGGCGTCGATTGTTAACTGTTGATGAAACTTGGATCCACTATTACACACCAGAAAACAGAATGAGTGCCTGGCAATGAAGCCGGCACGAGTGCTCCGAAGCGGCCGAGGGAGGCTCGATGGGTCGGAAAGGTTATGGCGTCGGTTTTCTGGGATTTTCATGGCATACTCTTCGTGGACTACCTCGAAAAAGGAAAAAACATCAACAGCGAGTATTACTGTGCATTATTAGAGCGATTGAAGGACGAAATAGCTGCAAAACGGCCTCACATGAACCAAAAAAAAAATTTGTTTTTGCAAGACAATGCGGCGGAACACGAGAGCATCGCAACCACGGCTAAAATCAATGACTTAGGGCTCCAATTGCTTCCGCATCCTCTGTATTCGCCCGATTTGGCTCCCTCGGACTATTATCTTTTCCCAAACCTCAAAAGATGGCTCATCAATAAAAAATTCAGCTCACGCGAGGAAATCATTGACGCCGCGGAGGAGTATTTTGCAGACCTTCCGGAAAATTACTTTTCGGACGGGATCAAGAAGTTGGAAAATCACTGGAATAAGTGTATCGAGCTTCATTGAATAAAATAAAAAAACATTTTAAAAAAAAAATGCTTCATTTCCAAGGAGGTTACTTTTTACCCCATCTAGTAATTTCCTAACTTCCTTATTCCTTGATTTAGGAGTTAATTTTATACTTTGTAAGGTTTTGATGATCATTGGCCTTACAAAATGAACATGATATCTGTGTGTTATTTTGTACAAAGTGTGAATTAGATAGTGACAATTGTGGTTCGTTGTATGATGGGGTAATGAATGAATTTTGGTTAGTAAAAATCAAATTTTGTCCAACCTGTTGGTTAGGAAGTGGCCTTGCATTATCCATAGATCGGCAACCCTGGTCTAAAAATTTAGACAAATCTGTTAAGCGCTCTAATATGAATTTTCATCTGGACAATTAAAACTCGCAAGATGCTTGTTGATCCTTTTTCTGTAAGCAAGCATATTGCATACAACGCAGTACCATCCAAACAATAATATAAATATTGAAACTTCTCAATTTTTTACATATTCTTGCCAATGGTTGTGTTGAACATAGCATAAAATCTTGGCCACGCCATGTAGTGCCCAGAAAATCGAGGCAGGTTTAGCTCGAGAACACGGGAACTACCCATATGTTCATTGGATAACGCATTTTCAGCAATTGCAGTTGAATGAGCACCACTGCATTTGTAGACTGAGCTCATGCGTCAACTTAGATTTTAATTTAATATAAATATTCGGAAAGTCTGCCCGCGCACTGCTTTCTATTTCTTACAGATCACTTCTTTCTATGCTTGACTACTCAACCTGAAACTCGGTATTTATTTGTTCCACCATTTCCACTAGAATTTCGACTTCACAGCCAAGAGCTGTCTTTCCAGAGCTCTGTAATTGGATTTATGAAAATCAAAGTCATTAGTATGCGATATAATGGCTAGTAATAAAGATGATTCTTCTGCTATCACAACCTAACTTTTGCTTTTATGTACACAACACAAAAATATTTATTTTTACTTTTTTATTATTATTTCACAGCTTTGAGCTTGTTTAAAAAATAAATTACGCTTTTCGAACGTGAAAGAATCAAAAATAAAACAAAAAACTTACTAACAACGGATTAACCTTCATTTACCAGGCAATGTTAACTTACGTGCCTGGTCGGAGGACTACATTTGTAGTAACCATGTATTAGTATGGAAGAATGTGTAAAAATTCAAATATTTTAAAATAATACTTTAAATAATTTATTAAGTTTTTATTCAAAATGTGGAGAGCATTTTCGAATATTTAAATTTTTACAAATGTTTTTAAAAATGAGATGTGGTTTGCAAAACTTATATTTCAATCTTGGAAGTCTTTCGAGTATTCTTTCGACTTCCTATGTTATAGTATTGACAACGAACAGAATGCATGCGTTGTTTATCGTTAAAAATATCCGGAAAATGATATTAGGTTGTATCAGGAGCAGAGCTATGACCAATGCCTGACGTGTTTCAGCACATCCTAAAACTTTTAAATTTTTACAGCGCTGTTCGTATGTTGGTATAAAATGCTGTTTTGCCCGACTTTTTAAAAACATCAGTCTTCTGTCTGTTTTCTGAATGTACTGTTTATTTTCTGAAGATATGATAAAAGCTGCAAGAACGCATCAAGCATGTTAAAATATAAAACTAAAAGCCAACGTAATAAAACATTGCGTTTGGTTGAATGTGTGGAGAGCATTTTATACTTTGCATCGATGCCTCCTTTACTTGCATTGTAGTCAAGGATATATTGAGGTTTGTTTTTTTTCTCGGGTCCAACAAAGCTGTATTGAAAAAAAATGTAACTTTTTTTCCCTTTTTCCACAAACTTTGATTCGCAAAATCCAAAGACTGACGACTATTTTGCTCGATTGAAACTTTGATGTTTCAAGATATCTTTTCTTGTTCAATGGCTAAGATCTGATATAGTCCTCCATTGTAGGACAACAAACTAAGTTTTTAATGTAAAACATAATCCTTCAAAATACTTCCTTGATAGGTGAAGTTGTCCAAAAATTTGACAATTTGTTTCAAGACCATACTTCTTCTTGGCAACACCAAGGACCGCTATTGATCTATGTGGGGTCTTTTGATCGGCCAAGCTAACTTAACCTAAAATGATCTCAGTATTTTTGATTCCAATAATGACTGATGAGAACTAATAAAATTGCTGACTCTAAACGTCACGAATGAGGAAGCAAATGATAATATAGCTAGTGTATCAGTGGCAGATTTCGGAAAAGTTATACCGGTATGTGAATGTGAATTGATACCGATTAAAAAGTGGTTCGAAAACTTTGTTTTGAACGCAGACACATATGGGTTAAATGAGAAACAAATGTTTGTGCAGGCAAGGAGCAAAATGACGAAAATGGCTCAATTATTTTTGGGATCAACTCTCGTGAGTGATTTTCGGTCATTACGCTCAGTGTTAGAAGCTGAGTTTCATAAGTACACAAACAATTGAGTGAAAATAAAATGATGAAAGCTTTTTTATTGCTGCTCTCGGGAACATTGAAGACAAATCGGTAATGTGGTCTATAGTGGATGGACCTGAAGTGAAGGGTGAATTTCGTTGTGTGTTGTGTAGTGCAAAGTCATACTTGCAGCTTAGAGAGCAGTAAGAGTGAACAGTAGTGAGTCAAAAAATGAAGTGACAAGAAATAAACATGATTCCCCGAGAAGTGTATATTTCGTTATTGACAATATTCTGAGCGGTGTACGAATTAGATGTTTGAGTGATACGGGATTAGACGTAACGTTGATGCAAGAAGGTATTTATAAAAGCTGATTGGGACACATACACTTGACGAAAGATGAAACCAAGTTGTATGGCTTAGGAAATGTAGAAACAACAGTGATAGGCAGTTTTACTGGAAACTTTGTGGTTGATGAGCAACATACGAAGCATGTTTTGGTGGTTCGAGACGATAAGTTGAAATATGAAGCGATATTAGGTTTTGGTTTCACAAAGAAATTTCAGTTCATTTCAGATGCCGATGGCTTTCAGTTTGCAGCTCTGGATTCGCGGGAAAAGGACTAATGGCTACAACCGCATATTTATAATGTATGCAAAGTGACCAATGAAGTTAAAGTTCCTAGTCGATACAAAGATGCTGTAAATGAAATGATCGCGTCGTTTGTACCTGCAAAGAAAGTTGAATGCCCATATGAAGTCATTTCTGATGAACAATTAGATTGATTGAAAATCAAATATTAATAACAACTAAGTGTTTGTTATGTAGACTCCATAAATGGACCCAAATAATCAATCTATCTTTTATATGACAAATCTTAGTTATCACTGACATATAGTCGCCTATATAAACGAAAATGAAAATTAGTAAAGTTTTCTATATCTGTGGCAATAAGTCATAGAAGCTTATGTCGAAAATCTATGTTTTGAGATATTGCCCATTTTGTGTAAAGTAATTTCTATTTGGTTTCATTTCATATTTATAAGTTGCTACACAAAAAAAAATTATAAAAAATAAAATACATGACAAATAAATTTTGTAAAATATTTTTATAAAAGTAGATTTCACAGCCTTTCCAACAAATTTAAATTTTATTTAGTTTATTTATTCCAATAATTGTTTAAAAGAGTTTGAAAATTGGATTTTTGAAAAAAAAAAAATTATTTATGACATTAATGAAAACAGCTTTCTTTTATTGAATTGGAGCTGCTAAACACGAATATGGTAACGGTTTTCTTTTAACGCGTAACATTTAAAAGTTATGATAAACTTAAGTATGTACCTTAATTCGATTTTAACAGGTCCAATTTCATAAAAAATAGATGTTTTCATTAATTGTCGCGCAATTTTGAATTTACGGGCTACGTACGCTGCCGCTCAACTGAATAAGAACACGACTGGTTTCTTTTCAACTTCCACGAAATATGTGTAATTTTTCCGATTTTCGATTTTTTGGCGTTATGTTGGTACTCATGTCGCTCACTTATGCCGACAAGGTCAGCCATTTGAATGTTTAGCTAATTTTTGATAGTTTTGCTTGCACTTGTTTTGGGTCGTCTTCGATTTTCGGCTATTCCAAAAAATGGACCAACGAATCTGTGTCACACAGACGACTTGATTGATTTTAAAATATGTCTCTAGCTTTATATATTGTACAAAATTTGATCCACCAATTCCAACTTTTCCAGTGGATTAAAACTACTACAAAATCGCGCTCTAAAAAAGGATGAAACAAGAAAATATTCTTATCTGAAGTTATTATGTACAAACTATTCAATATTTATCGTCTATTAAGTAAACAACATACACGTAATATTGTATTTTAGTGTAATACATATTAATGGTGATGTTCATTTTTAATTTTTTTTATTTAATTGTCTATAACGTTTTCGCAAATAACAAATTACATAAAACAATTATATGATGTATAGAATAATGTCTTGGGGATTATATTGCAGTGAATAATTAAGATGTTGGTGATCTTTTGCGTATCAGGTCATTAGGATAGAGTCGCTTTAATCGGCGATGGCTCACGCCGTGGGTGAGACTTTCCGCAAAGTGGTTTGGACGTCTTTGCAGTCGTTGTTGATGACGATTGCTATTTGCAGGATTTCATAGTGCTCCGTGGGCATGATGGTGTTGCGCACAAATCAAGGAGTTTCAGTTATGCAGTGTAGGGCCTTGTTTTGGCAGACCTAGGCTCTCTGAACGCTGCTGGCAGCAACAGTACCCCTGATTTCGATCGAGTAACGCCAAACACGGGTCTTTCTTGTTATTGTGCGACAATTTACTGGATGGCTGCAGCAACCAGTCAAGCCTATGCAACTATGCATAACAGCATGCGGACGTGGTCCACCTGCGGAATGATGCTGGAATCAATCGATGCTAATACACTGCCTTGCGGCACGTCATCTCTGATTTTTCTTACCAATGACTACGAGTCCCGCACTTTGACAAGGAAGGTTCGACCACATAGAGAGCTTTGCAGTAAGGTGTGCTGTTTGGCTGGGAGGAGGCATTTGATCTTGAGAAGCAGACCGTCGATCCATACCATGTCGGAGGCCTACTTAGCACCCAAGAAGAAATATTTTTTTGGCTCAAAGTGCGAATGTACACGATGCAGCTGTTCTGGCGTGCCATGCTGTGTCCTTAAGCCAAATTGGTGGTAAGGTATGGCTCCCTGGATTTCGCGTACTTCCATCATTCTACTCAAAAAGATTCCTTCGAATATTGATCTACAAGATACGAAAATTTTCTCTGATTTACTATGTTTGGGTATCATTATAATCGAAGCGCATTGTCACTGGGTAGGAAAGTGGCAGATACACAATGTGGGATTGAACAGCGTCACGAGGAGCAAAACTCCTTTCTGGGGAATGCTTTAGTCACATTGGCATCAATTTTTTCATGTTGCATTTCTGTCGCCAGATCTGCAGCTTCACTTCTCTTGGAGTGATGTGTTTTATAGGGTATGGATCCACGTCATTCTTTGATAGGGCTTTGGTCGTTTCCTTGATATCTGAAGGGTCGGAAAGATGCTGGTGCGAGTATCTGTTACCTAGCTCTTCTGCAAACGCCTCAGCTCTGTCCGCTTCATTTCTGCACCATTTATTATTAGCATCATTTAGTGAGATGTGTCTGAGTGGCTGCTATTTTACACATTTGGTGGCTCTCCATAGGCTAAATCTAATATTTTGGTGGTCGAGGCGGGTGGTCTGAGCTGAGGTCCGGATTTTCAACAACTGATAGCGCGCTGAATTGGATGCCGGTTTACACCTGCGTTTGACGCTCCAGTTGCTAGAATTTCCATTCTACTGTTTATTATTAAGTTGGTACAAAAATAATGGCCGTTTCCATTTTGTTTATTTTTATGCATGAATTTCGGAATAAATTTTTTAATAAATGTGGTCATGCAATATGTCGTTTTAAAGCGCGTTTTTCGCTCTATCTTCTCGACTAATTATCTTTTTATTATCGTCATACGTTTCTGATTTCCGACCACTTTTTGTGATGCTGTCAAAACAAGAAATTCGCATTATTTTGCTTCACGAGTTCAAACTTGGCCACAATGCTGCGGAGACGACACGAAATATCAATAAAGCATGAGGCGAGGATACTGCTTCCGAACGTACCACACGTAGATGGTTTCAAAAATTTCGCGCAGGTGATACCAGCCTTGAAGATAAAGAGGGTCGCGGCCGCCCATCTGAGATTGACAATGACGATTTGAAAGACTTAATCGAAGCCGATCCTCGCAAAACCACACGAGAAGTCGCACAAGAACTCAACGTCGATCACTCAACAGTCGTACGCCATCTGAAGCAAATAGGGAAGTCAAAAAAACTCGATAAATGGGTGCCGCATGAATTGAACGAAAATCAAAAAATTCGTCGTTTTGAGGTGTCATCGTCTCTTCTTCAGCGCAACAAAAATGACCCGTTTCTCGACCGAATCGTAACGTGCGATGAAAAATGGATCCTCTACGACAACCGGCGACGTTCCGCTCAGTGGTTGGACAGCGACGAGGCTCCACAACACTTCCCGAAGCCGAAACTGCACTAAAAGAAGATTATGGTTACTGTTTGGTGGTCAGCAGCCGGTCTCATCCATCACAGCTTTCTGAATCCAGGCGAAACGATCACGGCAGAGAAGTACTGCCAACAAATCGACGAAATGCACCAGAAGCTTCGACGTATGTGCCCGAGATTGGTCAATATGAAGGGACCAATCTGCTCCATGACAACGCTCGACCGCACGTCGCACAACTGACCTTGCAGAAGTTGAACGAATTGGGTTACGAGACTCTACCTCATCCGCCATATTCACCGGACCGCTCACCCACTGACTACCATTTTTTCAAACACCTCGACAATTTCCTGCGCGAGAAATGCTTCAAAAATCAAGACGACGCCAAAAACGCCTTCAACGCTTTCATCGCCTCCAGAACTCCGGATTAATAAACTTGTTTCTCGTTGGCAAAAATGTATTGATTGTAATGGTTTTTATTTCGATTAATTAAGTTTATTCTGAGCTGAGTGACGTTCATTTAAAGTAGCTGTTTGAAAATTAAATTATTTTTGCACCAACCTAATATTACATTAAAAAGCTGTTTACCTTTGGGGTTGACTCGGTGGGGTACCCAGAGGCGATGTTTTGTATTCCACTCTCCACCAAGTTGAACCAAGTTTGACATTGAATATATATTATTTAGGTAGTCTGGCGAGCATCGCGTTCAAGATCATAATTTGCAATTTGATTATCTTGTTGAATTTTTATAGCAGTTGATCGAAGGGAGGATCACTAGAATTAGTCGTTGGAGTTTGATCTATGATTGGGTGGTGTTATTTGTGTCTGGGACAGGAAAGATTTTATTGTGGCGTTTGTGGTAGTTGGTGGGCTTGCTGAGTTGCTGTTGGCTGTTGAGCAGGCGGCCGTATGTGTGACGGTTGCCTATCTGCGATTCTTGACTAAATTTTTCGTGTTGCTTGCGTTGTTGTTGCTGTTGTTGTTGTTAGTATAGTCGTTGCTGTGTTGGTTGGTGATGTTGTTGTACAAAACCAGCGTATGTGCCTCTATGTTGAGTTGGTGCCACAGGAGTAGCATAACCAGAATGGGAGTTGGCCTCGTGTGGTAGGTGGGCGTTGTTTTGGTGAGCAACTTCTCGTAAATGTTGCAGCCTCAATAGTTGACCGTGTGTGATTCGTTACACAAAGCACACTTCTCCGATTTTTTTATTTTTTTGTTGTGCGAAACAAGGAGGTAAAAATCTTCCAAAGATACCTATGACCCGTGCCACAAGTTATGTCGGATTCATTAGCCTACCGAGTAAAAAACCCCCTATCGCCTCAAGCCCCTTTCAATCCCTACGGCACCGCCGAAGCATTCCTTTGTAGGGAGGAATAATAAGCTTAATATTAAGCAGAAGCCATTGTTCGCTCGTACATTCGAGCACCCCTCATAATGTTGGCAATTTCAGTCATCCACCGATGTTTCCATGCGCCTTACAATCTCAAGTGAGCTGCAAGGAGATGCAAGGCGCGCATACACTCTTCGTCGCTACGCTTCGAAACGGGTTCACTCATGAAGAAGATTCTCCGGATCCTCCACGACATCTCTGCACATACCACAGAACGGATCCGCAGCGTGCACAAACCTGTGGAGATACTGCCTGAAACAGCCATGGCCAGTTGCGAATTGAGTAAATTCGAACTCCACATCACCAGAACGACGCTTTAGCCAATTCGTAATATCTGGGATAAGCTGGTGTATCCTCCGCGACTCTGCCTTACTCTACCTGTGCTGCCAAATGTTCAGGTATCTGGACTTAATCTCCTCCATGTCTGCTACCTGATAGGATGCATGTGCGATATACTTGTCCCTGGCAGCCAGGGCTTCCAGATCGATTGGCAGTCTGCCTGCAAGTATCCCCGCTGCATCGTCTGCCACTGTGCGATACGCCCTACAGATCCTGAGGCTAGCAACCCTGTGAGCACTCCTTATACCACGAAGGTATGACTTGGTTGCAAGTGCCCCGGCCCAGATTAGAGCCGCATAAAGCAGTATGGATTTACTCACCGAACCTTACAGAACCCGAGATTGTTGTCTGGGTCCCCCTAGGTTTGGGAGAATCCTGGCCAGCTTTTGTGTGATGGCAGCTGCTTTTTTGGCTGACTCGTTTAAGTGCCACTTGAAACATAGTCGATTATCCAAGAGTACACCCAGGTATTTGATACAAGGCCTCGACTCAATAGAATGGCTCCCAATTCTCACCGAGAGTGTTTCCACCTTTTTTCTGGAGCTCATAAGAAACAACTCGGTCTTATGCTCCGCTAGACCAAGGTGATTCTGTGCTAGCCATCTCCTCGACGCTGTTACTGTCCTCTCTATTTTGGATGTGACCTCACTCAGAGTCTTTGCTACCACGACAATAGCAATGTCATCCGCATAACCGACAATCTCCACCCCATCAGTTTTACAAATCCGCATAATGCCATCATACATGACATTCCACAGAATTGGACCTAGCACCGAACCTTGTTGGACACCTCCAGTAATGTCAAATGTCCTAGTGCCTTCTTCCGAGTCACAGACCAGGATTCTCTCTCTGAAATATGACACTGCTATCTGGATTAGGTAACACGGTACATCCAAAATGCTTAGCGCGTTTATGATGCAGCTCCAAACTGCAGAGTTGAAGGCATTTTTTACGTCCAATGTGACCACTGCGCAATACTTCTTGTCACCGCCAAGCCATCTAGTGCCATTTAAGCCCTTTCTTGCAATGCCGCAGACCATTTGGATTGCTTCTACGGTACCCCTTCTCGGCCTGAAGCCAAATTGCATTTCAGCCAGACCATTTGGCAACTCCGTGTACTGCTACAATCTGGCGCAAATAATCCGTTCAAAGATTTTCCCAGTGGTACTCAGGAAACACAGGGGCCTATACGAAGATGGTAGCTCTGGGGGCAGGTTTCCTTTCGGGATGAGAACCAGCCGTTGCTTCTTCCAGCATTTGGGGAAGAGTCCTTCTCTCATGCACCTTGAGAAAACCTCACAGAAGACGTGAGGTTTCGCTGCAATGGCTCTCTTAAGGATGACATTAGAGATGCCATCCAGCCCAGGCGATTTGTTTACCTTCACCTACTCAAAGCCACTTCTAGCTTAAGAGTGGTGATAGTGGGCACATTCTCATCTGTAACCTCAAGTGGTCGAAGTATCTTCAACATTCCTCTTGGTGGGAAGAGGGCGGCAACTATTTTTTCCATTAGCGAGTCGGAGGAAGGGACTGATGCCTTGAGTCCATTGAACTTGCGCGTTACAATTTTGTAAGCACAAGGATTCTGATCCACTTCTATAAGTCTGCAAAAGGCATTTCGCTTGCTCCTGCAGATCTCCTTGCTTAGTAGAGACTTGTTGTGCCTAAATTCGTCGAGGACGAGAAGAGTATCGTGAGAAGCAGGATTCCTCCTTCTGCTGCGCTGGAATCTTCTCCGTAATTGATGGCACTACGAGCGAAGTTCCGCTATTGCATCAGTCCACCAGTATTTAGGTTTCCTGCCATTGCTTTTAGTCTTCCTAGGCATAGAGCAATTGCACATCGGATTGCTGACTCGCATTACCAGGCGCTACTTCAAACTCGGATATAAACAAGTCCAGAGTTTCCTTATCCAGCTTCCAAGTTTTACAAGCGATACCCAGAGCCCGCTTCCTCAATCTCAATCTTGATATAGTAAACCTTGCCTGAGGGGAAATACAAATTTGTGTCGCAAGGTGATCACTATGAGTGTCGACATCTGTAACCTCCCATTTTATAGCACTGGCAATTGATGTGCTACAGAAAGTGAGATCTATTGCCGAACTGCCTCTCCCGTTGTCAAACGTGATTGAGTTACCCCTATTAAGTAGAACCATATCCAGCGATGCAAATGCTTCCAAAACAGCCCGTCCGCGCCTATTGGTGCTAGTACAACCCCATTCCACTGCCCATGCGTTAAAGTCACCGGCGATTATGAGTGGGGATCTATGCCTCGCAGCACTAACCAGTCTATCCAGGAAGTCATCAAATGAATCACGACTGACGTTTGGCGATATGTAGCAGCTGCAGAAATGGATACCCCGTATTTTGGCAAAGGTGAAACCATCATACGAGCAGGGGTCTCTATGCTCAAAGGAAGCATTGCCTTGTAACCAGATAGCCGCTTTGCCACTAGCATCCTGCGTCCACACATTTAAGTCTTCCTTCGGCCTATGGAACTCACTAACTAGTAGTACATCAGCCTTCCTGTCTATGGCTGTTTGAGAGAGTAAGTCCTGCGCTGCACTGCACCTATTTAGATTAAGCTGCAGACACTTTGTCATGCCTAGCTTTCAGATCAGGCATGACCTTCTTAAAGGCTTCACACTTGTAACTCCCAGAAGCATGTGTATTCTTACCTTCCGGGCAAATAAGACACGTGGGATTTTCCCGACATGTCTTTGCAAAATGTCCTTCAGCTCCACATCTCAGGCATAATTTTGAGCGGTCCGCACTATTCTTGCATCCTATCGCAATGTGGCCATACTCCAAGCACTTGAAGCACCTTGTAGGACTTATATGTTGTCTCAGACGGCAACGAGCCCAACCCACCTTCAACGATCCCACCTTAAGCAGAGATTCTGCTTCCTTGACCGGTAAGGTTATATTTGCTCTCTTCGTCCCATCCCTAGCAAATCTCATTGCTTTAATGGTAATGCTGCTGGGCTTGATTGCAGGAAATTTCCTAGTAATGGCTGCCCTCAATTCTTCTGCCTCTGTTACTTCATCCAGATCACGACATTATATAACTTCTAGCTGGGAAAGCGATTTCACCGTTGCACAGCTCTGCAGGGCTTCTTTAATCTCCTCCTTTAGAGCTTCCGTCTGTGCGCTACCCTTCTTAGAAAGATGGAGAAGAATTTCTCCCTTGGCAGTTCTGCGTATCCTGCTAACGTTGTCGCCAACTTTCTGGTGCTTAGGTTTCTCTTTTATCGTCCTTAAGATGTCTGCATAAGATAACTCCGACGTTTTAGTAATGACTAGAGCATCGGGCCGTGTTCGGCGAGACCTTACTTCAACTTTTT
This sequence comes from Amiota mariae, assembly GCA_035041805.1. Classification (NCBI taxonomy): domain Eukaryota; kingdom Metazoa; phylum Arthropoda; class Insecta; order Diptera; family Drosophilidae; genus Amiota; species Amiota mariae. Next base: position 116,661 of record JAWNKV010000073.1, read on the forward strand.
TAGATGGTGGTTTGGAAGGTGCCCCACCCTTACTTTCAGGGGATGGTCGCTGCGTTTATGTCTTCTTCTTCCGCTTCTTCCGATGCTCAGCTACTTGCTATTTATTTTCATTTGGCTTAGGATTTTCATCTGCAACCCTCAATGTACACGTGGCGCTATCAGGATTATTATTTATACCTGATATCTTAACAGAGGATGCATCCTCCTTCGCTATATTTAAGCTAGCCGCACGCTTCACCTGTGCTCTCCCATCTGTCTGTACACCGACCGTGACGACACTCACTGCTAGCTGGACAGGAGGCAACTTTTTGTTAACCTCGTCACTGTGAAGATTTATTGCCGTAGGTAACAGTTCCCTCATCTCGTTGTTAACGTGCCGCTGCTTCTCCATAATCACAGCAAGCTGCTCTAATTTCCTCATTGCGCTTGATGTATGCGGTTCCTCCGGACAATCTTCGTCCACTTGCCTACTGTTATCAGCCGTCGTCTTTCTTGACTGAGGTGATTTCGACTTAGACGACTAAGCAGAAACTGAAATAGGCTCACCTAGTGCAACACCCACCTCTTTCTCCCTTACTTTTGCATGCTCATTTACTTGTGCCGACGGCTTATTCTCCACTGCGGCATTTGTGATTTCCACCTCTGGCACAATTTCTGATCCTACTTTGAAAGGAGAGGGCACTTCACTTGCGAAGGATACCTCCCGCGGTATCGTTTGTGGATCTTCAGCCTTTCTTGGAAGCACATCTTACTGCTCCGCCTGAAGACCAAATCTCCAGATAAATTTGTAGCTTTGTCCGCTGCGGCAACCAAGTTGGCCATTGCCGTAGTGATATTCTTCCCGGAAAAATTCGACATTTCTTGATTTGGTTTGCCAGCGCATCGTGTGCAGGAGGGCGGGCCTGAATAGTCAGGAATGGGTATACCCTTGGGACACAGTCCCTACCCCAGTTCCCTGAAGCCTGACCTACGCTTTACCAGTCCCGGCACTTACGGACGGACTGGAGCTCGCTCGGGGCAACGCAGCTTACTGAATTGCGTCTAATGTACACTCCCTAACCAGGGTCCAAAGTGGCTGCTTTCTGACCAACGTCACGCCTGCCGCCTCGGCAGAGCAGGCTCACATCACCCCTTCACCATCATTAGCGGAAAAACTAACAACGATTCGGAGACTCCCAGCGCGACGTGACGAGGATCGGTCATCTCCGCGTTTTAGGCCTATCGCCAGGCTTATATTACTGCCGACCTATTAGGTTGAGACGCAGACCAAGAAGCCGCCCAATATGGGAACAGACGCTCCTGGATTTGGGAAAGCTTATTACGAAGAGCGGTTTCCACTCGTCCCGTCACGAAAACTTCACAAGGGTGTGCAGACTTTTAAGCTACCCCTTCCATTCTAGCCGCTCATTGGTCGGGGACTGCTTATTCATTATTCGCAGCTAACCTACATATCTGCAGGCCGTCCACTATCCGCCACCTGTGACCCCCACTGTAGCTTGAGCAACGCCGAGTGACTTTTCCGGTTCTGTCGGGAGCTTTGTGCAGGAAGTGGTGGCATGATTGTTACCACATTTTACTCATCTAAACTGCTTCCTTCAAAATCGTTTAGTGTGGCCAAATTCCTGGCAGGGATGACATTGTGGGATATCAGAATGTTGATTCGACCAATCGGTTATGTATATTTTTGACGTTTTGACCGAGCTTGGCCAATTCCTTGGGGGTGGTGTGGTGTATTCCTCTTCTATAATTACGCTCTTTTTTAGCTGATAAGTATAATAGGTCACTTCAAGTTCATTCAAGGAGTTTTGTGATCTCACAATCACTTTGTGTTGTGATAGGCATAACTCTAATAAATTGTGGCTGTTGTGTGATGAGTTGCAGTTTCAGACCCAGCTTCCAATTCTGTCTAGCGTGGCGACTTGGTTGGATTTGTGTTGAAATCCAAGTTAACGGATGAATCGATGTTAATTTCTACATCCGGATAGTAGCTCAAGGGACCAAATCAATTGGTGGCTAGCGCAACACATCTTCTAGCACCCTTCGATGTAGTTGGAATGTCATATTTGTCACAAGTGCGACTTAATTTGATTTGGTTTGGGGAGATTGGTCATGATTCTGGTCATCTTTTAGACATTGGATTTATTTTTGATTCACTAATTTGTAGTGAGAACCAATCACTGAGTTTAGTAGCACCTTTCTTTTATACTCCTGATATGGTGTTGTTGGCGAAATTCGTCGGCCACACAAAAAAAATAATGTTACGCGAAAATAACGCGAATCTATGATGATGACGGTGTTATCAGTGACGAACGCAAAAAATAAATTACCATTTATTTTAATTGACAACGCACAAGACTGCAGTCGATGAGAGTTTCATTGCTATTCTTCAGAGGAAAGCACTTTAGTTTTGCATGTAAAATAAAAAAACAGCTATTCAGAACCGTCAGAACTCACTGTGGCTACCAAATAAGAACTCACAACATTTTACTCACTGTGGAAACGGTATTACTTGGTATTGAATGAGTAGTAGTTGGTATCAAATAAACACTTTTGGTACCCAAAAAAAATATTTTATCAACGACGTCTCTTCCTATTAGTGATGTCATATAGAATGAAAAATAATTTTTAAAAAAGCTGAATTTTGAAGAAAAAAATTATTTTGTTTTATTTTAAGAAATTTGTTTACTTTTCTTTACTTGATCTAAAATATTTCATTAATCTCATCATAGATTAACAAGTGTGGCTATTACGAAACTCAAAATGCTAGAGGTGATATGCTCTAAAATTAGTAGTGGCATCGTTACTCAAAATCAAAAGTCAAATTTAGAAGAAAAGTTTTAAATAGTAACAATTACTGGGAAAATCTCCTTGAAAAAAAGAGTTAAAAGTGAATTATGTTTATTGGTCGTTTTTTCCGTTACTGAATGATTTATTCTATTGTATCTGGAGTATCAGTTCGACCGTGTTGTTGATTTTCCTCTCAAGTTTCAGACACAGAGGTATCTCTACGAGTGTGCTATGGAATCTTTCCATCTGATCGTTTAAGGTACTACGAAGTGGTGATGCGTTCGCTATTCGGAGATCGAAACGATTGTTTAAAATTGATTTTATTGTTTCGAAGTTCAAGGATGGTTCGTTATCACAATGTACTGTTTTTGTATTATAAGATACATATGTTTCTTGTTTCCCTTTAAATTCTTTTAACGATATCCAAACTTTCGTTACAAACTACACCCCTTATCTCCACATCTTTCTAAGTTTCTACTTCGGGAGTATCGTTATACAAACTGTTTAACGTGCTATTAATATAATCTAATTTTTTTATCACATTTCTGTTGCTGCAATGCAAGAGCACTGTTGAAAGCCGTCTGTACTCTTATTTTTAACTGTTCCTCAGTCACAGGTACTTTTTTTTTATTAATTTCCTGACACAGAATTTTATGACAATCTGCACTGCTTAGATTAAATCCCTTAAGCTGGTTCGATAAGCTGACTATTTCCATATCGTACATAAAAAACCCTTTATTTATTATATCTGTGTCAACAAGTCAAAATAGCTTATGTCGAAAATCTACGTTGTATTATTGTATGTTTCTATTGTATGTACATATCAATGTTTTAAAAAAAAATAATAATAAATAGAAATAAAAAAAATTACTTGTGAAAAAAACTGTGTATCGAACCTATGACGCGATCTGACATACGCATTATTGTGCATATACTCAACCGACGCTTTAGCACCCTCGGCCAACGACTGCTATTGTCTGAAATGGTCTTAGAAGATGTTTTGAGTATACTTATGCGTAGCATCACTATATTCTCTCTGTTACAGTTTGAGTATAAATAAATAACACAGTTTAAATGTCACTTTAATTTACAATTATTCTTTATAAGTTTGTCATTTAATGTGGGTTTTTATGGGAGGTACCCCCCCCCCCCTAGTGGACCGATTCGGCTTTATGTGGTCTGCGATGTCTCCTTCTGTGTGTTACAAATTGCATGACAAACATATAATACTATTCACTCCCGTGAAGAGTAAAAAAATAAAATACATGCTAAATAAATAAAAGTAGATTTTACAACCTTTATTTAGTTTATTTATTCCAATAACTGTTACGAATTAATAGTGGTCAGGGTAGAAAATATATGACTATGATTCTATACCATTTTTTATAAAAATTTTTATTCGAAATACGTGTTCTGAAGCCGTGAATAATAATAAAGTTCTAAGTCAATTCACTCAATTTTCGACATAAGCTACTTTGACTTGTTGACACAGATATTATTGATGTCACACACAAAAAAAATTTTTCAACTCAAATTTTATAATAAAAAATCAGCCAAGTGTGAGTCGGACTCGCACACGGAGGGTTCCGTACCATCGTACAAGATTTTTTGCTTAAAATATAAAATTATATTTATATTTAATAACATAAAAGTATACTACAATTAACAGCTCAAAGTATACTACAAAAAACAAAAAATTGTTAAACAAAAGGTTAAATTAAAGAATAATTCTTCTAAAAATTTATATTTTTAGTATTTGTCGTTCTACACACAAGTGAATTACACACTTTGTGAAAATTTCAACTCTCTACCTATTACGGTTCATGAGATAGAGCAGGAGACGGACGGACGGATATTGTAAGCTTAGTAATAGGGTCCCGTTAGTTCCCTATGGGTACGGAACTCTAAAAAGACTAACTTTGGCTATGCCGAAGTGTCAATACTCTTCACGCCACAGCTAGTTGTCCGAGGGTTTTGAAATTTAGAAGGTTGGTGGCTATGGGTCAGACACTTATAGTGTCCAAATTTTAAGTCGATAGTACAAAAAACAAAAAAGTTTTTCTAATAAGAACTTTCATTTGGATCCCGGTTTGTATGGGGTGTCAAAATTTCTGTTTGATACGTCAAAAAACAAAAACTTTTTCTAATAAGAACATTGATTTAAACAATGTGGTTTGTATGGGAGGTAACCCTCATAGTGGTACGATTTGGCTGACTCCCGAACTTGATCGGCGATTGGTAAAAAGAAACCTATATACAAAATTTTAGCTCAAAAACAGAAGGACTAGGAATGCGAACGGATGGACAGACGGACATGGCTAAATCAACTCGTCTGAATGAGCTGATCACAAATATATATACTGTGGTCTGCGATGTCTCCTTCTGTGTGTTACAAACTTCATGACAAACTTATAATACTATTCACTCCCATGAAGAGTATATATATAACATAATACTGTGTACACATTAATAACTTTTGCTTTCCCAACTATTATTTACTATTAATTACTAGCTATAAAAAAGATTTTTTAGTTGAAAAGAGTTTTTGGTTTTATTTTGTGTTTGCAAAAAAATTTTTGTTTATATATTGCTTCCTTTTTCGGCGCTGTTAAGAAATGCCTTCTACGAGTTACTAGGCTGTTTAATATTAGTTTAATAACTTTGGTAGTATATAAGTTTTGTATATAAAATGCCTCGAAGAAGATCATTACTGTAACTTCCTAACTGTTACACTAATCAAATGACGTACAGTCAATTTATCGACGTGTGTCAATAATACCAAAACTGAAGTCCACGCGATCGATGTCGCACCAGCTATTACAAACATATTTCGTATACCGCGCGTACGAAGTGGCGGGCACAGCTAGTTACGTACATATATACACAATTTATTAATTTTCATTTTCTTTTATATAGGCGACTATATATGTGTCGGTGATAGCTAAGAAACGATGTATAACCTAGATGGATATTTGGGTCCATTTAGGGAGTCTACATCAAAAGTTATTATTATTCGATTGTCAATCAATCTAATTGTTCATCACAATATGTCCAAAATCGAAACGCTCCACATCGTTGCTCTCATCTCCACTAAAAGCTGATTTCCATTGCGATAGTTTGTAATCTGCAAAGTTAGGAGTTTATAAACGGTTGAGTTGGTGTGTGCTCTAATAACGATGACACACAGAGCTCTTCATTCGTTCAGTAGTCACGTAGTTTTGAATACAACTGAAATACTCGCAGCTGCCTCAATGCTGACTCAATTTGAAAATAAGAGAGAATGTGTGTCTTTCAGAGCACTAATAGTCTATGAGAACACTAATTGGCAGCAAGTAAAGTGTAAAGTAGAACGAGTCTCAACTTTTCTTGGTGGAGTGTTTACACTGGACGAGTCTACAAGCAGATGGTCAATTCGCTGGCTACTAGATTGCAAACTAGCCCAGTGGAAATGAGCCTTTACAGTAAGAAATATAAAAATGATTCTGATATTCCTTCAATCATTGTATATGAAACATACAACTTCTACTACTTCACTAACAATATAAAACGATTCTGATATTCCTTCAATCATTGTATATGAAACATACAACTTCTACTACTTTACTTCAATATGATAACGATTGTCTACTATGATCGTGTTCACGGCGCTTAACAACGCTTAACAAGATAAGTGTTTAATTGGTTTACTTTTGAATTGACTTTGTGATTTGTTGATGGTGATCGCGAAGACCAGACGCACGGGTAATTGCAGCCGTTTGAACTCGAATTGCAAGCCCATTTGAACCATCGAGATGCGAGGAATGAAAACATCATCTACTTTGTATTTTTCCTTGATAATCATCGCCTCAATGACGTTATTCATAAGCTATTTCAAAGATAGTCTCGTTCCATTGCATAGTCTAGTTTTTTTGATATTACGCAACATGATGATGACTGAGCCTAGCTTCAATTGCAAATTATGAGGTGGTAATCCAGGCAAGTCGAGAGAATTCAAAAATTCTATGGGATAGTTGCCCACCTCATTCTAATAACTGTGTCAACCGATTTGAAAGAAATTAATTGTCCCGGATCGAAATTTTGAATGGTCGCGTTGAGATTATCGACTTCTTTTTTTTTTCGCAGTTAATCAGACAAACATAAACCATAAAGTTCATCGCTATATTCAGGAAAACTCGCCGAATGAGCTCCTCCTTTGAATCAGTCAACTAAGAGAAATAAGTGGGCAATATATTGAATCCAGTCAAGATGTCAACTGCGATTTTCCCATTACCAATGTCCAACAATTGATTTGGAATAAACATCTGCATTTTGATCTTGTTGCAAAAACACTCGCAAATTTGATTATGTCAAGTGCGCGATTAATTCGTCAGCTACACTTAATCGTGGAATAACTGGAAGAGTCTGACGAAAATTACCGGACAATAAAATCATGGCTCCACCAATAATGTTTTGATTGTCAGGAAGATCTATCAACGTTCTGTCCAGCGCCTCTAGTGACCTTTTGTATGCCATGGTACATTCGCCCAAAATGATTTATTTTCATCTCTGTAGAATTTTCGCCATTGCGCTGTTTTTGGCGATGTTGCAAACTGGTGTCTCCTTGATTTGCATGATCAATGACAATTTTAAGGCAGAATGTGCAGTTCGTCCCCTTCCAACAAAGTCGCTGCTATTCCATGTGAAGCCAATGCTACAGCAATTTTATTCTACGATCGAATCCCTGCCAAAAGCAAATAAATTAAGAGAGTTTTTCCAGTGCCTCCGGGAGCATCCTGGAAGTAAATTCCACCAGTTCCATTGTTCACAGCTTCTATCAAAGAGTCGTACGCAGTATTTTGTTGTTGATTCAGTAAGGAAACATTAGTACGAACTGCTTCGGCTAATGCTTCGGTGTCATTTTGTTGTTCTTTTTGAAGCTCGTTGTTGAATGCACTGTGCATAGGACGATTGGGTATCATGCCCAAATACGCCAACTTTTTATTTGCCATGAAGAAACACATGTCTTCTATCAAGATCAATACCACATTGAATTTAAAGTTTGGCGACGCACACAAAATATCCTCAGACATATTCTTATATATGACCCATAAACCGTTTGGATTCGAAGGGAAACATGTGGATATGATAATCGCAAACAATATGCGAATTTGATACGGTGAGCGTATTATCCCAATGCGAATCATTCTCGAGCAACTGCAAGTATTGATACGCCACACTGTAAGTCGCACACATATGGGACGCCGGACAATGAACATTCACCAACCAAAATCGAAAATAGTCCGGTGTGTGCTGGAAAACGCTTTCGTCTCAATTCCAAACTAATTCCATTTCACGGTGTGATGGAAACCGCTTTGATGTTTTTGAAACCGCCTATTTTGTTACAGACGATTTGGTTAAATTCTCTCTTAGCTGAAGTTATTAAAGGAAAAAAAGTACCAAGAACTGTAGTTTATTGTTTTTCTCGCTAAGCTGCATTTAAAGAATTCAACATTTTAGTTGTTTTAAGGCATAAATTTCCATTTTACCAAAACCACTTTTCCATTGAAGTAAAATAGACGAGATAAGCAAAATTAACCAATGCTGAATATGCCAACCTACTTGCATATAAATTTGAACATTTTTGAAGATTAAAATTTGTCTTTAATTCTACTAATTGATATGTTAAAATTAACTGCATTTGTTGGTAACAGACCTGTGATGTTTTAATTTTATTTTAAAAATGCGTAGAAAGTGATAAGTTCAATAAGCAATTTTAATTAACTCTTTGGCGGAAGTTGGCATGTATGCAACGATGCAAAAAGTGGTGCTCTACACGATTTTTGTTTGTTGAGAAGAGAAGGTTTTTCTTTTCTTTTGGTTTTGTTTTCAGACGTTTCAAACGCCCGATATCAAAAAGCGGTGTTTTCTATCAAATGCCCATATCACATTCGTCGTTTTTTGGATGCACAGTGCTATTATTTTAATTTATTTTTAAAACACAATTCTAAATATATCATTAAAAAAAACTTAATTATTTCCTCCCTCCCTTTTTCCTCGATCATAGCGATCGGTACCTTGGCAGCACTTGCCGATAGATAGATATGCGGCAGCGATAATGATTGATTAAATTAAGTTTACTCTACACATGACTACCGCGTTTATACGTGACCGAAGTTTCTTCATTCAGTTACTCAAAATGAAATTTTGCCAATTCCAGTGACAATAGTGTAAAATCAGTAAATATATGAACAGTGATCATATTGTCTGAACAAAGCATATTATTCAAAAATAGATGTTTGCCGAAGACCAACATTGTTTTGCATTCAAAGAACAAAATCAAATCTTAATACCGCAGTCTCATCTGAAACTTCGTGGAGTGACAACGTGTGACTATTGCCCTTGCTTAATCCTTATCTATTGTTATTTTAAACAAGATTTGAATAAAAACTGTAATTCTTGGCGCTACTTGTGTACAGAAAAAACAAAACATAATATGTATTAAAAAAAAATATATAAAAAATCAGCCAAGTGTGAGTCAGACTCGCATACGGAGGGTTCCGTATCATTGTACAAGATTTTTTGCTTAAAATTTTAAATTATGGGCATATTTAATAACCTAAAAGTACGCTACAATTAACACCTTAAAAGTATACAACAAAAAAAATATTTTTCAACAAAACGTTTTAATGAAGAATGCTTCTAAAAATGTGTATTTTTAGTATTTGTCGTTCTACACACAAGTGAATTACACACTTTGTGAAAATTTCAACTCTCTACCTATTACGGTTCATGAGATAGAGCAGGAGACGGACGGACGGACGGACGGACGGACGGACATCGTAAGCTTGGTAATAGTGTCCCGTTAGCTCCCTATGGGTACAAAGACTAACTTTGGCTATGCCGAAGTGTCAATACTCTTCACGACCCACCTAGAGGTCCGAAGGTCTTGAAATTTATAAGGTTGGTGGATATGGGTCAGACACTTATAGACTCCAAAGACTATCACGTCTTCTGTCACTGACTCAGTAAACATGATTACACTTCTAAACTGCAGTCGGTATCGATCAAAGAAACTTCACAAATAAATGTTCCCATACCAATCAATTTCATTTTTTATCAATTTAACTCCTCACCCAATGCTTCAGGGGGTGTAGCACTTCTTGTACACCAGTCCTAGAAACACCAACCAATAACAATAAACCAGGACTTTGACTCTGCCATTCGAATTTTTTCAAAGCAAACATTCACTATAATAAGCTCATACATCTCGCCCAGAACTCAATTTTAGCCTAAGTAGCCTTCACAATGTCTGTAGCTATTTAAATTCTCCTACCCTTATTACCGGTGACTTCAATTCCTGGCACCGTCTTTGGGGATCAATAATAAAAAAGGCAAAATTATGCAAAAGTTCTTTTTTTAAATAATGGCTCACCTACACACTTTAGTACCCATCATTCCTTCACTCACGTCGACCTCTCTATTGCAACCCCTTCCATAGCCCCTCAATCATCTTAGTCTGTAGAATCCAATCTCTTTTGCAGTGACCATTTTCGTATAATTATTTCACTCTTTGAATTACCTTCACCTGCACCCAAAAATTTACGTAAATTCTTTACAGACCATGCAAATTGGTCGCAATTCTCCGAAGCCACAGACAACAATCACAACAATAAGTCTTTAAGTAACAATATAAACATAGAAGCCGCTACTCTAAATAAGCAATACGCCAAAGTGCCAACATTTCCATGCCCCAATCAACGGCAAATACCCGAAAAAGACATAATGTTCTCTGGTGGAATAACCAGCTTCAAATCCTCAAGGAAAAGAAAAATCGCTACTGGGCAGACCTCAAACGTAACATTTCAACAGAAAACATTTTTCAATATAAAAAAGCTAACGCGTTATTCAAACACGAAGTTAAATCTGCAAAAAGAGTTTCTTTACAGAAACGCATTTCAGAAATTAATCCTTTATTAAAGACATACAAGCTATGGGCCAACATAAGATACTTTTACGGCACCAAACCACACTATTCAATCCACTGCATTTCAACACCTCTACAATAACCAACAAGCACCTTATTGCTGAAGAATTCAGTACATATTGGTCATCCACTTCTAGCGATGCCAACTTCTCTATTACATTCCAACAACATAAAAACAACACCACACCGTTAATTTTTTATACGCCTTCCTCAATAGCCCAACAACTGGAAAAACCATTCTCCCCCTCTGAACTCAACTCTGCTCTTTCAAAGCTAAAAGGCAAGACGCCTGGTCTTGACCGTATCTCGTATCCTATGTTAAAAAAACCTTCATCCATCCGTTAAAACGCGTCTTCTAAATCTCTACAATAACATATTCAGTAAATCCATAATACCTCAGCAATACAAAATAAATAAAATAATACCTATAATCAAACCTAACTCCGACAAAACCAATCTAAATTCTTGCCGCCCTATCTCCCTTAACACGTGCTGCGCAAAAACGCTACATTAAATTATAGCTATCCGACTATGATCGTTTGTGTCTCGGACTAAATCTATCGATATTCGACAATGAGGTTTTAGAAAAGGGAAGTCGATATCTGATACTATATTCCCTTTAGATTATCATATATCCTCAGCCTTCTCCACAAAAAACCACATCTCATTAATTCATTAGACTTCAGTAAAGCCTTCGATAGAATTGATGTCCACTCAGTTATCGATGAGCTTCACAAATGGAAAGTCGGCCAAAAGATGATCAACTACATCTTCAACTTTATGTCCAATAGTAAAATGACAGTGGCCATTGATAATAACTTCTCCTCCACAATACCCCAAGGTTCTCCCCTCTCGGTTATCCTATCTTGATAGCATCAAACTCAACAGAACAATTGCCATCCACAAATAATTCAATTTCTCAGCATATGCAGATGACTATGTTATATTTCAAAAACTGAATATATAGTAAAATCCATACTTGCAATTGATGATCTACTTAACGATATTCACACCTGGTGTGAGTATTCAGGTGCTCAATTATCGCTGTCAAAGTGTAAACACCTACATATTTGTAGAAAAAAATACAGTAACATAAACATTTCTTCATCCTTGCCCCAATAACCAAAGTTGATTCCCTTAAAATACTTGGCATAACCTTCAATAATTCCTACAAATGGAACATTCACATTACAGAAATCATTCTTTTCCTATCCAAAAGATTCAATATTATTAAATGCCTATCCAACAACAAATACAACTGCAACCAACTTACAATAGTCAACGTTATTAAGGTAATAATTATGTCCAAAATAGATTTTGGCTTATATCATTCTGCCATTCGAAAAGCCTTGGGAGCCTTCAGATCAACCCCAATCAACAACCTCCTCTTGAAACAAATATTTTGAATATTGAATGCAGAAGAGAAATGATCTGCACCAATCTGATCAAATCTATCCTACATTCCAAAGACTCCCCTCAAGCTACTCCCGTGCACAAAATTTTAAGATCTAAAAAAACATCAATACTCATTACATCTTGCAGTCACCCATTCCAAACAACTTCACTTACTAGTTAAGCCAGTAACGTTTAAAATTAGCAACAGTCCGTCATGGTCATTTGACACTGCAACAATCAATACTGCGCTCCACTTACTTCCCAATGCGACTACGCCACCAGAAATCTTTCAGAAACATTTCTTATGAATCAAGAATACTTTACAATCCCACACGCTCTTTAACACTGATGGATCACAATTATACAGAGCTTTGTCATTCAATATTGTCACCCCAACTCAATCAAAATATCCCTCATTCCATTTATTCTGCCGAAATAATAGATATTTTTGAAACGGTCAGTATAGCCAATGCTGGTCACGGTCTTTTTACCATCTGTACTGATTCC
>JAWNKV010000074.1:0-15751 GCA_035041805.1 Amiota mariae
AATGATTAAATGAAAAAATACAATGAGAGAGGATAAGTGAATGTATGAGTAAGCTACGAGTACATGAGCGTAACTTCCCCATCGCTAGAATGAAAGATACAGTATGTATCTGAAATTTTACACAAATTAAAGAAATATAAGTACATTGTCTTAAAAAATTATAATTTTTTTTTTCTTAAGATTAATACTATATAATTAAAGGAATTTAAATTTAAAGACTTATATTTCATTTCATTTACATTTTTAAAAGAATTTAAACTTAAAGGCTTATATTTCATTTCATTTAAATTTTTTTATATATATATATATATATTAATTTTTTTTTTAAATTTACATGTAAAAATAAGGAAGCAAAATATGTTTTGTTTCAATTAATTATTCATTACGAAACCTGCGGTTCAGTAATATTTTCTTATTTCAATTTTCTGTTTATGTTTGAGCTGTGTAAATTTCCTAAATCGTTCAACTTATATTTTGGTTGCTCTTTATGTCTGAGAGCTTTATAATTCTTAATATAACCTTGACCTTTTTCCTCCACTTATTCTTCTCTATTTACGTTTCTTTTTCAATATAATTTTGTTTTGTTTAAAGGATATTCTCATGAATGATAGATTTATTGCAATTTCCAGATTCAACATTTATCGCTTTCTCTTTTGTAACAGAATGGTATGAATTATTATAATATTATGTTGCTTTACTAATTTTGTCTTTAATATTCAGATGGTTTTGTTCTATTGTAAGTAGTCTTATTTTTTTGAGTTCTATATTCTCATCCCTTAAATAGTCTTTTTATGTTTATGCTTCTAAACTCGTTATCACAGATTAATTTGTCAAAATGTCCTCTTTGAGATTTATAAAATCTGAGTTTCTCTATAATTGTTTGATTATTTCTGTCCTCTAAATAATAAGCAGTTGCAAATTTTGAAGATCTATCGATAAATGTAAGGAAATCCGACTTCGAATTTGTATAAACGTCCATGTGTATTATCTGTTTTACATCTATTGGTGTTTCTGTTAAGTTAAATTTTTCTTTAATAGGATTTCTATCAAAATTGGATTTCGTACAAGTAAGACAATTATTTCTGAATTTTGTAATAAGAGTTCTTAAGCCAGGAAAGTAAATAAGCTTCTTCAAGCCATTATAATTTTCGTTAATACCAGTGTGTCCAGACTCATTTTTATGGTAATGTTGTATTTGAGTATATGGCTCGACTTCAGAATCTATATCTCTAGCATGTAACGAGCATCGAACAAACTTCACACTATTATACTCTTCCTACAATTGAATGATTTGGTTTTGTAAAATCGTGTATTCGTGGTCGTCTAATTCGGTGAAGATGCCAACCTGCTCTTTTAGTGTAACTGAATATGATTGTGGGTATCCTCCGCTTGAGAGTGTATTGTATCCAAATCGTCCGAAACATTCTTATATAAGGAATCTGTGGAAATTAACAGTGCATTTATTTCATTTGTGGTTGTGTTTATTCGGCTAAGAAAATCAGCGACTGGGTTATTCTTTCCCTTTATATAGTTAATTGTTATATTAAACTCACTTAGTCTAACTAACCAACGTTGCAATTTCGTGTTTATTTTTCCCTGTGCTTTAGCAAAGAGCCATTTTAAGGGTTAATGATCCGACAATATTTCAAATTTGTTGCCATATAGATATGGTCTAAAATAGTTAGTTCCCCAAACTATAGCAAGTAGTTCACGTTCTGTAGCATCGTAATTTCTTTCATGATCATTTAGAGTTTTGCTTGCAAAACAAATGGGATGACCATCTTGCTGCAAAACAGCGCCAAGAGCATCAGCACTTGCGTCCGTCAAAAGTTCAAATGGTTTATGGAAATCGGGATACTTAAGCACCGGTGACTCTGTAATAATTCTCTTTAACTTTTCAAATTATTGGATATGATTAGAATCATTTATGTTCAATTTCACTCCCTTCTTTAAGGATTTAATCATAGGATAAACTACCCTTGAGTAATCCCTCATAAACTTTCGATAATAGCCAGACATGGCAAGAAACGACTTTATTTGTTTTACTGTCTTTGGCAGCTGCAACTTCAGAATGTGATCAACCTTAGTTGTATTGGGTTTTACACCTTCAGGCGTTAAAATATGGCGCAAATACAATGTTTCTTTTGCAAAAAAATTGCATTTATTTATTTTGAGTTTTAAATTAGCATCACGAAGACTTTTTAACACTAGATTAGTATCACTGTGTTCTTGCAGGTTTGTAGAAAATTTCAAAATATCGTCCATGTATACTACACAAATTCTGTTAATAAGGTCCTTTAAAACATTATTGATTAATCTCTGGAAAGTTGCCGGCGCCTTTTTTAAGCCAAATGGCATATGGACAAATTCATAGTGACCATAGGTAGTTGAAAACGCTGTTTTCGGCCGGTTTTCTAGTTTAACTAGAATTTGGTGAAAACCTTTCGCCAGATCGATTGTTGTGAAGTACTGGGCGAGGCCTAATTCATCCAATATACTTTCAAAATTGGGAATAGGGAATCTATCATCAATTGTAATATTATTCAAAGATCTATAATCGATTACAACTCTTCAAGTTGTTTCACCTAAATGATTGGCTTTTTTAGGGACTATCCAAAGTGGACTATTGTAGGGTGACTTACTTTCGACGATAATTCTTTGTCTCAACATGTCATCAATCTGCTTACAAATTTCACGTTCATGAATTTGCGGGTATCGGTATAACCTTGAATAAATTGGGCGGTCTCTATTAATTTTAATTTCATGTTTTATTACTTCCATATTAGTCAGTGTTTGTCCTTCTACATAAATAAGATCACCAAATGCACTAAGAATTTTCTTCAAGGCTTGCCGTTCTAAATCATTTAAATTGAGGTATAGATTATTATAAGGGTTTTGATTAATGTTGACTTCCTCTAACACATTTATTTCATTATAAGAGTATGGTTGTGTTAGTACAAACTATATTATATTTCCATTTAACGTTAGTGTTTGGTTTTTTATATCTATAATGGCATTCATTGGGAAAAAAATGTTTTACCAATGATTGCATCGAAATGTTCGTTGTCAAAATGTGTAAGTTTCCAGGACATGGTAGTATTATCATTAAATTCTAAAGGAACGTCTGTGATTATTTCGTGGCTTATATTTGTTGAACTATTCAATGAAGAAAAAATTACATTTTGCTTAAGTGGCAATCTCTTGAACTGAGGTGGTTTGTTAGTGTCAAGGAGAGAAGTTGTTGAACCTGTATGTATAAGTGCTATAATTTTATCATCATGAATGGTTAACTCTATTAAGGGTAATGATTTTTTAAGGTTTTTGTATGCAAATTTACTTGTTAATCCATACTTTGATTAATGGTTTCTTGTTGTTCTACCTGTAGATGGTCTATTTCCATAGGTGTAATATCATTATTGTTGAGATTTGTTCGTTGTGAACGACTACGATTATTTGTTTGTACCGACTGTCTTTGCGAACTGAAATTGTTGTTTTGATTAGAAAAATGTCTAAAGTCAGATTGGGCTTGATTTTGTATATTGCCTTGTTGAGGTCTTTAAAATTGATGTTATCTCCCAATATTTCTATTTTGGTTAAAATAATCTTGTGTACTGCTTTGTGGAATATTCTACTGAGATGTTGAATTTGGATTTTGCATACTGTAATTTGTTATATAATTATTATTTTTTCTTTTGAAATAATTTTGATTCTGATTCTTAACATCGTTGCGGATGAAATTATTTTCTGCAATAAGTCTAAAAGCATACCTAATGTTAGTAGATTTAGCATTTATGATTACGGATGCCAAGTTTACATCAATATTATTTATAAAAGTCCGTTAGGTAAATTTATCTACACGCTCAGGTTTAAACTCATCAGGTTTCTCACAATCAAACTCATATTTTGCATTTAACTTAGAACAAATATTTCTCAAATACTTAAAATAACTTACGATGTCGTTGTTTAAAGCTGTCTGGGCCCGTAAAGTTCATCGTATGATTCTTTTATCCCAAAATTATTGTCGAAAGCCTTCTTTATTCACACAATGATGGATTCGACGGCAATGTGCGTAAAACGTGGAATGCTGGCCTTTGAATTTTATTAAGGATGACTCTCTGGTAAATATATTGTTTCATTGTAGCATCCGAGTTAACTATTAAAGCCTGCAAAGTATCCACTTCTCGTATGAATGATGACAGCGCATAGGAACTATCTCCTCTACATTGATTATTTGTGCATCTTTTATGATTTCGCTGAGTGTAAGTTGTAATGCCATTATTAAGGGTTATTTCTTCTTGATGTTATTAATGTTATTTTTTCCGTTATTGTTGTTGGTATTGAAGTACTGCGTCTGTGTTCTGCTCATTGTTGTTTCTTCTTTATGCTATTGCTGTTATTTTTTTCCGCTATTGTTGTTGGTATTGAAGTACTGCGTCTGTGTTCTGCTCGCTGTTGTTTCTTTTGTTATTTTTCCCCGTTATTGTTGTTGGTATTGATGTACTGCGTCTTCTACTCGCTGTTATTTCTTCTTTAGTCCCTTTCGTCACGTAAACATTCGATCGAAATAATCTTCGAGTACAGCGTCTCGAAATTTCTTTGACTTTAAAGATAAATGTTGATGAGCAAAGAGGAACCCAAAATATCACCTGGAAGTTTTGCTAAAGTGGTATGTGACTTTAATGGTGAATCAGTGCTGGTTGATCGATGGTTTAAAATTTTGAGCAGAATGCTGATGCGTATGGTTTAAGTGAAAAACAAAAATATGTGCATGGCCGCGGAAAAATGGTAAAAACGGCGCAACTTTGCCTAGAAACAGTAATGGTGAGCACGTATGTCGAACTGAAAGAAGCATTGACCTCAGAATTTTGGTGCAAATTTTCTAGTGCATAAAAAACTTGGTGAAAGATGTAAAAAGGAAAATGAAACATTTAATGAATATGTTTTACAAAAGAGAAAAATTTCTGCGTTAGGGAGTGTTGATGATGAGTCGTTATACATTATATACTTGACGGGCTTAAGATTAAAAATGAATTCAAATATGTTATCTATAACTGTAAATCGTATGGTGAGTTACAAGAAAAATATAAGACATTCGAGCGTATGAATGAAAATGAAAAGCAAAATAAGCCACAATACAGTGGCATAAAAAAAAGTGCGAACGGTGAAAAAAATATGCGTTGCTATAATTGTGGATCAACCGATCACTTGCGTAAAAATTGAAATGTTGGTTCTAAATGTTTTAAGTGTGATGGATTTGGACATATCTCAAAAAACTGCCCGCAGCTATCAAAAAGTGTAAATGTGGCGAGAAGTAGTAAGTGATCGCTCTCAACAACGTTGATGTCAGTTGCCTGGTTGATACGTGGTCTGAAGTGACAATAATAAAGAATAAGGTTTATAAGAAACTTAATAACGTATTAATACAAAAGTGTCATTCAATGTTGCGTGGTTTTGGAAACATGAAAACGCTTCTAATTGGTTCATTTACGGGGACTGTTCATTGTGGTGCCAGATGAAAGAATAGAATACGATGATTTGTTGGTGTATGATTTTGCGTCAAAGTTTCGATTAACACTGGACGTAACTGGCTGCAAATTTTCATCGCTATCAGCACAGGATGATGATGCTTTATTAAATAAGCTAAGTATTTATAACTATCAACTGATGTCGTCGACGGTGGGATGTCCCGTGCAGCTGAAAATAGTACCCGGTGGACAAATCACCCCGTTTCGTCAGAAACCAAGTCGCCAAACAGAGGTTGTAAATGATGTAATTGAAAAACAAATTGAAAACTAGTTGAATGACGGCATCGTGCATGAATCGCACTCGAATTTTGCGAGCAGAGTGGTCGTCGTCAAAAAGAAGGATAGCACGTACCGAGTTTGTGTCGACTTTAGGCAGCTGAACAGTATGGTGTTAAAGGACTGTTTCCCAGTACCACTCATTAATGACGTGATCGAGAGGCTACAAGCGGCAAAAGTATTTATGGTAATTGATCTGGAGAACGGTTCTTTCCACGTTCCAATTGATGAGTCAAGTCGCAAATATACTGCTTTCGTCACAAAAGAGTTTAATAAAGCTCCGTTTGGATTCTGCAACTCTCCTGCTGTGTGTGTGTTCCAGAATCTGATCGCTCGGGATGTTATGCAGTTATATATAGATGACATCATTATTTACGTCCAGATAACCAAAGAATGCATTCCGAAGTTAAAGTTGGTGCTTGAAGTTGCTGCCGAGTCAAAATTGAAGATTAAGTGGAAGAAGTTTTTTGTACAGTAAAGTCGATTTTCTTGGGCATTCAGTGGAGAATGGCAAAATTAAGCCGGGCCATGAGAAGACAAATGCTGTCAGACATTCGATATTCCCAAAAACATAAAAGCAGTGCAGTCCTTTTTGGGTTTGACGGGTTTCTTTCGGGATTATCCAAGGATATGCACAAATAGCTCGCCCGTTAACAAATTTGCTGAAGAAAGATGTAACTTTTAAAATTGGAACCATGGAATTAAATGCTATTGATCGATTAAAAGAAGCACTATGCGGAGAACCTGTTTTAAGAATATACAGTACAGATGCACCCACCGAAGTACATACGGATGCTTCGAAGGATGGTTTTGGCACTACGTTGCTTCATATGTTTGATCAAGAACTGCACCCTGTGTTTTTCTGGAGCAAGAAATCGTCATTGACTGATTCCAGGCGCTATCGAAAAATTTCGTCATTACTTGCTCGGAGTGAAATTTAAGTTGGTTTAAGTTGCATTGCATATACGCAGACTGTGAGGAAGAAGGATGTTCCCCGTGGGGTGACGCAATGGATTTTGCATTTGCAAGATTTTGATTTCGAGATTGAACATCGTGCCGGGGAAATAATGAAGCATGTCGATTGCCTTAGTCGGTATCCTGCAAACGTTCTTACTGTTACAGAAATATCAGCGCGTCTTAAATTGACTCAGAAAAAGATTCGTATATCCAAGCTGTAATGGAGATACTTAAAGGTCGTCCTTAGGAAGGGTTTAAATTGAAAGTTGTTTATAAGAATGTTAATGGAAACGATTTGGTAGTTGTTCCGAAGTCAGTGGAGCATGAAATAATATCGTAAGTGAGGCGCATAGAACTGGACATTATGTAGCGCAGAAAACAATACACTCTTTACAACAAAAATTTTGTTGAAAGGAAGGTCATGCAAGTAAAAAGTTGGGCAAGCAAGAGGGACTGTTGTGCTATATTGAGAAAGGTGACAGACCGCTTCATACGCTGCTTATAGACTATGGCCTATGGATTGAACTGCCAAACGATATAAGTATATATTTGCGATGTTAGATGACTTTTCGAAGTTTGTGTGGTTGTTCACTACAAGAACCACAGGTAGCGATGAGGTTCTAAAGAAGCTGGAGGAGTGGTCAAGTATGTTTGGCTATCCCACTCGTATTGTGAGTGACAGAGGAGCTGCGTTTACCCCAACTGCGTTTGAAGAATTCGTGAAGGTGAACGTGGTAGATGGACTACAACTGGTGTTCCAAGGGGCAACGGTCAGAATGAACGCATCAACAGGTCGATTTTATTGATTATATGCAAACTGTCCACGGAAGACTCATCGAAGTGGTACAAGTTTGTACCGCAAGTACAAAGGGCTATAAATTCACACATTCACTGCTCGACGAATAGATCGCCGAATTGATGTTTGGAGTTAAGATGCAACACGAAGTCAGAGTCAAGATTCTTTCTTTGCTAGCTGAGGAGGTGGTAGCGGAGTTTGACAAGGAAAGATTAAATATGCGTGAAGAGGCTAAGAATCAAATATTCAGGTGCAAGAAGTGTATAAGGCGAACTACGATAAAGAACGCAAAAGTGGTCTGGGGTACAAAAAAGGGGATTTGGTGGACTCACTTTGCACTCAATTTGTGGCAGGGAGAAAGCTGGCGAGTGGTTATTGTGGTCCTTATGAGGTCATAAGGGTAAAGCGAAGTAATCGCTACGACGTTAGAAAAGCAGCCCAAGTGGAAGGTCCAACAGTTACGTCAACAAGTTCTGACTTTATGAAGTTATGGAGGTGTGTCGAGAATAATCAGGATTTGATTTCGTCTGGGTCAGACTGGGATGATCAGGATAACCGAATGTGAGAAGGGTTTGTGTGGTCAGGCTGGTCACCCTTGGCAGAGTGAAAAGAGTGAAGAGTGGACGGGACGGGTGACAGCAGGGAGAAGCTCAGAAGGTTGACAAGTTGATTGTTGTCAAGTTGTGTTGTGCGCATTCTGTTTCGTTTTATTATTTCCAATATTTTATTATTTTCATCATTTTGTTATTTCTTTTTTTTTTTTTTAATGATAAATGATACGGCATGTACATACATTACTAAAACTAATTTGGTACATTTGTGTCAAACATATTAGACAGCACATGAGTGGCTTATGAGAGGACTAACTGCTAACTGGAAATAAATCATGGCTATGTAGATCTGGTCACAAGATTACAAAGGAGATGACGTTTGAGTCTCCTTGAGATTTCTTTGTGCATAAGCTCCGCTGCAAGTGGGTTTGAGTGAACATTCAGCCTGTCATTGTAATGACTGCTGTGCAAATTAATTTCGTCCATAACTGTAGGCATCCAAAGGTCATTGTGAATTGCAGAATTCCGAACATACCATGGAGCATTCGTGATTCGACGCAATGCTTTGTTCTGCAAAGTTTGAACTTTTTAATGCTCGTTGCACATACAGTGCCCCAGATTTGGATACCATAGGTCCAGGAGGGACATACAATTGTACGGTATACCAACACTTTGTTGCTCAGGCTTAGTTGGCTGCTAGGTCGCAGTAACCATGCTAATTTTTTTAGTTTACCATAGCAAGCTGCAGTAGTAGATGAGATGTGTGTTTTCCAGGTAAGACGCTTATCAAGGGTCATTCCCAAATATTTAACACGGTCAACTTGCGGGATGGCAGTATTGTTAAGCGTAACTGTAGGACAAACACCTCTTCTAAGTGTGAAACAGCAATGGGCAGATTTACCCCAGTTTATACCAATATTCCACCTTTTTGTCCAGTGTGAAAATCGATTGAGATATTCCTGAACTTCAGCCGTTGCTGTATCAATGGAGCTTTTATTGCAGATTATGATGGTACCATCCGCATAAGTAGCTAGTAGGAAGCTATTGCTAGCAGGAGTGGGCATGTCCGCAGTGTACAAGGGGTACAAGACTGGTCCTAGTACACTGTAAGTAAGTGTAAGTGTATTATTGTTATAATTGTTATTCCATTTAAATAAACTAATTTTACATGTATAGTTTGTTTTAGCAAAAAGCATAGCGCAATGACTTACAGTGCAGCAAGATGTGCTTTATGCAAGGGCCTTCATCATACATCTACTTTAAGTGAAGGCCAGGTGGTATCACGGTCGGAAACGGGTTACTTGCTGTTAGGAATTGATTTCTTCTTCTCGCTGCTAGCAGTAGGATTGATAAGGTTGGCACCGCTTGCACCAGCGGTAGAAAAATCTTGCCTAATACAAAAAGCGGACTTAGCATGCCCATTGGATCGAAAAGCTGTGCCAACTCTGACAGAACTCCACGTTTCGTACAAGTCCATCGGTGTATTCTTCCAGTACATGGGAAAAAGGTTATGTTGCATTGATTTCGGATGCATCAAATCGTACCTATGCCAGAAGCGGGAACCAAGAGAGCAACGCTGTTGTTAGGTTTGTAGCATCAAAATGTAAGGTAGCACCCGTCAAGGTTACATCTTTACCGCGTTTGGAATTGCAAGGAGTTTTGTTGTTAGTGGATCTGATGATGAAGATTAAGAATTGCTTAATGATTTGAAAGTTGTCTACTGCACGTATTCCACAATTGAAGCCCGTGATGGAAGAAGGTCTTAACTAACTTTTTTCAAAAAAATTTTTTTCTTTCTTTTAATGTTTCCATCTTATCTGATTTTGTTTTAGATAAGAAAAAAGTCCACATCTGATATTCAAATTGTTAAAATTTAATTTGGAGCAAATCATCTGGGATTATGTGTTTAATTATTGCAAGAAGGTGTTAACTCAATAAATTATGAGGGAGTGAGGAAGTAGGGAGCTGCCTCCTATCTTTTTTTGACGATCTAGAGACCACAGGCGACGAAAAACTAGTCGCATGGATCGATTCGTTTGCCGGGCAGATCAAACATTTTTATATAATCAGCATTTGGCAATATTATTATCTCACTCAAAATATTTATGTTTTGTTATCAGTATAAACATAAAATATTATGAAACAACCATGAAAAAAGGGAAATTCTACTGTTTTTAAAATTTCCAAAGAGTTACTTAAAAGGCGTTTCCGTGAAAAGTTGGTTGGAAGTGAGTTAACACCTTCTTCCACCAGTGGCTTCAATTTTGTTGAAATGTCTTGCTTCTCACTCTAGTAGGTGGAGTACTTTCGTGGCAAATAGATTTTCAAAGGTACATGAAGTATCGAGGTAGTATTCATCATTGGTTAAAAATTGACACGAAGCTGAACCCGGTGGATATTGTATCGCAAGGGATGTATCTTGGAGAACTGGGGGTGAATAAGTTTTAGCTAGAAGGCCCAGATTTTTCGAAGTACCCACGAAGTGAGTGGAGATTTAAACAGGGCAAGTTTAACTGCTCACTTCTCTGTAGAATATTAAGATATAGTTAGTGATTGTAAGTTCGTTAATAACTTTGCTAAGCTTCAGCGAGTATTAAACCATATCTATAGATGGTTGCGGATTATTAGAAAAGAGAGTATTTGAAATACGAGCATGCTAAGTGTAAGTGAAAGAAGAAAGGGGCTTGCTTTGATACTGCACAATGTAAAAAATGTGTGTTTGCTTGAAGAGATCGTGTGCTTGAATGCTGAAAAGGTAGTGAAGTCAGCAAAGATTCAAAGACTTATACCGTTTACAGACCACACTGAAGGAGTGGCTTTAGTCAGCGCAATTGAAAATAAGCATCTTATTCTATTGCCAAGCGATCATTTGGTTCCTAAGTCGCTTTTGTGTTTTGTACATCAAATTAACGCTCATGCTGGTGCACAAATTTTTTTGTGCATTTGTACGCCAAAGATATTGGGTTATTAATTGTTATCTCTAACTCGTCAGATAGTCCGAAGTTGCATTGCTTGTTTTCGCCAGCGACCTGTACTGGCCAACCAATTCATGAGAGATTTGCCGTCATACCAAGTCAGAGCAGAGCTGCATCCATTCCAGAAAGATGGTGTCGACTTCGGTGGTCCAGAGTACTTCATTCTCTTAAAACAGTTAAGACTTCCCGTAGAGCTTTCCGGAGGTAGCAATAAATCCCTAATCGATTTTCAAAACGATCACTTAACTTCACATATAAAAAATTTACCATAGAGTTGGATCTTCAAAAACTCATCAATGTTAAACAACCGGTACCTTTTAAGATCCCATGGTTCGACTATGAACTATACAGCAAAAAGAATGTAAATAATGCTATAAAGCAGTGCAAATTATCAAACTTGGATAATGCTGATAATGCTTCATTTCACCTCGAAAAGCAACGTTATAAAAACCTAATTCACCACAAAAAAGAAAAATACTTGCAAATATCAAAAACAAATTTGCAAATATGAGTGATTTATCTGACTTTTGGAGTGTAACCCGGTCTTGCAAAATAAACCATTCTACTTCCAACCCAATGTCTCTTACGGAATGGGTAAAATTCTATACAAATATCTACCCACCTAGTTCAGATGTACGAGTATGACTACATAAAAGAAAAACAGTGTAAACACCTAGTTTTTAAAACATCTAATTTTAAGCAGCATAACCAAACTATAAGATTATAAATACGAGGTTTGTTAAAAAAGTATCGTAATTTTTGAACACGTATCCCTCATATAAACCAGGATCCAAATGAAAGTTCTTATTAGAAAACCTTTTTGTTTTTTGTACTATGGGACAATATAAGTGCCTGGCCTATATCCGCCAACCTTATAAATTTCAAGACCCTCGGACTACTAGCAGGGGCGTGAAGAGTATTACAACTTCAGCATAGCCAAAGTTAGTATTTTTAATTGTGAGAAACTGAAATGGAAATTGTGTGAAAAATAAATGATTAAGAAAATTTCCAAACACTGCTGCGTGGCGACCAATCCCTTATGGTCGGAAATGTAAAATTTTTGGCATAAAGTAAAAATTTTCATGAGAATATATTTGTATTTTAACTGAATAGTCGTTAATTGAAATTAGAAAATGATCTGGTGACAGCCCTATTGCTTTAATAGGGTTGCAAAGTGCACTGTATGCACCTGTTTCTTGTTGTAAACAATGCGGAAAACTTTTAGTGGCTTTACAGTGAGCGAAGATTCGAATCTATGAAGATGCGACAATGCTTCGAGTCTCATTTGACAACAACAACAGGGAAAATGACAAAAATTAGGGGTTGTTGTTGTAGAGAGATTCGATTGTGAGATTCTAATCTCAAATAGATTCGCAAAGATTCGGTTTTTTTGAATGGTCAGTCTTAACAGGGCTGGGCAATTCTTCCATGTAGGTTGGCAGCATTTTCATAATTTCGTCGTTTTTTGTGATTGTCATGTGTCTTCTTCTTCGTTTTTTTGCGCGCCGCACATAAAACAGCTGATCATTGCACAAAACAATTTGAAGAAAATTTTAAATTGTAATTTTTTCTTCAAATATTAATAAAATGAGTAGCAGTAATGAAAAAGGAAGCTGCAAGTATTATTTGCATACACTCCAAATTGTTCTCAATCATATATTTTTCACAAAATGTCCATTTTAATTATCACAATTAGCCACAACGTTCCATTTGTATGTATAATCAAAACAAACAACAGCTGTTCGTGATTCTAAAATACCACTGTAAACCACAAAACCGAATCTTCGTGATTCGAGCCACTGTAAAGCCACTATTTTTCTACACTTTATAGTGCTGCCAAATTGATTTGAGTAAATTAAAAAATTCTGGTAAATATGGAAAAAAAGTTCAAGGTATGTAGGAAGTGTATAATATAAGTTTAATGTGAATATTTTTCAATTTGCATTTATGTAAATTGTTTTAATTATGTGTTATAATAGAAAAAATCTAACCAATTTGACCGTGTCTCGTGGATTGAAAACTAACTTTTTGCCAATTTGTGCCAAAATGTAAACATTTGGGATTATAGTTTAATATGTCTATTTAAATGTGTTATTAACGTTTTTTGCTCAATTACCAATTATTCCTCAAATTCCACCAATTCTGTAAAAAATCTTTTGAGTCTTATATGTCTACGTATCCATGATACCCGATGTCGCCAACAGTTTATAAGATTTTAATCCACGGTTACCAAATTATGGCTGTATCTCTTGTTCCTGTCGGTTGTCTTGGCGAAAATGTATTGTATCAGAAGGGCGCGATAAGCTTTTTCTCATCTTAAAAATAAACTGCAAGTTTTGAAAAGAAACAATACATGATTTTATGCAGTCACTAAGCAAAATTCACAAAAGGTGTTTTGAATCCCTAGCCCTAACATCGCTTTATATGGGCGGTAAGAGTGTGCATGGTCGGATTGATCTGAAATTTTTAATATTTCTTTTTAAAGTCATAAATAGCTAATTTACCGATTTAGGGCTCTTTAACATCATTATTAGACTTTATGCCAAAAAAATTTCATTTCCGACTATAGTGCACTCCACAGTTGCTTTAAAAGTAGATTATTTATATAAACAGTTTAAAAACTCCTTCGATTAGTCTATTATTTAGCTGGCCTTACCTTGTAGGTCAGGTAAATAGAAGGTTTCTGTGAAAACCATAATAAGTTTTCTAAATTTGGGATTTTCTTCATTTCGAAAATCCCTTGAGCAACAAACTAATTGTTTATGATTGTTATAACTGCATATATCACTGGCTATCTTACATAAATTATTTGTTTGTTTTATGACCAAGGTGTAAACCTGTGGTTCTTAAGCCTATATTTTTTCACATACCATTCATGTGCAATGTGGATTAATCGAGTACTACCCAACTAAATAAAACAAGTTGTGCTGCGTGTACGTATTTATTGAACTTGCAGTGTAATAAGAAATACTAAACCCGCTTGTTATAGTAAAAAAACTTTTTTAAAAGCTTTTATTAAATAACAAAGGGATTATAATAATATAATAATTAACAACACATTAAAAGTCAGTGGGAATGATGAGTCTGCTTAGTTGCAATAAGAGAAGAGATGTTAAGTGCAATTGTCGTCAACTTCATACGCAAATTTGGGTCAACATTAAGTCGATATTTCGATATTTATTTTTAACTTCTAGCATTGCAGAAAAGCAAATGCTTTTTTATACAAAGTTGGATTCTCATTTTTAACTGTCAACCAAAATTCGGACAACTCCATCTTAGCAAATTCCATTTTTAAACCTCCATCGCACGATAGGTCTATAAAAGACTCTTTTTAGTCGTTTGTCAGTAAATCGGGAATGTTCTCCAAAATAAATGGGTTGCATATCCAAAGGAATAGTCATCTTTAATTTTTTTTCAAAGATATTAATTAGCATTTGGCAATGTTGTATGATCGTCCGTCACATTAAGGTCAGTTTTCCAAATTAGAAAATAACAGTAGGTTTTTATTTGAAACACTTACCCCGTTTATACGAGTATAATAGACGACTCGGTGTTGAGT
The DNA here is from genome assembly GCA_035041805.1 of Amiota mariae. Taxonomy (NCBI): domain Eukaryota; kingdom Metazoa; phylum Arthropoda; class Insecta; order Diptera; family Drosophilidae; genus Amiota; species Amiota mariae. Next base: position 14,640 of record JAWNKV010000074.1, read on the forward strand.
CAGCTCGGGTCGACTAAGCCCATTTATTTTTGAATATGTACATAGTCAAAGAGAGTTTATTGTATTCGAGTTTGTTTCTTTACAATAATTTCATGTATAAAATATAATGTGGTTTAGCCAACAAAATATTTTTTTTTTTAATACCACAGTGAATATAGTAAAATATAAATGTATACAGCTTATCTTGTTTATTAATAATATTTTACAATGATTATTTAGTATATTAAACACAACCACATTAACACTTTAACTCGAGTTACAAAAAAGAGTTCGCATTTGAAACGCACATTTTGTCGCTCGGTTCATGTGCTTAGTCGAAACGAGCTGCCTCAACACTGAATCGACTATCGTATAAACGCGGTAACTGTCACTTATCATTTGACATTTTCGAATAAAAGCTTAAATTTTTTCATCTACCATAAACCGATTAGTAGTTTTGTTTTGCACACTTAAATTCAGATCATTCAGTCGATTGAACATGTCTGCCAAGTAAGCTTGCAGTTCAAAATTAGTTTCCATCAGAAACAATTGCATTTCGGAACGCAACTAGAACAACTTGCTTCACATTTTCCCCTTTGATAGCCATCTCACCTCTGTGTGCAAAATCAACTAAATATGAGCACTACCCATTTCAGAACACAATTTTGAAAATAAACTAGAGCTTAAAGCTCGACATTTTATAAAATTTATTACCTTGACGGCGTCCTGAAGAACCCTTTTAAATTGACCCGGTATTTGCTTTGCTGCCAATGTCTACCTGTGGATGTTGCAATGGGTAAAAGTAAAGTTTTCTGCCACTAATTTCACTTTGTTGCTAACACTTCCGTATTTTCCTATCATGGCGCACGCATCGTCAAAACAGAAACCAACGCATTTCTTCCAGTCTATTCCAGTTTCCGCAAAAAAGTCATGAAGTTTTTTGAAAATTTCTTCGGCCGTTGTTCATGTTAGGAGTGCCTAACAAAATAAATAGTCTTCTTCCACTTTAGTTTGAAGTATATACTGCACATAAACTATATGTATTGCGTAATTTGTCATATCTGTGGTCTCGTCGAGTTGTATGGCAAAAAAAATCACTATTCTTGACTCGTACTAATATTATAATTATAATT
>JAWNKV010000081.1:0-121118 GCA_035041805.1 Amiota mariae
TAAAAGTGAATATATAATGGCGGATACATTGGCGAGAGGATTCTTTAACGGCCAAAGAGTTTTTTCCCTATGCAGAATATAGGTTCTAATAAGAAAATAAGATAAATGACTTTGTAGACGCCATACTGAATTCCATGCATGAAAAGATCATCCAGCCAGAAATGACCCAGAATAGCTCTCAGAGTCACCAGTTCTCAATCTGAGCGAAAATCTGTGGCTCTTGGAGAAGGGGAGGCATTGCAAATTCAGTAGAACGCCCACTATGGAAGATTTACTTTGGGATGGGGTGCATGACAAATGGAATAATATTCTTAGTACCCATGATCACAAATTGTTACAAAATATGCTTGAGAATGAGTATTGATGCAAACTAAAGGGAGTTTGGTCAAAAATTACAAAAAAAAAAAATAATTTTCTCACATTTTTTGCTAAAATGACTTTGCGGATCTCTTGCTAATAGTATTCTTTTCATAATTTTCTAATCAGCTATTTGCCTCCCACATACCAGAATGTGTGAAAGTCACACCCATTTTGCCTCCCACTCATTTCACTATATTTCGAAAACCGTTAGTCTAAAGAAAAAAGGTAGTAAAATATTTTTTGTAGGCAATTTCCTAAGCAACAATATTTTCATTATTTGTTTCAATAAACCTTACCGTTTACGAGAAATATACGAACAAATTTAGCTTTCTCCTAATTAATGCTAAATCCTAATTTCCCTGGGCTTCTTTTGCAATTTTCAATTCACATTTTTCATTACAGTATGCACCATGAATGTGTACGTAAAATTCACGAACTCAATATTCATCGTACAATATGTGTACAATGTGTGCCAAAAAAAGAACAATTTTTGTATGGACTCACTCGAAATGAACGCAATGTGTATTATGCGGACGTAGGTAAAAAATATCTATATAATATTGTTTTGTTTTTGTGTATGAAAGTGATGACTTTTATTTGCAACCTCTGGAATTAAATTGGTAAATAATTTCACTTTTGTAAAGAGTTGGTAATTACAGTAAATACAGTCTTGGCAGCCCTCACTGATTTGTGTGATTTATTAGGTGCAAACTAAATTCAAGTCGTTCACGAAAGCGATCTTATAATTTCTTGAGTTTATGAGTTTTTGAGGTTTGTGCGTTTTCGTGAAGACACACATTATTTTGTTCTTCAGATCAATTTAATTGTGTAAAAAGTATAATAATTAAATGTATTAAAATGAAATAAATAACAGTAATTACTCATCATTATTAAATTTTCATAGTCATTTACATACTTAATTATACTCTTCACGTTAGTGAATAGTATTATAAGTTTGTCATGAAGTTTGTAACACACAGAATGAGACATCGCAGACCACATAAAGTATATATATTTGTGATCAGCTCGACGAGTTGATTTAGCCATGTCCGTCTGTTCGCACTCCTAGTCCTTCAGTTTTTGAGCTAGACAACTAAAGTTTTGTACATTAGTTTCTTTTTACCAAACGCCGGTCAAGTTCGTGAATCAGCCGAATCGAACCACTAGGGGGTACTTCCCATACAAACCCCTTTTAAATTAATGTTCTTATTGGAAAAATTGTTTTTTGTCTTATTGAACTGAAATTTGGACACTATAAGTCTCTGACCCATATCCACAAACCATGAAAACTTCAAGCCCCTCGGACTACTAGGAGGGGTAACCCCCATACAAACCGTGATCCAACTAAAAGTTCTTATTAGAAAAACGTTTTTGTTTTTTGTAATATCGACTTAAAATTTGGACACTATAAGTGTCTAACCAATAGCCACCAACCTCGGTCCACTCGCTGGGTCGTGAAGAGTATTACAACTTCGGCATAGCCAAAGTTAGTCTTTTTAGGGTTCCGTACCCAAAGGGAGCTAACGGGACCCTATTACTAAGCTTACTCTGTCCTTCCGTCCGTCCGTCTCCTGCTCTATCTCATGAAGCGTAATAGGTAGAGAGTTGAAATTTTCACAGACTGTATAATTCACTTGTGTATAGAACGACAAATACTAAAAATACTCATTTTTAGAAGCATTGTTCTTTAATTTAACCTTTTGTTTAAAAAATCTTCTACGATGGTATGGAACCCTCCGTGTGCGAGTCCAACTCACACTTTGCTGAGTTTTTTTTTATATTTTTTTCATTTCTATTTGTCTAATGTTGTCTTCAAAAAATGTATCTCACTACAAAAAAAAAAAAATTATGAAATAAACAATTTTTTCATACACATTGTTCAGTTGTCTAATGTGTTATTATACATACTTCACCATCCAACTATTCATACACAAAATACATTCACCATTCATATTACTGAAAAGAAATACAACATACGTTCAAGTTTGTTTAAGTGGGTGCCTAAAAATAGGAATTCATTTTAGAGTGAATGAATTATTTGCCGTTTTGAATACATCCTTGCAAAAGTCTAACTCTTATGAAGAAAAAAATTTTTAATAAATCAAACCAAAGCAATGCCATTATTTTGTTATATACGAATATCTCGCAACAAGCTTTTATATCATATCAATTTTTATTGATAACAATACAGCTGTCAATCGTGTATGTGCTGCAAATCACTTTCGTCTCAATTCAAACCCAATTCCATTTCACGATGTGCTGGAAACCGCTTTTCACGGTTTTGAAATTGACAGGCGATTTGGTTAAATTTTCTCTTATCTCAAGTTATTAAAGGAAAAAAGTACTAAAAATGTAGTTTATTGTTTTCCTCGCTAAACTGTATTTAAAGAATTCAACATTTTAGTTGTTTTAAGCATAATTTTGTATTTTACCAAAATCTCTTTTCCATTGAAGTAAAATAAACGAAATAAGCAAAACCAAACAATGCTGAGTATGCCAACCTGCATGCAAATAAATTTTAACATTTTCGAAAATTCCAATTCGTCTTTAATTCAATTAATTGGTAATGAAGATGTGATGTTTTAATTTTGTTTTAAAACTGCGTAGAAAGTGACAAGTTCAATAAGAATTTTTAATAATCGTGTGAAATGTTACATTTCCACTCAGTTGAGATACTCGGTCACCTCACTCACTTTCATTCTCCGATTGTCCAATTTCCTACCATTGACGAACTTTTTTGGGTGACCTGAACGATCAATGTCACTTGTATTGGGACGACCGCAACGGAATTCAGTAAACCACTTCTTAACCATTGAAAATAATGGTGTAGAAGAGTCACCATAGTATTTATCTTTTCTTGTGTTCAGTGTTGGTTTTTTACGAAAAAAAAAATTGTTTGATGAGCATACGAATTTCAATTTATTTTATTTTTGTCGAACTTAACGTGTTTGTCTGCTTTTATTGACTGGCAAACAAAAGTCACTGACTTATCCAACTTCCCTCGTATTCAATTCCTCTATAAATCAGATATAAAACTAATCTTCTTAAATTGTTGATTTTCTAACAAAAGCGTTACTCTAGCGAAGCTCCACGGTCCCTGGAGCACTAAGTATTAAGCGAACTACGCATATTGCTAATGAACACGAATAAACGAGGCCAAAAGACAATTCTAAAGACATTAGATGGGGGGACAGTCCATCCTTCAGGGTAACTGCAAAATCTATTCGAAATTACGCTGAGCAGTAAAAAAAAATGCTGGCTAAAATTAAAATTATGGAAAAAGGTTATTTGTTGTGTTTTAAAAGGATTTAAATAGTTTTGCGTATTGCCATATGGCCAAGATGACTTTTCTACTTTGCAGCATAGAAAATGTCACACAGACTCCACCAAACAAATTAAGTATATATTTGGCACATTATTTTTTTGTACAGCTATTCTATTATCGTATTTATTTTCTTCTTATATTCCGAAACCGTAGTTGATTTCCCATATGGATGTGGTGATTGGCGCGAGCGACTCCTCGTTAATCACGATGAGCGCTTCATTGAACCGACCCTTAGGCTCAACAACCTTGGTAACCTTTCCAATTCTGAGTAGGCAGGTCGCTATTACTCATCCTCAATAACTCGAGGATATCCTCTGGCGGGAAAGGCTCAGAAGGAATCCATGTTCTAGAGCGTGGGTAATTGGGGATTTGGTCCTTGGTGACCACTGAGAGTTTGGTTCCAGGCCATAGCTCTCCTAGCTTGCCAATGGCTTGCCTATAAAGATCCACTGAGCGTTGATCTGAGCAGGCAACTAGCTTAATATGCCCCTGGCACCAGCCGGTATCCCGACATTTGGGTGAGGTGCCAGGATTGGAGACCATAATCTCTCTGTAGACTTTCAGGAGTGCAGCTTCAACCAGTCCCCAGTTTGCTGGTGAGATAGTGCCATCTGCATTGCTCCCGTCAATCACTGCCCAGATGAGGATGTCCTTGGCCACATCGTTAAAACGTTTGGTGGTGCCGTTATTCTTGATTTCTTGGTATCCGGTGGTACCGTTTGTATGGGCTGTTTAGTCGACCTTTGTCGTTTCTGAGTAGCAAGTGTGGGGGTTGGGCGTGCCTCAACATTTTGTTGGGCCCACACGAGTGCTGCCCTATCATGCTCGAAAAGTTTGGTAGGGTCGGCAGCTTGGAGTCTGCTTAGGGTCTTATGGGCGGATCTTCTAGTTCTATAAGCCCGAGTGGACGCGCTAATGTGCGGACGGACACCAGAGGCAGCCGGATGGTTTGAGCCCGAGTCCTTAGATTTGCTTTGGGCAATGTCTTTAGCAGGGGTGGAGAAGGGGGTAGCTTTTGCAGCCTTTGCAGATGAGGATGGGCCCACTATTTGTGTTGCGCCTACCGTAGAGATGTGTGAGGTGACCGAAGACGAGCATGGCTTCGTGCCAGTGCTCGTTCTCACCTGAGGTCTGGAGGTGGATCCACCAAACAATTTAGTCGTAGTGCCATTGGTCGACTTTTGCCCTACCAGACGAGCAGGTTCCCCTTTCGGGTAGGCCTTCTCATTTTTTAGGGATAAATTAGTTGTGTCCATTCCGTTGGGTTCCAACTCAAGGCCGCTATCCCGACCCGAAAGTGTAGTCACTGAAAAGGTCCCATGGTTATCTATGCAAATGCAGGGAGGTCGTGCTAGAGTTGGCATACGCCTTCATGGGGTCGTATGCTCAGAGCCAGACCAGTACTAACTGGAAGTAATACTCAACCAGACCTACACCACCAATTTAATGGCGACGAAATCGAGAACGTACTCTGAGACCCGCCACGGTTTAAACGGAACGGAGACTGGTTGTGGCTTTGACCAGAGCCGTTCGCACAAGGTTTCAACCCGGTGTTAATAGGTCTGGAGGCCGCAGCCTACCAGCTAGGGGCAATCAAAGTCAGAAAAAACAGTGCATAAGCATAGTCCGTGGACAGAAAAGGAATCGTGCCAGAAATTGGCGCAGACGGAAGAACTCCCCTTGAGAGAAGAAACGCAATGCGCCGGAGTTAAGGGGGGTGGCGGACAACACATTGTTGGTATCACAATGGGCCATAATCTTGTCTTTGTGCCTAAGTGAACCTCTCGTCTGAAGGCTGCCACGTTAACCTAACCTATATATAAATATTAGTTGGGCTCTTCACGCAACGTGGCACACTTGGCGAAATGACAAATTCGCAAATAAAGTGGCAGTTGCTCAATACAAAAAAAAATTGCCAGATTGGCGAAATGTGCGAGAATAAATTGCTTGCCAAACCATTCACAAAGTGAGGGCTGCTAAGATTGTAAGTTTATTATGAGTGGGCTGGTCTGCCCAATTTTATTGAAATAACAATTGATTTACAGCAAATAGATGCACGAATAATAAATAATTTATTTGAAGTTATGTTCTTATTTCAATACATTCTCATTGTTTTACTGATTTCGGCATTTTCAATTGATTGTTTACATTCAACTGGCACGTTGCGAGAAGACCCCTAGTATTTATAAATTGTTCGTTTGCGCTGGTATACCGTTCATCTGATTGCCTTGAAAGTTTGTGAATGCGAATGGTTGCTTCTTGGGTTGAACATAGGATAGTTTTGGTCCCGATTTGTGTGACAATAAACAAGCCTAGCCCCTAAAAGTATACTACAAGAAATGAACTAACATACACAAACGGTGTAACAGAGGAATATAGTAATGGTAAGAAAGGAAACAACCCGTGCAAAGCAGGGTTTGGTACGCTAGTATATTATTTATTTAAATAAAAATTTATATGATCGTAAGTTCATGACCTTTGAACTCGAAAAATACTTGATCGATGCTCTGAAATTTTGACACAGCGGTGCATTCGCACTACGGTCGTCTTTTTGAATATTTATTTTTTTATGAAACTCCATCGGAATGATCAGAATTGTATGATCAAATTTGTATATAAAGGTTAGAGACATATTTTAAATTTTGTTTTGTTTTGTAGGTACATTCCCAATTTAAAACAAAAAGTAGTCACATACGAAATGAAGTTTTTTTTTTAAAACTGGAAGATGGCTATTTTGGATGCCAAGTTAATGAGTCAACGGACTACTTGCAACTATACGAGCTTTCAAAATTATGCGACGGAAATCAAGATTGCTATCTTGGTTCCGATGAACTCAGCAAAGAGCTAAAGTGCACAAGTAAGTACTACATGAGATTGAAACCAATTTTAACCAATTTTTTTTGTTTTTTTTTAAATTGTATTCGGCTTAGATGACTGTGATAAAGATGGCACAAAGTGTACAAATGGTGTTTGCTTGAGTGGTGTTTGTCATTGTAACGACGGTTATGGTGGTTGCAACTGCAATGTGCAGGGTAAGTTAAATAGAATAACTAATACAATCGATTTTCTTTCCAATTTTGTATTTTAGATGAAAATGAATGCAAGTTTCGACCTTGTGACGTCTTTGCTCATTGCACAAACACGCTTGGTAGCTTCACATGTACGTGCTTCCCAGGATATCGCGGTGATGGTTTACATTGTGAAGGTATGTACCATAATTTATGCTCGTAGTGGTGTATATATGTACGACAAGAGGGGTTTGATTCATAGGGCTTTGCTCATTTTTCATTTCATCTTTCACACACAAATGCGGGCGATAATTTTTTTTGTTCTTGTTCTCGTACGCGAGCGAGTTCGATTTCGCTCTTATTCATAAATGAAGTGCTCATTAATGAAGCGATCATATTCGAACGACTAGCATATGTGCTAAAAAATAAAATTATAAATTTTTGTTTGTGCACTAGACAAAAACTGATTTTCATTCATAATAATCAATCTGTACATACATATATACATCGATTACCTCTCTATAATGAAGCCAATTGAAGACACTTAGACAGGCTGCTCGGACTACACGCGAATTGACCCAGAAGCCTTATTGCCCATTGCGATGCTTGATTAGGGAAGGTTGAGGAAGGAAAAAAGGAGAGGGTTGAGAAGTGGTTCAAAATATGGGGTAAACGTCTGGCAGTTGGTCATAGAGGTGTCCCTCAGCTTTTAAAACCAATCTGCTAGTGGCATATTTGCCAAACTACCCAACTCATCAAAGAACGATTTCTCAAGAATACGGGAACGTCTTCTAAGAAGAGCAGGGCAGTCACATAGGATATGTTGAACACTCTCTGATTCTTCTTCATCTTCACAACTATGACTGAAGTCTTGGTATGGAAAACGCATCCTTTGGGCCATCAGCTCAATTGCGCAGTGCCCTGTGAAGACTCCAATTATCATCCGACTCCTTTTCTTATGAAAGTGTAGGAGCTCGGAAGTCCGTTTAGGTTGGTAGCTAGGCCAGAGTGTTCTAGCAACAGTACATCCAGGCTCATTCGCCCACATACTGTCTACCACTCCATGGTACTAGCTTCCAGTCTCGAAAGAAGAAACTGCCACTTAAGAGTTATGCGTTGCCGAGAAGATACGCGCCCGCGTACCCTCCGTATTGGAGCCATCTGTAGAGATAGAAAGCTCGTCTTGTCTGATAATGTTACCCTGCTTCCAATCATCTTTATCCGGAAATCGCGATTTAAAGTTGTCGTTCCATTTTAAATCCGGTACACAGTAGCCACATTCTCCACCATTAGCATGTAATCCTACTTCTTGTAGGATGGTACTGTGGCCACTACACAGGGTTTGAGAAGATGCAGTTCGCGGAGTCTAACTGCGCTTCTTGCAGCTGTGTACTTGAGATAAGTGCCTACCGGTATTAGATTTAGAATGACATCTAGGCTGCTTGAGGGGTGGACTTGAGGTGTGATAGTCAAGCAGGCTGCTCTTTGCACTTTATGGATGTTAGTAAGGTGGGATCTGGTGTTAGCTGCCTCCCACTACACTAAGGCTCCGTATGTTAAAATGGGTATAACAACCACAGTATAAAACCAATGAATTATGCACGGTTGGAGATCCCATCTTGCCAAACGTACTTTTGCAGACATAAAATACGCTCAAGGCGTTTTTCATTTTTCCTTCAGAGTTTCTCTTCCAGAATTACTCCAAGGTATTTGGCTTCATACGAAAGTTTAAGCTGCTACCCACCTAAATACAGTAGTGTAAAGCTGGGTGTTGTTCTGATTTACCCCAAGACCATTAGGAATGATTCCAATAACTCGCTGATTATGGGTACAAACTTAGCCGCCACCATTAATACCAAATCATCATTGAGAACCAGATTCCATAAAAGAGGGGATATGACGTCGAAACCAGATTGGAGTTGATCACCCGGCAGCGCAGCAAATTGCTAAGCCACGTGATGATTGACGGATGTAAACCGATTTTTCCTAGCGCAGCGGAGATTGATTCAGTCTTGACGTTGTTGAAGGCACCCTCAATATCAAGAAAGGCTGCCAGCACGAACTCCTTCCTCTGCCCCCAACCACCTCATGCAAAACACTCTCAACCGATCTACCCTTATGTTGTGCACCGCTGAAAATGTGTGGAATGAGCTTACTTCTCAAATGCATATCTAATAATCTTTTGAATCGCCGCAAGTTGTATTCATGCTTCTTCTTAAGTGCACGCTCCTTTGCCGACAGCGACTCTGGGGCCAGTCCAATAAGTTTCCTAAGAAACTTTCGCGAGAACCTATATCCACAGTATTATTTGTTGTAGAGGAAATCAACAGTGTAAGTTAGAGGTTCAAAGAGGTTCAAGGAGGTTCAATTATATGGCAACATTAAAATGAAGTGTCTTCAAATTGACTTCGTTATAGAGAAGAAATTCGACAAAGAAGACTTCGACTGTATATACACGTATTAGAGGTTTAAAGAGATTTAATTATGTAAACAATAAACGAAGTGTTCGTTACAGAGGAAATCGACTGTATATAATGAATGAATTTGATATTCGAATTCATTCAAATGAATTCCAATGTCTGAATGTAGCTGAGAGAATGTTCTCATTCGAATCAAGCGGTGTCGAATTGAATTCAATTCAATTCTGCTTTCGAATGTTGTTTTGTATAGCGCTGTACGTTGGTATGCAAACACATTTGCATCCTCGACTACATTTCACAGCAACAATTGCACACAAATTCCTCTCACAAAACACATTTGTTCTCCCGGATAGAATTTGTGTGCAAGTTCTCATTAATGAAGCTTTCTTTTTCGAGCGACTAACACATGTGCTCTAGAGAACGAGTATAAAATTTTCTAGTGCACTCGACAACTGATTTTTTTTCATAATAAGCAATATGTACATACTGGACATCTGTATGATCGCATTCAGTTGCCTAGTATAACTGAGTTCCATTGAATTTCTTACTCAATTTTCGAAACCAGACACAAACTGAATGAATTCTAATTCATTGAGAGAGCAATGCCATAGTAAACGATCGCCACTCAAGACATCGGAACAAGATGAGTGTGTAAATGAAGCGAAAGAAACGAAAGGAACATTGGTTGTTTAGTTTGTTTTCGTAGAGGCGAATTGTAGAGCTATTGCGTTTTTGTTTTTGTGAATGGTGAATCATCAAAGACTATAAAATATGTATAATAAACTATGCAATCCTCTCACAACAGCAACAATGGCACATAAATTCCTCTCACAAAACACATTTGCTCTCCATTGTAATTACTACTTACTACCCTGGTAATCATACTGTTAACTACAGAGTCTATCCCGTGTATAAGGAATTTAAAAGCCGGCTGCAACAATAAAGAGGTACAATTTGGTCTAACATACTACCTAGCCGTGCAGCGATTCCAACAGATTTGAGTTCACTGTCAAAGCCTGTGTCCGCAAAATGTTACCTATGCCAATGCCCTACTTTCAGTCCATCAACAGGACAGTACCATTATAAAAACAAGCTTAAAATCCAAAACAAACACTTTGCAACCAAATAAGCAAATGTTCCAAAATAAATCAAAACAAAATATGTGTAGCGAACCAGTGATGCAAATACAAAGTTCCACTGAAGTAATGATACTGAATTTGGTTCAAACCCTTCATGAATTTATGTTAATGTTGCAAAACACGTTCCAAGAGATAATGAATATCCAAATTAAAATTGTGGATAAATTAATCACTCCATAATGGGTCCCCTTAGAGAAAGTGTTTGGAACGCAAATGTTCTTTCGCAGCACAAACTAGAACTTATTAAATATCTAGATGACAAAAAAGTTGATATGATCCTAACCTCTGAGACCAATCTCACAACCAAAAATAACTGTTTTATACCGGGCTACGCAGTTTGTAAGACAAAACACCAAGATGGAAAAGCTCATGGTGGTAGACGTATTACAATTAGGAAGCACATAAAACACCAATACGGATCGTACTCAACCAATTACTTATAGCAACGTCGATTCGGATACATGAGAGCTGTGGCCACCTGACGTTGTCGGCTCTTTATTGCCCACCTCGATTTTAAATATTATATCTGAAAATACGTTTAAAAACTACTTTGACACCCTTGGTTGGCTTGGATTTTTGGCTGCTGGTGACTACAATGCTAAACACACCTATTGGGATTCTCGATTAATAAATCCCAAGGGTCGGCAGCTGTGCAACGAACTTGTAAATTACCAAATTAAGCTCGATTTCGTCTCTCCGAGTAAGCCTACATACTGACCAGCTGATCCCTGATCTTATTGATTTCGGTATCACTAGGAACATACCTATAAACCTTATATCTGTAACTACTCATTACAAACTGTCGTCATATCACTCTCCCGTTTATTTTTTACTATGTGAATACTCGGTAGCAGATGACCGCCCACACTGACTTACATCAAATAAGACAAATTGGCTCAATTATAAAAAATATATTAGTTCTCACATCGACATCACGCCCTTCATCAACTCTGAAAGAGACATTAACAAATCGGTATAAACTCAATACTAGTAGCTGCAACTAGATTATCAACGCCCAAGAATGTTGCACGGCACTACATCAGAAACTATATCTCAAATAAGGAAATACAAAAACTTATTGCCATATTGGCAGCAGTACAGATCTTCTGCTGCTAAAGAAAGACTTAAAATTGCAACAAAAAACATAACAAAAGCGATCAAAAGTGAAAAAGTTGATGCACAAAGTCGATATGTTGAAAATCTAAATCTTACATGTACTAGATTGTCACATTGAAAACTTCATAATGCACTAAAAACTCCTGGAGAGCTAGATTCGCCTAGAGTCCATTCCGGGAGTTGGGTCCGCTCAGATGAAGATAAGGCCAAAGTATTCACCAAACATTTGAAAATTGTGTTCGAACCTAATGCGCCTACAAACAATTCTGTGCTTCCCTTATCCAAGAACAAATCAGTTAAAAATTACTGGACATGTGAAATTAACAGAATATTTCAAACTCAGCTGAATACGAAAGAATCTGCAGGTTATGATGTTATTATGCCTAAAATGTTAATAGAACTTCCATAATCGACAAATACTAAAAATACACATTTTTAGAAGCATTGTTCTTTAATTTAACCTTTTGTTTAACAATTTTTTTGTTTTTGTAGTATACTTTGAGCTGTTAATTGTAGTATACTTTTAGGCTATTAAATATAAACATAATTTTATATTTTAAGCAAAAAAATCTTGTACGATGGTACGGAACCCTCCGTGTGCGAGTCCGACTCACACTTGGCTGATTTTTTGATTTTTAATTTATTTTTATTAAAGTAAATTGTGGGGGTGCGTCATTCACAAACGAGTAAGAAAATTATATTATAATAAAGGTGGTACATTATCTTCATGTATGATGACCATGTGCCCTTTGTCGATGTTAGGGGATTCAGCTGTCCATTTCGTTCGGGCACGCAACTCATTGATATAATCAGCAGACCAACGTCTCCAAAATTGTTGTTTGACTGCCATGATCTGATCAAACTTATCTAAATTGCTAATGTTGGTAGTTTTTATTTTCCTTTCGGGCAGTGAACGGGGTGAATCACCAGTCAAAAAGTGACCTGCAGTCAAGGCGCAAAAGTGTTTAGGATCTGATGATAATGGCGACAACGGTCGCGAATTTAAAACAGCTTCAATTTCGATGACTGCAGTATTAAGTTCTTCGAATGTGAATTTTGCGTTCATCAGTGTGCGCATTAAATGACCCTTTGCGCTCTTTACTGCCGCTTCCCATAAGCCTCCGAAATGTGGAGCTCTTGCAGGAAAAAAGTGGAATGTTGTTTCCTCTGAAATACAATACGAATATATAGATGATTGAGTTTTGACATTGAAAATGAATGCCTTTAATTCTTGCAGCATATTGACTGCACCAACAAAATTTTTAGCGTTATCGCAGTATATGTCGGTAACTATCCCACGCCGTGCTATCATGCGTTTCAAAGCATCCAAAAATTTGTTTGTAGATAAGTCAGAAACGACCTCGATATGGACTTCCTTCGATGCTAAACAGACGGTAATAGTAATGTATGATTTCATTGGTCCCTTACCTCGAATACGTATTAATTGGACCACAAAAGTCGATTCCGATTTTTCTGAATGGTTTGCTCACAGATAGACGTTCACTTGGCAACGATCCCATAATTTGTTGTTGTAGTTTAGGTCGATATCGGACACAGTGTATGCATGATCGAACGATTTGTCGTGCTACAGTTCCAGCATTCACTATTCAAAATCGTGTTCTAATCAAAGCAACCAAAGCTTTAAGTCCAGCGTGGTAATTACGTAGATGAAGATGACGAACAAATGAAGATTTGCTTGAAAGCAGAATCGGATACTTCTGATTAGGAGGAAGATCAGCATTTTCAAGTCTGCCATCGACATCGATGAGATCATAATTTGAAGAATTGTCAATAAATGGACTGAGATACTTTAACGAACTGTGCAGATGTTTTTGTAGCAAACAAAAGTCTTCAATAAAATGTTGTTGTTGAACGTTCCAAACTACGACGTTTAATGCTTGACGCAGTTCTTCTGATGATGGCGACCAAGCACTCGCTAATTTCTTTTTTCTGCAAATTTGTGTAAAACGAATTACATAGGCTACGATGAGAAGAGAACGATTATATGAACTGAACTTCTCCAAAGTGTCTAACAAATGATTGACTTTTTTGTTGCAGCAAATGTATCGTTGTTCAGTGTTTACAACCTCCATGTCTATTTTTCTATCGTCGTATTGAGCAGGCCAAGTATCACTGTTTTTTAGCAAGAATTCTGGACCATTGCACCAGTTCAGTTCATCCACAGTATATCCTCGAGATACAACGTCAACGGAATTCATACTGGTTGGTACATATCTCCAATGACAATGTCGCAAAATCCGTGTATATCTAACTTGATGGCATCTTGGTTTAAACAATAACGCGGTATAGTCAACGATGATATTGTCTTAAATGAGCACAAACATTTTTCCCATGTTTGATGAAGCGATTGTCGCATCAATTCATCCCAATCTAATTTCAATAGCCAAAGTTCTTGTAGTATGTTTTTTGTTGTAATGATGAGTGGTGACAATAAACTGAGTGGGTGGAAAAGTGACGAAGCAATAGACAGTATTGTTCTTTTTGTTGTTTGTGTATATGTTTTTATGGGTGTGAATTTGAAAGATAAAACATCTCTATGTTGGTCCCAAATTACACCGAGTGCACTGGTCGTATTGTCTTCATGCAGATCAAATTCTTTGATTGTTTGATCTTCCATAAGATTAGGGTGATTTGATGCCACTTTGTTAATGGAAACAATCCACGATTAAGAACATTGATGATCTCGGTTTTCATTACTTTTAGTGTTTCTACATCATCTGCTCCGCATAGAAGATCATCAACATAGAACGAAGATTTGACGACTGACCCCCCAATTGGCAATTCGTTCATAGATTGATCGCCTAACATTTGAAGACTGCGGATTGCCAAGTATGGAGCCGATGCTATCTCATACTCGTACGTCTGTAAATCTGCATCGGGTGATGCTCTCCAAAAGATATATTAAAATCTGCGATCATATGAATTGATTAATACTTGCCTGTACATTTTCGGTACATCTGCTTTTAAAGCATAACGAAACAATCGAAATCGAAGTAAAATTGTAAAAAAAATCATCTTGCAACGTTGGGCCAACTAATACCAAATCATTGAGTGAGCGCAGCGATGATGTGCGACACGATACATCAAACACGTACTTGTAGGTTTGAATACACAATGGTGTGGTATATAATTAGGTGCTTCTTTGGTCTTCGATGTTTTTACTACCGACATGTGTCCGAGTTGGTCGAATTCTTCCATAAATGTTTTGTATTGTGCGTAAAAATCAGAGGACCGTAACAGTCGATTTTCTAATGCTAAAAAACGACGGCACGCAATATCTTGTGAATTTCCTAGAACCTTTGGATCTTCTTTGAATGGCAATCTTACGACAATGCGTTCCGTGTCAAGTTTGTATGTTGTTTTCGAGTAGTGTTCTTCACGTGCCAAACTGCATGATTGTACCCCTGATTGGTATCTGTGTTGATATTTGGCGGTCACTACCCACCCCAACAACGTCTTTTGAAGAATCGGCAATTTGTCACCAATCTTAATTTGTCCTACGGTAAGGGATCGAAAAAGGTTTCTGTTCGAATCAACACATCGATCCGACGAGACTTGTAGAATTGTTCATCGGCTAAAGGAATATTAGTTGGCAACTTCCAACTCGATGTATCGATTTCTGCACCTGGCTGATAGGCGATGTGTGAAGTTATGCAGAATTGCAACGACAATTCAAACGATGAAATGCGAGACTTGCGCACATATGCAATGACCATGACTTAAGCAATTGATGCATGTGTCTGAACCTTTGACGATGTTGAAACGCTCGTTGGTACTGAACCTCTTGAATTGTGAACACTCAACAAATTTATGATCTTCACTAGAACAACAAACACAATAAGCATTAGCGGTTGCAAATATTAACCCATGTTAAAATATTCAAGTTGAGTGATTCATTCCATTTGTCACGTGTTTGTTAATCACACTTTTCTAAGACTATGTAAATTAGCATTGCCTGTGCTATGTTTTATCCTGTACCTAATGATGTCAGTGAACTATACATTGCGCATGCTTTATCGATTAGACTACGTAACCTATGTCCGTCGGTTTTGTTAACTGGCTTCAATCCCGTCCAGAAATGTTTACGTTGCAATGTTGTATCGTGACCTAGACAATTATATTAAAATAATTGAAGAGTGGTTATCTAACTGAAGGATAAAAGTTAATGAACAAATATGTAAGCATGTCACTTTTAAAATGAGTTACAATTCCTTAAACTCAGGATGTATCCTAACTGGCATTCACCTAGAAGGGCATCTCACTTGGCGGAAGCACTTTGAATAAAAAAGATTCAGATGTAACTTAGACCACAAAGTCTTCACAACAAGGTTGTTCTGTATAACTTCAACATTGAACCAATTTTGACATACGGTTCAGAATTATGGGGAACCGCTAGCGCGAGTAACGTTGAGGTTATACAATATATTTAGCCCAATCTAAAATTCTCAGAACAATAACATGCACTCCATACATCAGAAATGAAGACATATAAAAAGATCTTAATGTACTGCAGGTATAGGATGAGTGGTCGAAACGGGAAAGGAAACTATAGGGATAAACCTTGTGCAGCTTGTTAATCCACTAGCCAGAGCTCTTGTTTATACAGGAAACTCATCTCATCTTCGTCGTAATGATCTTCCAGACCTTAAGTTAAGTTAGAGGCCCATATTAAGAAGCAAGAAGGATACATAATTATATATTGTAGTATATTAGGAGATTTAAAATTTCCTCAAATAAAGTTGAAAAAAAAGAAGAAGGTAGGTTATATATGGTTGCCAAAGCCGAGTCGGACGGGTTGCCGTAGCCGAATCGGACGGGTTGCCATTTTCGAAACTAAATATGGCGAAATATTTCGAATAAAGTAATCCATTCGTAAACGAAAACTAATAAAGCTGAGCTGTGAACGAAGCACAGGCTTTAATAGAGACATGATTATATTTGGGTATCTGTACTGCTTTTAACTTGGGTACAGTTTCTTTCAACATATTCAGCGTCGTTTTCTTGAATGTCTCAACATTATGCAAAATTATCTTCGTTCATACAAATAGAAACAAAAAGTCAAAAATCTACATTACGATACTCAAGTTTCGTTGTCTTTATCGCAATTATCTTCAAAATGGACATAGCTACCACATAAATCGATAACTCAAACTCATAGTAATCGTTGTTGTTAATTTTTTCTTAGCCATTTTATGAAAAAAAATCAACGTTACCATCAAGATCGGTAATATTATTTCTAGTACATCATTAGCAACAACATTGTTTGTAGGTTCCCCTGTGTGGGACGTAGATTCACCAGGATTACCCGATATCAGCCGGCCAATGATCACACGCCCCTGCTGCCAAACTGCACTTGGATATGCAGACTCCCGTCGCTGCAGTTGCACATATGGTAGCAGTAGTTTTTGAATAATTTTTTCCAGCGTCAGCAACATCAACTGAACGCAAAACTCCAATTATTAAAAATAAAAGGGATGTTTGAAAAGTATATCAATTGTATATTGTAATTAAGTTTTTAAATGCAACCTATTAGGACCCCTACACCTTGTGGAGGAAATACGTCAAAAAATTATGCATTATTGTGCATTGCAGGAAAGCACAAGACAATATATAGCAAAAAAGCAAACCAGCAACAACCAAAGTGCTGCAACTGTGGTCCCTGATACCTGCTAGCTATAGAGGATGTATTGTTGCTAAGGAACTAAAAAAGAATCGCTACCAAAGAACTGGCAAGAAGAAAAGTGAATCCAGACTATAAGTTCACCCAAATAATTTCGTACGGGGAGATAGTAGTGTCATTATAAGAAGCAGTATAAACCACTATGAAGAAGCAAAGATGTGTAAAGATATGTTTCAAGCAACTACCATAAAATGATGATAACAGATTAACGCTATTGACCATTTATAGCCCTTCACGGCACCAGTTCAAATGTGATTTATACGTAGAACTAATAAATAGTCACAAACAAAGGCAAAAATTTGGTCGGATTATTCTGTAAACACTTTTAAGCCACATAACAGCTGAGATGAAACTTCGACGGTTAAATAATGATATTGAAATCCCTTCCATAACAGTAGCTTAGCTATCTGCAGAGATAATGAAACAGAACTAAAATAAGTTTCATAGGTATGATCTCATTACCAACGAATAACTGAAGCAGCTCCTTTAAAATGTCATATCTAAGCTAACAGGATTTATGACTTTTAACTTTAAATGAAACATGATACTTTATATTGAATTACAGCGAAGAAAAAAGAGGACAAACTTGAACTAACATTTAGAAACATGCTTTGGCTCATAGGCAAGCGAATTGCGCTATTAACATTCAAAAAAGTACTATCGGAACGGCAGTACAATTAAATAGTATTTTAGCGTTACGGTTCCTTTCAAAACGGTGATCCAGTGATCAAGGGCGGGTCCCGGATTGACTTCTGGGGTGGGGGGGCACAAGGAGCAATTGTTCACATATTTGAGATAAACAAAATTAATGTACAACAGTAATAGTATGACATTTAATTGTTATATTAAAAATTACATAGACAGTTTGGTTTTATGCTTCCTACAGATACATCAGAAGGATTCATTTTTGACGCAATATCTTGGATATGCATTAAAGCTAAACCATTTAATCGATCTTTTGACATCCTGCTGCGAACATATGTTTTTAGTCGACGTAATGTAGAGAAAAATCGCTCGGCAGTGCAAGTACTAACTGGAAATGTACAGAATAATTGGCACAGGGTCCTAATATTTGGTAGGATCGTTGCTGTTTTGTATGCATCTTCTAGAGATTTTGGAATGTTACGTATTATTTGTTGCCAAATCTTCAATTCTCCCTTCAAAGCTAAATAACATGGAAGGTCCTCTTTATATGTTTCAGCCCCTTCCAAAACCTTTCGTTTGCGAGAAGCCTTAGCGAAAAATTCTTTAAATCCGTCCGAACTAGTTTCACGTTGCTTCTGCAAAATGGCTGCGGTCGTATTGACAAGCTGAATTGCAGAAATTACATCAATTTCAATGGTTTTTAACGAGCGAAATAAATTCAAAGTCATACCTAAAATATCCGCGAGGATTACCAAGCTTACGAGAAATTCCGACAATAATATAGCTTGGAATATTTTATAACATTTTAAGCTAATTTTTTACGCAGATTTCAAATATGTTATTAGTTTTTATATATCAACTCTAGTTTTTTGAGATACCCCCGCCACCCTGAATCTGCCTATGCCTATGTTAATTAAAGTTCTTTACTTCAAAAATAGATAAATTAGGTTGCATGTAGCGGTTTGACTTATGTGGCAACAACTACATTTGCATAAAACAACCACTTCACCAAAAAAATAGTTGTGTTATATTTTTTCGTAAACTAATTTTTCTTCTTCTTTTATCAATTTACCCTTCGCAGATATTGACGAGTGCCAAGACTCGGCTATAACAGCACGTTGTGTAGACAATGCTGCATGCTGTAATCTACCGGCTCACTTTTTATGCAAGTGCAATGATGGATATGAGGGTGACGGTGAAGTTTTGTGTACAGATATTGATGAATGTAAAAATTCCCAAGCTTGTGGCCTGAATGCGCATTGTGTTAACACTCCCGGAAATTTTACGTGCATTTGTCCCGATGGCTACATTGGAAATGCTTACGATGGCTGTCAAGATATAGATGAGTGCACTTACCCGAATATTTGCGGTCCCGGTACTATATGTACGAATCTTGAGGGTAGCTATCGCTGCGATTGTTTATTGGGATACGAAGGCGACGCTCGCACACAAATAGGATGCGTTGATCTTGACGAATGCACACGCACGCCATGCGGCCGCAACGCGGATTGTCTCAATACAAATGGCAGTTATAGGTGCCTCTGTCCAAATGGCTATAGTGGGGAACCCACTCTTAGTTGCGAAGGTAATTAACGTTCTTCATATCAATTTTTTGAGTTCTTCAAAAGTAATTATGATAAACACACACTCTTAATCACATATTTAAAAAACTCACCCAAAACAAACCTTTAAGCTTAAAATAACTAATGCTTTTGTTATATTTTCAACACTCACAACATTGACACTAATAATCTATGGCTGTGCTCATTAAACTGTGCTCAATAAACCCCTTGGCATCCGTCGTGTCATTTCTTGGTTCCGACAAACAATTTTGTTAATAACTTTTATACTGTGAGCCAAATGTTTATTCGTACATCCTTTTTGGTTTATAATAACACGAAAGAACAGGCAAATTCACGATAAAAAATTGTTATTATTATTCGTAGTGACAATAATTGTTGCGAATTATAAAAATAGAAAAGTTTCAGTAGTTTATCGGATGACTTTTGGCTTTAATAACAGCTTTAAAGCGAAGACGCACACTTTTACCCGGACACCAGTGTAATTGTCTGAAATTTTTCTAATCCTCTTTACTAATAAATCCCCTATATGCTGTAATCAGGTGCCAGGGGGTTCGTTTTCAGTTGTTATACATATAAGCCACTATTGGACAAGAGACATGAAAGAACACTTTCTACTCGATCTAATAAGATTTTCCATACATTCCATAGTTGCGGCTATTCCGGAATTCACACAATTAAACATTGCATTGAAATGTGATCTTGCTTGCGATCCACGGCTCTCATCATGTCAATAGCTTTTTCATACCATGGGATATGCCAATGACATCTTATAATCATTGAATCACAATAATCATGTCATGACTTTAAATTCATTCAGATGCAAACAAATCTATATATTATCATATTATTTGAATAAGGTTTTCCATATGTATTTTCTTGGACACCGTTTAAAATTCATTTTGAGTTACTTTTAGAAAAAGAGAAGCGATGCCTATTTGTTCTTTCGTTCTTATTAGTTGCATGCTTTTTTCATCCCTTCAAACTCTCCTTACTTTATCTATACTTTTACTCATTTAACTAGTTTATTCACTTTTTTCATATAGTTTCCTAAAATTTAACTTCAATGTGGAATGAATAACAAATAATATTAATTAATCACTTAATTTGCCCTTTTATGGAAATCATCAAATCAAAACCCCATCAACAAATAAAAAAAACAACATACAGATATTAATGAATGTCAGGATAATCCATGTGGTGAAAACGCTGTTTGCACAGACTCCATTGGAAGCTTCGTTTGTACTTGCCAACCAAACTATACAGGCGATCCATTTCACGGATGTAACGATATTGATGAATGCACCGCTTTAGAAAAACCATGCGGCGAACATGCGATCTGCAAAAATACTTCGCCCGGCTACAGTTGCAAGTGCCCAAAGGGTTTTGAAGGTAATCCAAATCCAAACATTGCATGTGAGCAGGTCGACGTAAATATTCCTTGTCTTATGAACTTCGATTGCTCTAATAATGCGGAGTGCATAGAAAACCAATGTTTTTGTCTCGACGGTTTTGAACCAATTGGTCCAAATTGCATAGACATCGATGAGTGTCGCACAACATCCGATGTCTGTGGTTTTAATGCTCAATGCATAAATACACCTGGTTCTCACCGGTGTATCTGCGATGCTGGTTACGTTGGATCACCACCACGGGTATCCTGTAAGGAACCTTGTGAGGACGTGCGATGTGGGGAGCATTCTTTTTGCAAGACCGACAGTAATGAAGCTTACTGCATCTGTGAAGATGGTTGGACGTTCAATCCAAAAGACATATCGGCGGGTTGTATAGATATTAATGAGTGCGATGCTGATAACGGCCCTTTTGGTGCCTGTGGAATTAATTCTACTTGCACGAATTCACCTGGTGGATTTAGCTGTAATTGTCCCTCTGGCTTTTCTGGAGACCCATATATAAAGTGTGTTGATGTTAATGAATGCCGCATGGGTACCAAGTGTGGTGTTGGTGCTGAATGTGTCAATTTAAATGGAAGCTACACGTGCCGTTGCCCAAGCAATACATTTCCTGATCCAGATCCTGCAACCCGATGCACTGCCATCATTAGTTGTTCAGACATTACAAATTGTCCTGGAAATGCGGTGTGCGATGAGTTGAACCGTTGTGTATGCCCTGAACCAAATGTTGGCATTGAATGTCGCCATCCATGCGAAACTATGGATTGTGGGCCACATGCACAGTGTATGCTATCCAATGGTAAGGCTCAGTGCCTATGTGTTCAAGGCTACACTAATAACTCGGAACTTCCTGGTGACTGTACCGATATTAATGAATGCAATGCAAGTCCTTGTCAAGAAAATGCGATATGTATAAATACCGCAGGTGCATACCTTTGTCAATGTCCCACTGGATCACAAGGTGATCCCTACCGTGAAGGTTGCTCAACGGTAAAATCGCATATAAGCTGCTCAGAATCAGAACCTTGCTCATTTGGAGAGGTCTGCATAAAGGATTCACTCATAAGCGTCAATGTCTGCATTTGCCGTCAAGGTTATGAGCGAAATTCGGAGAGCGGTCAGTGTCAGGATATTGATGAGTGCTTAAACCAATATAGCATACCTGTTTGTGGAGTTAATGCTCTCTGCAAAAATTTACCTGGTAGTTATGAGTGTCGATGTCCTAATGGATTTACCGGTAATCCTTTTGTAGTGTGTGAAATATGCAACACTTCGAATTGCCAGTGTCACCTTCCCTATAAACTTGTCCATAATAGTTGTATTTTAGCAGACTGCTTTGATGGTTCAAAGTGTCCCGATGGAGCGAAGTGTATTTCCATCGCAGATGGTGTGAGTTATTGTGCATGTCCCAATGGCTTCAAAGCCCAATCTGATGGTAGCTGTATTGACGTAGATGAGTGCACGGAAGTTAATACTCAAGTATGTGCTTATGGTGCGGAATGTATTAATAAAGATGGTGGTTATATCTGTGTCTGTCCAAAAGGCTTTAATGGAGACGCTTACGGAGGGATTTGTATACCGACACAACGTAAATGCACTGCGGATAAAGAATGCGGAACAAACGAGAAATGCTTACAGCCTGGGGAGTGTGTCTGCCCACCACCATTTTTTACAGATCTTAACGATAACAACAAATGTAAAAACCCCTGTGAACGTTTTTCATGCGGTATTAATGCTAAGTGTACGCCTTCAGACCCACCAAAATGTATGTGCGAAGCTGGCTTTAAAGGTGATCCGCTTATGGGCTGTACGGATGAGGATGAGTGTGCGCATTTGCCATGTGCATATGGCGCATATTGTATCAATAAAAAAGGTGGGTACCAATGCATATGCCCACAAGGCTTTGTCGGTGATGCCTACAAAAGTGGTTGCATTATGGAATCCAGCGAATCTAAAAGTATATGCAAAAGAAATGAAGATTGCGCTAGTAATTTAGCGTGTATTCAGGGTTCTTGCTTAAGTCCTTGTACTGAATTGCTTTGTGGGTCTAACGCCTTTTGTGAAACAGAGAATCATGCCGGATGGTGTCGCTGCCGTGTCGGATATGTCAAAGATTCAAATGATGATTGTTTGTCGCAATGTAAAGATATTATTTGCGGCGAAGGAGCTCTTTGCATTTCTACCCCAGATGGTCCCACATGCAAATGTCCAAAGGGATATCTGGGTAACCCATTCCCAGGTGGTAGCTGTTCTACTGATCAATGCAGTGCTACTCGGGTATGTAGTGATCACAAAATGTGTATTAACGGTAGATGTAAGGAACGCTGTGAAAACAAAGTATGTGGGATTGGTGCAACCTGCGATAAGAAGAACGGTAAATGTGTTTGTGAACCAAATTTTATTGGCAATCCAGAATTAATCTGTATGCCACCAGTAACATACGCCAAGTGCACACCGAGTTGTGGTGAGAATGCACACTGTGAGTACAGCTTTAGACATAATATATGCGCTTGTGATCCAGGCACCTCGGGTAACCCTTATGAAGGTTGCAGCGATCAGAAAAAAAAAAAATGTAGCCCCCATAGTTGCGGAACAAATTCTGAATGTAGCTCAGATGGCAATCATATAAGTTGCATCTGTGCTAATGGCTACACAGGCAACCCATACTTGGGTTGTCATGATATTAATGAGTGTCTAAATAAGCCGTGTGGGGAAAACACTGTTTGTCTTAATACATACGGTGGGTTCGAATGTTTATGTTTATCTGGTTATGGAGGTAATCCCTTCGTCGGTTGTCAAACTATTGACACGGCCATATGTACCGACTTTAATAAATGTCAATGCAATGAACACACTGAATGTCCCAATGGATATAAATGCGAATTGGGCCGCTGTAACAACCTCTGCGTAGAGGCTTCTTGTGGTCCAAGGGCTATATGTGATGATGGAAGATGCCTTTGCCCTAATGATTTCTATGGTGACCCAAATGATATGATCAATGGATGCTCCAGACGTACTCAATGTCAGACCGACGCAGATTGCAAAAAAACGGAAATATGCTTCCAACTTGGTAAAGAATATCGTAAATGCATAGACTCCTGTTCAAAAATTCTATGTGGTCCCAATGCTCTTTGTGTTTCCGATGATCATCGCCCATCCTGTATTTGCACCGATGGTTACTATGGCAACCCCAGTAACTTACAAGTTGGTTGCCAATCAGATCGAGAAATACCAAAACATAGTGATAAATGCAACTCTGACAACGATTGCGAATTCGGATTTGAATGTCAAATTACACTTCATGGTGTTAAGGAATGTATGTACTTGTGCGAAAATGTTTTTTGTGGTTCAAATGAGGTTTGCGAAATAAACAACATTGGCCATGCCACTTGTAATTGTGCTGAAAATCATGTCTGGAATCCAGTAACTTCGGCATGTGAAACACCATCACTTCCTGATTGCACTAGCGATAAAGACTGTCCTAGCACATCTGCATGCCGACCAGATGTAGTTGGCGTGCTTAAATGTGTATCGATTTGCAACGATTTTACTTGTCCAGCTAATTCCATTTGTATGGCAATTAAACATCAAGGTCGTTGCAACTGTATACCTGGATTTGTGGGCAACACCAATGATCGGAATGGTTGTCAGGCTGTTGTAAAGCCACAATGTCACACGAACGCTGAGTGCGCTGAGTCAGACACATGTGTCAGGGATAATGTCACTGAATCACTCTCGTGCCGACCCGCATGCGATGGCGTAAAGTGCGGTCCACGAGCAATTTGTGTTACCAACAATCATCAGGCCCAATGCCACTGCCCCCCGGGGTCTTTTATTGGTGACCCTTACGATCCAATTGACGGCTGTCGAAATGTTCCTTGTGTTTATAACCTTGACTGTCCACCAACAAAACTGTGCAACCGCATGACCCACACATGTTTTAATGTGTGCGATGAAGACTCATGTGGTAAGAATGCCATTTGCTTAGCTGAAGACCACCGTGTAGTTTGTCAGTGTCCACCTGGTTATAAAGGTAATCCAATTCCGGAAATCGAGTGTACTAAGGTTAGTGGCTGTTTATCCAGCACTTGTCATCATTCTGCTATTTGTGAAGTTACACCACAAGGACCACTTTGTAAGTGCCCTAAAAACTTTATTGGCGATCCTGAAATTGCAGGGTGTTATCCAAATAGTCAGTGTCCGAATGGAGACACCGATTGCCCAGCGAATACCATTTGTTCTTCTGGCCTCTGTATTGATCCTTGCCACAACACCTGCGGCGATAATGCAAAATGTGAAGTAGTTGATCGTAAACCAATCTGCAGCTGCCCACAAAAATTTCAACCCATTTTTGATTCTGCCAAAGATGGCTGTACGCGCACAGTGCTAAAGTGCAATAAAGATGTTGACTGCGGCGGTGAAGTTTGCTACAATGGTCAATGCCGCATTGTTTGTCGTAACTCAAAGGACTGCTCTACTAATGAGAAATGTATGCATAATGTTTGCGTCGTAGGTTGCGTAGATCACAGTCAATGTTCCATTGGCTTGGCTTGCCTAAAGGGGCACTGCTCGATCGGTTGTCGCAATAATAAAGACTGCATAGAAGAAGAGTCCTGTATGAACAATATTTGTGCGAACCCTTGCAGCGAGCACGGCGTTTGTGGCCCTAATGCACATTGTAACACTGATAATCATATTAGTCGCTGTACCTGTCCCGAAGGATTTGAGGGCAACCCTACGCCTGATCAGGGTTGCGTGCGCGTACCAGCGATCTGTGTAGCTACTAGTCAGTGTCCTGCTGGCCATATGTGCATTGGAAACCAATGCAATTTACCTTGTCAAAAAACGTCTTCCTGTGCTATTGGAGAACGCTGCTATCAGGACGTGTGTCGTAAAGTATGCTATACTAGCAATAATTGCTTACCCGGTGAAATATGCAATAATGAGGGAACTTGTCATCCGGGATGTGAATCCGATGCTGACTGTCCGCATACCGAAATTTGTTTGAATGACAAGTGTAAATGCGCTACAGGTTTCATAGGCACGCCATTCGGTTGTACCGACATTGATGAATGTACAGAACATCCCTGTCATAACAGTTCCCGTTGTGAAAATACGCCTGGATCCTACCGCTGCGTTTGCCCGTTAGACTTCGTGGGTGATGGTTACTCCTTACAAGGCTGCACTAAGCCTATAGAATGTTACAAACATGAAGACTGCGCAAGTCACTTAGCTTGCTTAGAAGATAAATGTACAGATCCATGTCAATATACAAAGTGTGGATCCAACGCGCAATGTTTATCAGATGTCCACCAGGCTGTATGTGTCTGTCCTACTGGTTATTTCGGCGATCCAAAGGATACAATAGTTGGCTGCTTCAAGGTACAATGTATTATCGATGAAGATTGCGCAAGTGATAAATTTTGTGACAGTGACACTAACCGCTGCATAAAACCTTGTGATCTTATCAGTTGTGGCAAAGGCTTTTGTAAGGGCATCGATCACAAAGCTCTTTGCTCATGCTATGAAGGCTATAAACTTGTCAATGGATCCATTTGTGAAGATATCGACGAATGTCAATCTCAACCATGTCACAGTACTGCCATCTGCAATAACCTCCCGGGTAGTTTCTATTGCCAATGTCCTGAAGGACTTATTGATGATGCATCCTTTGCTGGCTGCCGCGATCCAAATGAGTGCTTCAATGATTCCGATTGTCCTTCGACAGCTAATTGTCAGAACTCACGATGCAGCAATCCTTGCGAACTCAAAAACGTATGCGGCATCAATGCTAATTGTCTTGCTAAATCACATAAGCCTTTTTGCATGTGTCCACCCAACTCAAGTGGAGATCCTTATGTGGAGTGCCGGCTTATTGAGTGCTCGGACAATGATAACTGTCAAAGCGAAAAGACTTGCGTCGATAACAGGTGTGTCGATCCCTGCTCATTACCAAATGTATGTGGTGCACAGGCTCATTGCGTCGCGCTAAACCACATTGGACTATGTACCTGCGAAAGCGGTACTACTGGTGATGCAATTTTGGGCTGTGTCCCGTTGCATTATTGCAATATAGATAACCAATGTGCCTCCGGCAGTATTTGTAACAACGGTATATGTAGTCCGCTTTGTCAGTCTAATCGTGATTGTATTTCAAATCAACTCTGCGTACAAGGTATTTGTCAATCAACTTGTAAAATGAACTCTACCTGCCCAGAGTTTCAGTACTGCTTTAACAATATCTGCATTAAAGAAGTTGTCTGCCGCATAAACAGTGATTGCGGTATCAATGAAAATTGTGTGCTGGATACTTATGGGCGTGCAAGTTGCGAAAATGTTTGTGCTGGTCGTACAACCTGTGGGCGTAATGCAGAGTGTATAGCACGTAACAATGCTCCAGATTGCATTTGCAAAGACGGCTTCTTTGGTGATCCAAAATCTGGATGCCGTATGATTGAATGTACTTCCGATGATGACTGTTCCAATGACAATGCATGCGATAACAATATGTGTAAAATAGTTTGTTTGATAGGCCAACCTTGTGGTGAAAATGCTCTCTGCACAGCAGAGAACCATAAGCAAGTGTGTCACTGCCAGCCTGGCTTTACAGGTAACCCACATATACGATGCGACATAATTGATTTTTGTAAGGATGTCCCATGCGCTCCAGATGCACTATGTCGCACCTCACATGGTTCATACAAATGCAGCTGCCCACCTGGTTTATTAGGAGATCCGTATACTGACGGTTGTCTCAATCCGATCGAGTGTAACAACAACACAGATTGTCCTTCTTATGCTGAGTGTGTAAAAGTTAACGGAACTCAGAAATGTCTTGATGTCTGTTCAACGATAAAATGCGGTCCTAATGCAGAATGTATTTCAAAGAGTCATTTGGCGCAATGTGCATGTCGAGACGGATATGATGGTAATCCTGCCGACCGAACAATTGGCTGTAAGCTATTGCCTGTATCTTGTTTGGTGAGCCACGATTGTCCGACTCACACTTACTGTTCGGATAACATTTGTAAACGTAAGTACTGACGGGGACTAATATGATAACATGTGGCAATTCAACCATCAACGTGACCACTCACTGAATAGTAGTCAAGTAGAAAATAACATATTTAGTTTTTAACAGCTAACTTTACGACTGGACTCTAACTTAGCAAATAACCAATATCCTTTAATAAGAAACTTACAAACACACACTTGACATAAGTTGACCAAATTACACAAAACAAAACGCGTAATATTATTTTAGAAAAAATAAGCTTTAAATTATATTACTTTATGAACACATATTTCTCTATATTCATAGCCGCTTGCGATTTGAGCATTGAATGTCGATCTTCTGAAGTGTGTCAAAATGGTCAGTGTTTTGACTCTTGCCTTCAGCCACATGCGTGTGGAATGAACGCTGTTTGTCAGATATTGTCGCATGTCAAACAATGTTCATGTCCCAATGGATTCACCGGTGATGCTGATAGGGAGTGCGTGCGAATACCAGTAGCATGCGATGGTGAGTGCGATTCCGGCTACACCTGTCTCGATTCAATGTGCTTGCCATTATGTAGTAATGACTTGGAGTGTGCTTTAAATGAGAAATGCATTCGTGGAAATTGTATACGTAAGTAAAAATACAATCAATAGAATTATGAAACATTAGATTCACTTCATTAAATTTTTAGTCACTTGTCGTGTTGACAACGACTGTTTTCTTGGGCACGTGTGCCTCCACAACAAATGCGTCTACGGCTGTCACTTGGACGATGATTGCAGCGCTTCAGAGTCCTGTCTTAATAATAAATGTATTAATCCGTGCTTGAAAAGTCCTTGTGGGTCTAATGCCGATTGCATTGTATCGAACCATCGTGCATCTTGCTCTTGTATTAATGGGGGTATGGTGCCCAACCCCACGCCCCAAGTTGGTTGTGTTCGCGCACCACCATTAAATTGCCAACAGAACCGTGACTGTGCCAATGGCCTGACTTGTTTTGAATTTCTTTGCCGACCGCTCTGCGCTGACGATAATGGTTGTCTTATTAATGAACGTTGCCAACAGGGTTTCTGCAAACAACTCTGCCGTCATGACATTGAATGCCGCAATAGTGAAGTATGTCTAGGATTGACTTGTGTGCTGGGGTGCCGCTCTGACCAAAGCTGTCCTCTGTATTTGTCTTGCTTGGGTCAACAATGTGTGGATCCCTGTGCGGAGGCTTCGTCTTGTGGTACCAATGCAGAATGTCATGTTGTCGACCACCGTAAGCTGTGCATTTGTCCATCTGGACTAACTGGCGACGCCAATATTGGCTGCAAACTACAACATATTTCATGCGAACAAAATGAAGACTGCAAAATAAATCATCTTTGCTATGGTGGAAACTGTCAAAGCAAATGTCACAATGATCAAAATTGCTTGTCTGATGAACGTTGTGTGCGTGGAATATGTCGTACTGTCTGTAACACGGACTCTGCATGCACCGAATCACAAATTTGTGAAAATCGCATTTGTCAAATCGGCTGTCGTACAGATCTCACGTGTCCTACCCATTTGGCTTGTATCAACAAAATATGTAAAAATCCTTGCGACACGCTCGGTCAATGTGGTCAGTGCGCAAACTGTTTGGTGGTTAACCATGGTGTTCAATGTAGTTGCCCAAAAACTTTCATAGGAGACGGCATTACAGGGTGCCAATATCCAGCACAACGATGCAACCCATCATGCGAATGCGACGAGACGAATTCTTATTGTGCGTCCAGTTGCTCTCATACTGATAACTGTCCATGTGGTCAATTTTGTGCGCGTGGTAAATGCCGCTTTAAGTGTGCTATCAACGGACGGTGTCCACTTGGACAGTTTTGCGAACGTGACATATGTATTGCAGGCTGTAATTCAAACAACGACTGTCCCAGTGACCAATCCTGTATACTTGGAAAATGTACAGATCCTTGTGCAAGCAATAAATCGTGTGGTCGCAACGCACTCTGCACTGTATCTG
The DNA here is from genome assembly GCA_035041805.1 of Amiota mariae. NCBI lineage: Eukaryota > Metazoa > Arthropoda > Insecta > Diptera > Drosophilidae > Amiota > Amiota mariae. Next base: position 29,712 of record JAWNKV010000081.1, read on the forward strand.
ATCACCGAAAACTATGTTACTGTCCCGACGGATATGAGGGTGAACCCAGAAAGGAATGCGTTCAATTTGAATGCCATCAAAATACTGATTGTGAAATAACTAAATATTGCGTAAACGGAAAATGCAGAAATCCTTGCCTTGAAAATGGTTCTTGTGGCAAAAATGCACAGTGCCACGTTGTGAATCGCAAAGCGCAATGCTCATGCCCACCGGATTATTTTGGCAACCCGGAAACAGAGTGTCAGCCGTTAAAAGGAGGTTGCATGAACAACCCTTGCGGGCCGAACTCACGTTGTTCTGAAGTTCCAGGAGGTTATGAATGTTCGTGCATGGATGGCTGCATAGGCGATGCCCAGAAGGGCTGTGTCTGTGAAGACCAACTTGTCAATGCTTGCCATGATCAACCATGCGGTCTTAATGCCGCATGTCATGTACTGAATAATAACGAGGCCCAGTGCTACTGCCCTGAGAACTTTCCAAACGGTGATCCATATGTTGAATGTAAGTCACCTGAGAAAATTCATGCTCTTGCCGGTTGATATCATTCTTTTTATTCTAGGTTACCTCAAACCGCCAACGCAGGATTGCAGAACACTCGGTTGTAAAGTTGGAGATTGCTTGCGCCAAGGCTATGAGTATATATGCCAACAAGGTAAGTACATAACTACATCTCGTATGCTGATTATATATGTGACAATTTATTCAAGTTCAGTAACTACATATTTAAAAACGTTTAACTTTCGTTGACTATTATAAAATTGTATATACTTCACACATAGTATGATAATATTATTACATTCTCACGCGCGAAACCAAAAAATGTCTGTCTGTCTGTAGGCAAACTAATCTCTCAGTTTTTTTGCTTGAAATTTTGTACAAAAACTTCTTTTTACACCGTATCACTCTCATTTGTCGGTCAAAAATGAATTATTAGAAAACTTGTGTGAAGGTTTGGTAATCTTTGGCTATACCAAAGTATTTTTTTAAGTCTCTTTTAACGCATTTATTTTTACTAGACTGTGCGTAACAAGAAAGTAACATGAAAAGCAAATTAAGTATGTATTCGTTAGTTATAATACGCAGTAACAGTATACAGAGTCTGAATGAATAGATGATAAGATAAACAAAAAAAAAAAAATTAGGAGCATCGCAAACTTACTTTACGAGGGTTGCTATTTATATTTCTGGCCGAATAATGGAAAAACCAAATACATTGAGGTAGCTCCAAAACATGCGAATGCACTTCTTCAGATGTCGAAAATCGTTGACCACGAAATTTTTTTTTTAATGTGTGGGAATGAAAAAAAAAAATCAATAGGTGCCAAATCAGGACTGTATGGTGGATGACACATTAATTTTATGTTTTAACCGGTCCTTGAGTTGATATGTGGGTTTTGTTTCGGGCTCATATGCATAGATCCATGATTCGTTATATATGTTATACACAGCCTTTGATGCACCACGAACTAACCTTTTTTACGGCCAAATGATCACGTAATATCTTATTGATGCTCGTCATACTAAAGTCAAAAGATGCCTCGATCTCATGGTATGTCACATGATGATCTTGCATTATCAATTCATGCACATCATCGATATTTTCTGCCAAAGCAACGGATTTGGGCGACCTTTACGGAATTTGTCCTGGAGCGAACATCGGCCAAGACTGAATTTGTTTTTGCAGTGCTGTAGAATGGTGCTTTATCACTGTATAAAGAATTAAGTTCATCTTGCCTTGATAATCAACGTCGAAAGATGAATTTATAACAACACAAATCACGCTGAAATGAATAAATGTTTTGAAGGAGTTATGATTAAAAATATCACTTTATCGTTTGGAAACGTCAGCGATCGCATAGGAACTCTTAATAATGCCAAGGCCAGAAATCTAAATAGCAACCCTCGTATTTTTATGCAGTCCTGTGTCAAAAGAATATTAACAAATTATTTAGATTCATAAATTTTCTAATAATAATTTTTTTTTTTAAGATATTGTAAGAAAGTGATATATTTTATTTGCTGTTTAATACAAAGCAAATTTCATAAAATATATTTAGCTCTATATATTTTATTTAAGCACAAATTTTGGGAGATCTCTCAATTATATTAAGTTAAAATAACATTGACAGAAAAACGCATATGGAAATCGTGGAATTTTACTGTCGATAGCGGTTTCCCAATCTGTGCCAGTTTGCCAAGTGGCAGAAGTAATAACAATACTTAGTTGATATTTAAAGTTCGCAGATCGTTGAAATATTTTTGTTAATTTATTATTTTGTCTAGGATGAAAGCGCAAGTTCATTTTCCTTTTAAAATTAAACATATCATTAATTCATATTAAGGTCGCCTAATCTCAGTACAACTCATATAGTCGAATACCTAAGCTTCCTAACGAATACAATTACATTCTCATGAGTTAAAATAAAACGACTTTTATACATGTATGTCATTGAAAATCTGCTTCGTATAACAGTTTTTCTTTTTGTTGAGGCTTAACAAATTATGAAGTAAAAAATAAACTCAATGTAGTCAAAAAGGTTATCTCATTAATAAATATGTAAGTACTATCAATATTAATCTCCAAATGTAGCTTCAAGTAACTTCCTATCTATTTCAATCCATTGAGATCTTTTAGCTTAAAACACGGCAACGATATGTAGCAAGTATATAAAAACAAATTGGAGCACATATTATTATTTCTACAATATTTTAGTTACTCCATAACCTTAACCACATCCCATAGAATTCCCAAAATCCAATTCGTTATTTTGTACTTATTATTACTTCCACTCCTGCATTTGATGCTGCTACTTTAAAGAACAATAAGATCGCATATGTGAAATAATTTTGAGTTTCCAATTGAAAAAAGAATGATATTTAATCAGTAAACAATTTTTTTGTAGCCTCAGATTGGGAACTGTGGACGGGACAATTCTCACACATGGTTCACACATACATATGTTAACTCAATGAGCTATTTTCTTATATAGACAATAATATTGATTAAAATCTAAAACTAAAACGAAGTTGTACAGTTCCTTCATAAACATGTACATATATAATTCTCAACATTAAAACACCCAATTCTGTCATTATAGTACTAAGGCTATTGGTTTAATATATGGTTTCAAACTTTTATCAACAAAAATAATCTTTAACTAAATTTTATTAACCTTTCATGATTAATAATTTTTGATATTTTGAGTTTTAGTAAATAAGTTGTACATACAAATAAGCATAAAATTATACATAAATAAATATATAGCTACCAGGCCTTATAAAGTCATACTAACTCATTCTTTTATAAGCATCATAGATATTGGACTATTAACTTTTCCAAGTTATCAAAATGTAAAAATAAAACTATTTTCTTCTACTCTTTGCACTTCATATAATCTACCAATAGAGGTAACACTCTAAAGAAAATCTATCGTCATGATCATCCCTGCCTCTATTATTCTGTCCTTATTTTTCTTTTTTCATCTTATCCACTTGTTCATGTTTATATCGCCAATATTGTGTCTCTCTTACGAGCAGAGCGCTGTGTTGGATGTCATTTTGTTTTAATATAATATTTCTCACAAATTCTGATTCAAAAGATTAACATTTTTTTTTAGATATGTATTTTAAAACAAAGAAAAATATCATGAAACAATAATTTGGCGAAAATGAAAGCATTCGTATTAATCGTAAAATATTCAAATAGTAGTACTTGCTCTTGAAAGCAATGTGAGATGTGCCTTTCACAGTTCTACAGAAAAAAAATATCATAGTCCTTTTTTATTTATATCTTGTTTACTCGATATGCATAATTTGTACTCAAAATTATTTTTGCTGCAAGATTGATTTTATTTTCTGCGTTCAAACTATAATTCGAAAACTTCCCGCCCTCTTAAATCATACTTAACCAAATCCAACAAAAACAAAAATCCTACCAAATCCGTTTAACCAAATATACCAGCAAATATTAAACTCAATAAATTGGCGATTCTCCATAATTTTTTTTTCGACTAGTCTAGTATTAAGTATATTCAGCTTAAAAACTCTTTTAGCTTCCACCCTACTATACTTTTAAAATATGTTTATTACAATGTTCTTACAAAGTAAGAATGTCACTATGCATCTTTAAATAATAAAACAACACTCAAGAATGCCATTGTTGTAAATTTCTCACAATCACTAAACAAACATTTAAATGTTTTTATTTAATTATTCTGACTTCCGTCACCTATATCGTACTACCTTTTGATAACAAAAAATTCGACCGAAATAATAATCCAAACTGTCTATATATATGTATCTTTCGCCTATTTGTACTTGAACGTCGTCTTGTTAATCATCGGAACCAATCACCTTTATAGACACCGAACAATGCTCTTCCGACACGGATTGTCCAAGTGAGAAATCATGCCTTCAAGGACACTGCAACGATCCTTGTACAATGCGTGGCGCATGTGGCAAAAATGCGCTTTGTAAAACTGTGCTACATAGGCCTCGTTGTTCTTGTCCCAGCTGTCATATCGGTCGCCCAGAGGTTGACTGCAAGCCAAATCCTAAATGCACAACTGAAGACTTAGAGGCAAAGAGTAAGGAGCAGACACCATGCTTAAAAGATGCAGAATGCCCCGAGTCACTACAATGTGGTAACTATGGTAATTGTATCGATCCTTGTAAAAACCCGTTATTTATTTGTGAAAACAATAAAAAGTGTGAGACACGACGGCACCAGCCAGTTTGCATTTGCAAATCTGGCTTCATAGTTAACGAATATGGTGAGCTTACATGCGCGCCTGACAAGCGAGAATGCTACCGTGATGATGATTGCGCTTCAAACATGGCTTGTTTAGACGGAAAGTGTCGCAACCCCTGTATTGTGCCCTTAGGACATCCACCTATCTGCCAGGAGAATAAAACATGCGAGGTACAAGATCACCAACCAGTCTGCATTTGCATGCATGACTGCCAACCTTCAATAACTATCTGCTTGCGTGATGCGGGCTGCCCAGACGGATTAGCCTGTCGCAACTATCAATGTGTCGATCCGTGCAAGTTTGCTACATGCGCGCCAAAATCGCCATGCATTGTCGAGGATCACAAGCCCATCTGTAAATTTTGCCCACCCGGATTTAAAGCCGATGCCAAACATGGATGCCAAAAAGGTAAAGCACAAGTGTATTCGCATTTTGTAAATGTGAAAGAACTACGTATCTCTTTTTCGTACGTTCACTTACTTTACTCTCTTTCTCACTATTTCATAAAAGAAAATTATTTTACAAAAACTCCACTTAATAAATTGATCTCGTTTTATATATATGTACATATACTGAGGTTTTTAACTATACCTTTTAACCAATTACTCTACAATAAATATTGAATAGTGAAGAAAATAAATTTTAAAAAACTTTATGCTAATGCCCAATTGTAAGAAAACTATAATGTACAGCATATAACCGATTTCTAAATGAAGAACTCCATCCGTTTAGAGATCAATTTGTAAAATGATGCAATTTCTTTGAACACTAGATAAAAACCACAAATTCAATACAACTGCAAAATGTAATGAACATTCACACACGCTCATGCTCACAATTCAAGTAGAACGAAGCTTTTTTCTATATTATTAACATTGCGATTTATTGAACAATTGGCTGCTACCACTGCTTTTTTTTTAAACACGTTTCTAATAATAAAATGTAATGTAGTAACTACTACAGTTTTGATATAAGCAGTAAAATACACACTGTAAAGAAGAACATTTCCCTCTTGATTAAACCAATTTCAATTTGTATAAATCCTTATAACTTTTTATGGTTACAATTATTATATACAAATTTGTAAATAAGATGCTTTAACCTATTATTTTATAATACATATTGTATATTTTAACTTTTCAAACAACTTCTAAAAAAAAACATAAAAAAAATATAAATGCCATATTAAAATTAAAAGTCGAGCAGATGGTACTACGTTTAAAACAGACGAAGATTGCTGTAAAATAAATAACTGTAGCGAAAAAGGTCACTGTCTAGACTATTGCACCGGGCGCTGCATGGAGACTTTGAGATGCGTTAAAGTTCTAAAGTTGTATTTGTCCTAGTAATTATCTATTATTAGCTACATATCGAAAGCAACTTATCATTTAAAAACGATTTTTAAGTTCTTTCATATTAATTTGGTCAAATCCACTGGAGTTTTTTAATCAAATCTTTACTGTGGAAATACAAAATAGTATTTCAATTAGAATATTTTCCGTTGTTTTTTCTATCCACCATTGTGGAAAGAATTTTATCACTTTCGAAGCATTTGGTTCCAAATTTCCATGTTTCTTCCAAAATATTATTATAATTGAAAGAAACCAAGTCTGGTGAATAAGTCGCATCACATCCAAGAAAAGTGATTCCAGCACTTCCCTGCCGGCACTTCTTTCGTGCGGTGGAGTATTGATTTAGACCAAAATCAATCAATTTATTTTGTTTCAAATTTCGATCTTTTTTTAAATGTTTCTTATAGTCAAAATTCAAGATTAAAAAACAGAATCAAGTTCATCGGTTATAATAGTTATTCCGACAACACATTATGGGGAATTTGACCACTTTTGTTGGCAAAAACTCATTCTTCAAAAGTGGCATCATAAATACATAAAACTATAGTGCTGCATTCCAGAAATGTTGATTAATTGCAACGCTGCCGAAATATCAGGTCGCTAACACAGCTGTTATTGACAAAAAAAGCGATTGTTTTTTTTTTATCACTGGTTTCGAAATGCTTAAAAGAAGAAAAGTGTATTTTGGCGGATTAGTTGTAATGGAATCTGATAAATACAGTTCGAATTATATGTTGGTACACTTCAACTGTTCAACATTAATGTGGTGTGTTAAAATGAAGCATATCAAATAACAGCTTGGTAAATAAAACTCATCTTTTTAAAGCACTACAAAATTTTTATAGCACTTGATAATTCTGCCGCTTTTTAGGGTTCCCGTACCCAAAGGGTGAAAACGGGACCCTATTCCTAAGCCTACGCTTTCCGTCCGTCACAAATCTCTATCTCATGAACCGTAATAGATAGAAAGTTGAATTCACAGAGTGTGTAATTCAATTGCAGCTATAACGTCAAATAATAAAATTTTAGGAAAATCCATCGGAAAAGTCGGAAAATCTCAATAAATGACTAATTACAATTACAATAGCTTATGTTTCAAGCAATGCTTTGTAACTTCAAGTAGTTGGTTATTATTTAGTTATTTCTTTGCTGCTTCTTGTATTTTGTGTTGTTGTTATTGTTGTGTTTTTCCTCTCATTTACTAATAACTGAGTATGCACAAGAGTATTGCGCTGTTTCTGTATTATGATGTTCACTGAGAGCGGAGCAAGAGAGAGAGATAGAGTGTGTGTTGTTGCATTTTTTTTGCTCAAACCATTAATATAAGTATTACCAATTAAAGCACCAACCAATAATACTGTAAATATGAATAAACAACAGAATATTTTGTATGCAAATTTTGTATTGTTGTATTTGTTTTAAGATTATCTCTCTCTTACACACTAAATTTCTCTTATTCTGTTTTTAAGAAGTTTCACTTTTAAGGAAAATATCGCTATTTTTTAAATACATATTTTATTTTAGCTGCAAAAAAACTTGGACGATGGTACGGAACCCTCCGTGTGCAAGTCCGACTCACACTTGGCAGACTTTTTTAAATATTTAGAGTCATCAATTTTGATTTCGTTGCACTTTCTCTCAAGGTGCACTTTTTCCGCAGTTTAATTTTTAAGGCATAACCTCAGTTTCAACAATGCGGACTTGTCTGCTAAGTGAAAAAATGTAACGGGTCGAATCGAACAAGAAGGAGCAATTTTTAAATGCTTAAATTAAACAAATGCATGTGTACCACATATTTAAGGGGGGAAAACAGACAATTTTGTGCCAATTTGTTGTCGAAATGGCAAAACTGCTGCAGAAATCTGGTGCTGTTTAAAAAAAAGCATGCTGCCTGGCTCAATAAAAAAAACAGTATTAGCTATTAAAAAAAAACACCTTAAGCCGGTTGGACGTCCTGCATTGTCATATATACTAAAGACTGCAAGGGGTCAAAGGAAACAAGCCAAAAATGTATGAATTTCTGAAATAAATAATGTCAGTTTATTGGTTGCGAAGAGAAGTTGATATTATAACGGTACTTAAGTTACTGTCAACATGTTCGGAAAAGACAAAAGTGATCCCAAAAAAAAAAATTTATAACCCATTGAAAAACCTAAGAGCATGAGAGTTAACATAATTTGATTTAAAAATAAAGAAAAAGGTACGTGCTGGGTTTGGTGCTTCTCCCACTTTTTTTCTTGTTTCGCATATCAATCTATCTTCTATTATAAAATTATAATATAATTTAATTTCATTTAAAAAAATTAAGGGCTGGGTTGGACGCCACGCCCACGTTTTTTCCAAAAACATTGTCTATTGGTATGTAGAACCCAACGCAAAAAATGGAATGAAAAATCTTGCTTTGTCCTTGAGTAATTAATTTATGTCAAAAAAGTGATCAAATTCCCCATAGTGCAACGGTTTAATCGGATATATCTAACATCTTATAAATAAAATCGGCACGTCTCTGTGTTTGTTGCCAATATCAATAATTTTGAAAATAAGAAAACAATCCTAGAAGCTGTTAAATCTTTTCAAACCCAAAACTATACGATATTTTCACTGTTCATCCAAATGTAGACAAAGAAACGGTAAGCTCATTTTTTATAAAATCAAAAAAACAAAACTAGCCAACTGTAGAAACTGGTTAAAATATGTACAAAAAATCGAAACTTCTTCAGTTAAACATTGACGAAGAACTTTCCCTTATATCATTAATTTACAATCAGTTAACATTTAAAATACCAACAACTAGTGAAACAGCAAGTTTTAATTGAATAAAAACTATTATAGAGTTAAGCATTGCACAACAGCAAAATAACGTGACAACATTTTTAGATAAAATTCGAAATACCGGTATCCATGTAACAACTCATCTTTACACTTTTCTGGGTGAAATTAACTTCATTAATGGCATAGAATCTGTAAAAACTCATAATACAGAATATAAGGGAAGTTTCTCAATAGAAAAAGATACATTTATTTCAAATGTAACTTTGTCAGAAATGGTGAGCATAATTCCTGACACTATTGAAAATGGATCATTATACCTACACAGTATTACATCATCAAAAGAAAATTGTTGTATTACGGAACATGTTTTTAGGACTAAACCAAAAATTGAAAGGAAGACTACCATTGAAATCATTCTTCGTAACGCTTATACTGGCGCAAAAAGTTGGTATCATGGCACAGAACAAGCATATACTTTTTTTTCTGAAGAAAATGAAACAAAATCATCAGAATCAGTGGCTACCACGACGGACAACCCTTCTAATGGCAAAGTCCCGGAAGAACCTGACTTTATCGGTCAAGAACCAACAACTTCTTCTTTTAAATACAAATTACATCCGATGATCACAATAACCACGGACAATAGTCAAAACACAATCATAGAAACAAAAAAACTTAAAACTAAGAAAACTTCAAGACTCTACGGAATCAAAGATAGTGCTACTGCAGAATATAAATCTATGACTATGCCAAAAATAGACATTTCGTTAAGAAAACTCCATAGGTCAACCCCTGAAATCACATACTTAGAGGAAACAAGGTTTTATTCTTTCCAAGAATCAAAAGAAATTTTACTTACTGATGAATATGAACCCAAAATATCTAGAGATACACTGAAGTCTACAACGGATACAACTCAATCGCATATAATAACCAGATGTTGCACTGATATAGAGATATCTTTTAACTCTACTTTTGTAGAATCACAAAATCCTACAACATCTACACAACTTTGTTTTAAATTTATATCAGAAATGAACTTTTCTTTACATAAACATCTGAAAAGTAACTCTAAAACAAGACGCAGTAGTAGTAAAGTAATGAAATCAACAACAAGAACTGTTGAGTTCCAGTCCTTGACAGAATCAGTGTTTACAGATTTAGATACAACTCAGAGAACTACTACTTCAGAAACAGCTATATTTATCACATATCCGGTGACAACAAAGTTTTACACTCTTCCGGAACAAAAGGAAAGTTTACTTACTCTAAAATTAGTATTTATGATAACACCAGAGATCTCAACCGAAGCAGTTACTTTTCCTTCATACACAATTCGAAGACCCATCCTTTCTGATATTACCCTTAATAATATAGATAAAGAAATGTTTACCTTCATTACATTTACAAAACAACAACTACAAACAATCTCTACACAATCTGATTATAGCATCACATCAATAATTAAAACTTCAGACAAAATTCAAAGACTTACTACGTCGGAATCCGAGGATTCCAATTATAATACTCCAAGTTACACTTATTGGGAAATATCAAGCTTTTATACTCATTCGAAGTCAACCATAGTTATAATTACTGCTGAAAAAAATACGGATTCTTCTACACAATACTTACCTTTTTTCTCGGGCTCAACTCGAAGGCCTATCGTAAGTGCTTTTTCAACTGCAACTCATTTAATTCATCCGATGACAGCATGCTTCATTTTCCTGTCGGTATCAAAAGAACCTTTACTTATTAATGAATATAAGTTGAATACTTCAATACTATCTGTAAGTTCTACCACGGATTCAACTCAATCGTTTACCTATCCTCGGCATTATATTGGCAAACAATCATCAAACTTGTACACTATTATTGAACAATATGTGATCACCACCAAATTTAAATTTAACCCAACACCAAAAACAGATATTTCTACCGACATAGCTCTGAGTATAACTGCTCCTGAAGCCAAATTCCCTTTGAATATTTCTGAGACAGAATGGTTTTACGCTCTTCCAGAAGCAAAAGAACTTTTATATACTAATGAATATGATTTTAAGAGCTCAACAGAACCCACCTGGGTTAAAACTGAAAGGTCCAATTTTTCCGCTACCAATTGCTGTTATACTAATCAAAAAGGAAGGTCTACCGCCTATACTATTTTAGAAACTCAACAAACGCATGCACAATCTGATGTTAGCATCACACCAGAACTCAAAATATCATTTAAAGCTCACAAAATTACCCGTAAAACTGTATACTTTTATACGAATCGAGAGGCAACGATGTCTCACAATGTTATGCAATCAATTAATGCGTCCCACAGTTTAGAAAGCGCTACAACAGAATCTACACAAAATGTCAGTAGTAATCAACAATTTTTTAACATGACTTCGAAAAGAGAGAGTCCAGCATATAAAACATCGGGAGTATATATCGCTGACATTATCCCTCGCCATACGTATCCAGAAAACATGAATTTTCAGACTCATTATTATAATGATAAGGAAATTACAAAATTGACTACAGATACAAAACATAATAGAATCACAAATCCTGATTTTGGTAATTTATCAGAGATGAAAGTTTACACCTATTTTACGTTTGGGGAACCACAACAACGTACAACATTCACACAACCTTGCGTACTCTATTCAAAATTTTGTGAAAGACAATCACTCTCTTTTTTATATTGTCTCACACTAAACCGCAGTAGTATGTGTTTTTGCAGTATGGACGAAAATGAAAAAACTTCTGATTGTCATATAACTGCAGGTATAGATAAGATAATTCTTTAATAATTTAAATAAAATAATTTTAATAGGTTTTGGTTCAATATCTGTTAAAGAGCAACGGAGTGCTGCCAAGTGAAACGCCAAATAAACGGGTATTTTTTTGCATCTCAAACCAATGGCATGGCGTGCCAAATTTCCTTTGGCTGATTTCGCATACCAAAATATGCTTTAGTCGAAACGCCATTTTGCCTTGTTTCAAGTGCATGATGTGTTCATCTCTGTAAGTGAACGCAAAAATGCTCTGCCAAGTTCTTGTTGTTTCCTAAAGCAACCCCGAGACGTCCAAACATGCAGAGTCAATCGTTTGTGTACGTGTGGATTGAAGTGATTGAAGGTGCGTAGTAATGGTGTTCAATGATTACAAAAAATGTACATTTTAATTATGTACTTTGATATGCGTAGTACGCTTAGACCGCTTATACATTTGGGTAAGGGTGTGCATCTTTAATCGTTCACTCTTCCTTGTGCTTGGGTGTTTGCTTCCACACTAAGTGTGGGTACCGCAAAGCAAATGTTTTAGCATTCCTCTTTGTGTATGTTTGTTTCTAATTTAGTTTAGTCGGAATGAGATGAGTTGAGGAAAGGTAAAACACGGTAAAAATTGGAGTGCAGTTAATAACTAATCGAAAAAACAATTAGTGATTGAAAATCATAATTAACAAATTTTATCATTAATCGTTTATCAAATTAATTTTTCGCCAACACTCCAAACAACAATTGTGCCGCAGTCACCCAAGCGTATAAGCCGTCTTACACATTTGGGTGTTTGCGGCAGAATTGTCTCTCGGGTGACTTGGTTTGTAGACGAAGGACGCGCGGTAGTCGGGGGAGCAGTTACCCATGTACCAGGGTAACGTTGTAATTCTGCAGACGTTTTTGTTTTCTTCTTTCGCCTTTTTCGCTTTTTTTTCATTTCGTTTGGCTTGCGGTTATCAATTTTTGTCTGATTTCGTTTGAATTTTGTGAAGCCGACCGCATTTGTTTGTTTGTTTATTTCGTTTTGAGTTTTATTGAGTAAAGATGGTTGCAAATTAAAATAAAAAGGTGATATATGTTGTTTGGAGTGTTGGCGAAAAATTAATTTGATAAACGATTAATGATAAAATATGTTAATTATGATTTTCAATCATTAATTGTTTTTTCGATTAATTATTAACTGCACTCCAATTTTTACCGTGTTTTACCTTTCCGCAACTCATCTCATTTCGACTAAACTAAATTACAAACAAACATACACAAAGAGGAATGCTAAAACATTTGCTTTGCGTTACCCATACTAATGTGCAAGCATTCACCCAAGTACAAAGAAGAATGAACGATTAAAGATTTATGTACTCTTGTTTTAAGGTACATATATTTTTACTTTTAGTACATAAATAAAATGTACAGTACCTACTGCGCATGATACAAGAAAACAAGGTAGCGACAGTAGTTTACAGTTATGTGGTTCTCTCACAAGAATATACTTACGCTCTTCTTCTTCTAAATTTTTACGCTGCACAACACTATCATATGTTGTTGATTTATGTTTATTCAATTCATAAATGTGATAATGTGCATATTTAACTGCCTGAAATTTGAAATTTATATAAAAAATAGAAAAGTTGCTGTTTTTTTCTTAACTTTTTTATTTTATTGATTTTTCTGTGTGATTTGCATTGGGTATTCACTATTTTTAAAGTTATTTTAATAATTTTATTTTCAATAATAATTCACAACGGCACAACACAGCTGATCAAAGCGCAAACAATTGACTTCATAACACTAATTTTCACGTTATGTTCAACACTAAATGCGTGTTTTTTCAAAGGTTTAGCACTATACTTAACTGAGAGTGATCAATTTTGAGAGAGTACCAGGTCGCAATGTCGCTACCTTGTTTTCTTGTATCAAGGATACGAAGTGAGCGAACGTAACACACAAACAAAACAACACATTCTCTCAATTCTCTTCTGAGAGTGAGCAATTTCGAGAGAGTATCAGGTCGCAATGTCACTACCTTTTTTTCTTGTATCATGGATGCGAAGTGAGCGAACGTAACACACAAACGAAACAACACGTTCTCTCAATTCTCTATCTCTCTCTCTTTGTCAAAGCGTAGTATGTATACTTGTATACGTGCATAGAACTAAACCATACCAAGCAAAATAAATATAATACGCAGTACCATAAGTAAACATGTATGTACCTTAAAAAAGAGTACATAAAAAAGTTAATATTATTATTATTCATACTGCAGACGCGAAATACGAGTTATTTCATTTTAAATAAGTGAGTAAGCGTACTATGCATATCAAAGTACATAATTAAAATGTAAATTTTGTGTTATCATTGCACACCTCTAGGTTCTATCTTGCGTGTATTCGTTCAAACATGTTCTTCAATGGAAGGCAAAGATTGCACGAGCATCATTTGTGAAAAATATTTTTAGAGTGAACACGTGCAAAATGAGCAAATGTTTTCTCGAATTTATCAAAAGCTTCCAAAATAAGCCAGAATTGTGGCAAAATAAAAAGAAAGAGTATAAAAATAAACATTTGCGCAATTAATCATGAGACAAACTATTAAAATAGTACCAACAATCTAATATGGAAATGGTGAAAAAAAATTAAACTCACTGCGCGCATTACTTTCCTCTGCCATTTTTTCATGTTTACTCGCAGAAATTTTATAGCAAATGATGTTCGTGAGTAATGTCTAGTTAGTGGGGAAATGAATTTTTATTCGACGAACAAGTTCAACAAACAAATTCACGTGTGGATGCTCTGCTTAATTGTGAGAAATTAAAATGGAAATTGTTTGAAAAATACATGATTAAGAACAATTCGCAGTGTATGCAAATAATTCTTGCAGCTTCCTTTTTCATTCCTCATACTTATTTTAAGGAAATTTTAAAAAAATTGCAATTTAAAATTTATTTCAATTTGTTTTGTGCAATGATCAGTTGAAAATGACCCAAAAAAAATGGACAGAAATTGACCAATTTACAGGCGCGTTGACCATATTCAATTCTGTATAAAAGGCGTATCAATTCTTCATACCATACCCCATTGTGAAAAGGCTATAACAATATAAATACGATTGACTCTGCATGCTTGATCGTGTTGGGGTTGCTTTAAAGTACATATGTACTTAAAAAAATAATTGTTTTATAAATTTGAACTTTTTGTTTGCACCTTATTAGACAGTGGAAAATATTACATTTAATGTATTTGATTACTTGATCGTCATACAGTTGTCCATTTTTGTGTATTTCATTGCAGTATGGTCATGTCACTTTAACCCTTTGCACTTTTAGATGGGCATTGCGTGAATGGGTCTACATGAACAACAATAAGCCCAATTCTGTTTAAAATGAATATACTCAAATAAAAACAAAAAAAAAGACATATTTCTTTTTAGATTTGGTCGATACGGCGACAACGGAGTTGTGAGCTGTTTTAATGACGCGGCGATGACAATAGAGTGCAAAGGGTCAATATTCCTCAATTCGTATAATTTTGCACACATAATATATCATAATATAACATATTATGTATGTGTTTTCGAAATTTAAGTTTTTCATTATGTCGTAAATGACATCGTAATAATTTCCATATGGTTTGGTTTTAACAATTTACTAAAGCATAACATAATTAACACAATTTTATTTTACTACACAAAAGTAACTGCATTCCATGTACAACCTTATGTACACATTATAAATCTTGCTTGCGCTAATAAATTTCATAAATTAATTTGAATTTATGAAAATTTCAAATAAAGCGAAATACTTTTTACTAAAAATAAATTTAAAAAAAAAGACCTAAACTCTTTATAAACAGGATTTGTTTTTTAAAAACTTTTTATATTTTATATTATATCTTACACGATTCTTCTTCAAATTCATATTAAATTAACTATTTTTTATGTTAGAAATCGGTTGCGCTTCAAGCAACGATTGTCCTTCACATCGGGCATGTGTTAATACATTGTGCATTGATCCTTGCAGTTATGAAAACCCATGTAAGTTAAACGATACCTGCCATGTAACGGAACATTCGGCAGTTTGTTTAACAACAGGTACTTTTAAATTATGAAAACAGCATTCGGAACATACAGAGTAATTAATTTTTATTTCTAGATTTGGAAATAATTCCGGGTTGTGATCACTGTATGTCAGAAGCCATATGTAATCCTACAACAGGTGCCTGTATTAAAGGTAAGTTGATAAAGTAGTTATTAATACCGGTTCAAATTGAATCATAATTTTCTTACACAAATTATACATTTTTGACTAACCACAAAAAAAAAACACATATTTATGCACAGCTGTCACAAAAATCTAAACAATACTAAAAATAGTACTAAAACAAAATAATGCAGTTATCAATTTATTTAAGTATAAACGCATTGATAAAAGAAATAACAGTTATCTAAAGCAGAGTATCCACATGCGAATTTGTTCGTGAAACTTTTAAGCTTTATAACGGCTTGATTGTCGCCCGTTTTGTCAGGATATTTTTCAAATATACTTACAAATTTTCTATAGTTTTCAAATCTGGGCTTTTGGAGGTGTATCGTTAACTTTCTGCAGCTATATATGGTAGCAGCCATGTTGAGAACAACAGGGACTTATGTTTAGGGTCTTTGTCCTCATAGAATTTAAACTTAATTTTTCCAGATCTTTGAGGGTCTTCCACTACAAACTTTTGAGCACATTTCATCAATTCTTTTTCTAATATATCTATGTGAAGTTCCTTGATCATTATTACAGTTAGTACTTTTAATTCATCAACTCGTTGAATGGGTCCATAACTCCATACCATCACTGATAATTTCCGAATATTATTGTTTGTTTAATATTTTACTGTTGAATTTCTGTTTTGGGCTTTCACCAATCTTTATGGTGACCATCGTTGGATCCTAGTAGACTACCCTACTGGGATCCACGATTTACCGGAATAGCAGTCTCACATAGTGTCTACGTACAGTTGAGGTATTACTTCGCCAGGCACAGCAGGCGAATTCATTTCGTTGTGCAACGATAATACTGCAAGCTGAATTATAAGCATTTTCATCCATTAGCATGAGGTACACAAATCGGGAACAATCCATGAGAACATGGCGTTCATTTTCCAGCTGCTTTATGCAGAACAGGTATTATTAGTCTTCTGCTTGTGTAAATTTCTGGCAATTTGTGGGTGAATCCAATCGTCTTAGGGCATATATAGCCTCTAGTTCGTTGTATAAACCGATTTGCAGTTTGCAAGAATGTTTTTTGCGAAATCTGAAACGGTTCGGAACGATACACAGAGGAAACTCCTTTCATGTATAATACTTATTTGTTTGCTCAGGACCAAACTGGTGGTACGTATCATCTGCTGACTGCCAGCAGCAACTCACGTACTGATTGTCTGAACCTCCCTATTTTCATCATAAGACTCGCTAAGGGTGCTTAGGTCTTGGGTGCTTTCTCGCTTGAGTACTTAATGTGGTTCCTAACTTTAGTCAACAACCCAGAAGAACACCCAAATATTTGATGAAGGCTGCAAATGTTATGTATCGATGCGAACATCCTGCGTTTCAAGTTCTGCTGCTGATTAGAACCATTTCAGATTTTGGTCCCTTAGTTCGAGACTACACTGCTCTAGGAAAGTCTTTAATATTCATAATAGAAAAGTTGTATTTTAACGTGAAAACATTTTTAAAAAGGCTTCCATGCAAATGCTTAAAAAAACTTTCTCAGGCTAAAAATTAAGGGGTATTATACCCAGATCCCACTGTGATGCAGCGTTTTACTTTATTTTTGACTTCTCCAAAAAGGCTATACCGATTTGGATGAAATTTTTTGTGTGTATTTGGTTGGGTACGTGATTAAGATTCACAATTGTCTTCTTTTATTAACAATTCTCTATAAGTTTGTCATGAAGTTGGCAACGCACAGAAGGTGACCCCATGTCCGTCTGTATATATGCAAACTAGTCCCTCAGTTGAGCTAGAGAACTGAATTTTGCACGGAGTTTCTCACCATACGTAGTACATTTGTCGGAATCCACCGAATTGGACCACTATTGGGGGTACCCCCAATACAAACCTGGATGCAAATTAAAGTTCTTATTAGAAAACTTTTTTGTGTTTTGTACTATCGATCTGAAGTTTGGACACTATAAGATTCTGACCCATATCCACCATGTAAAGTTCAATACTGAAGAGTTTTACAACAAGTAGACACGACGTGCATTACTACACGTCGGCAGAATTCCATCAAAACTGGTTTTGTACGGGAATGATGAATAACAACCAAACACGCTTTCTCTTGCTCTGCTCTTCCTGAGCAGAAAGAAAAAAAATTGCAAAAATCACTCACATCAAAAATAACGGTATTGATTAATACAATAACTATGAAACCCCCCTCACCTCCCCCCCCTCTCCCCCCTACTGAAGGTATATGAAAAGGTAGAATAACAATAGTATTTATTTTGGGTAAAACGTTGAGAAAAAATACCAGATTTTTACAGGGGTTGGGGATGATCATTGTAAAGAGTGGGCCAACTATTGGTCCGATTTTGGTATGGTAATTAAATAGACAAAAGTTAATTTCGCTTTATTTTGTAGATCCATTATTCCGATTAAGTATGAAATATGATTTCATTCAATTGTTGACCGCGGCTGGCTCGGCAGAAGGCCATCCCGGAAAAATTTTCAAGCACTTTGTCAACAGTTGCCTGGTCAATTTCGGCCTGGATGTACTGTTTCAAGTGATCATTTGTTTGGGGATTGTCGGCATAAACTTTATTTTTCAATGAGCCAAATTTTTTACACAATTTTTTTTGTCATCCACATTCGAAATAAGTTTTCTTTAGTTTAAAGCGTTGTTGCAAAGAAAAGCAATCCATATTCGTTTAGCGGAAGGTTAAAACTAAACTACTGTCACAAATTTATGACGCTGAAATTGGCAGCGTCATTATGCCCTTTGGTATCTTGTTGCTTTTGTTCTTCTTTTTGCTAACGAATTTATGCAGCCTATGACGAAGTGAGCGGACGAGTAACACAAACAAAACAACCACCAACGTGTCCATTCTCTCAATTCTATCTCTCTCTCTCTTTCTTTGTCGAAGTGTAGTATGCGCAGTACTTGCGTACGCAATGCATTGCATATTATGTATACAAGCAAATTACTTATGTTCCTAAGACATTATAAGATTTGGGAAGAGAGCGCGCGGATTGATAGAGAAGCCGACGTTAGCCGTGTCTGATGTACCATAGACAAAAATTTCGCTGCCACGTATTTCGTTGGTTTTCTTTGCATATCATGAAACACACACCTTCATACGAAAAGAAAAATGATCAGAAACGAGAAAAAATTTGTTTATGACAGTCTTACAATGAAAACACAAGCAACATTTTTTTAATGCATTTTTGATTAAAGTTTTATTTGGTTTCATAAATATAATTTTGAGTCCATATTTTAAATTTTTATAACTCTTCTTAGACAAAAAGAATTCCAACATAAAGGCATGTACATTTATGATACAATAATTCTTTATATGAGGTAAGTATTTTGTAAAGACTTACCAAAATTTATTCTAGTTAAAATTAAAACAATTACTGCAAATATAATTTTTAAAGACTGACTCGTTGACTCATTGGTTAGTGCGCCAAGCTGACATCCTAGAGTTGCGGGTTCGATTCCCGCTTAAGTCTTATCTTGCACTTTTCTAATTCCCTTCCTTCCTAACTCTTCGCCTGAGCTGAAAGCCTGTGTCGCTGCTGCTTAAAGTCTTAAACTTAGACAGCCACACATTTATCAACAACGTTCGGTTCGTATGTATAACCAAAACAAAAAACAGCTGTTCATGATTCTGAACGACAAGATACATCATCGTGATTCAGGATAAATAAGTTATCCGTCCGCGCTACTTAGCACACTGTGTGTTCGGTTTTTCATGTTATTTTCATATTTAAACTCATCACTTAAGAAATAGAGTAAAACTTTTCGACTGCTTTCTTTCTATTATGATATTTTCCAACTTATAGGCCAGTACCCTTATAAGCTTTTATTTTAGCTTTTCTGCCTCTGTTAAAGGTTTCCTCGGATGATCCATTTTCAATGCAGGACAATATTTTTGTGAAAAAATATCGAATTTACAAAAAAAAAATTTTCCCATCAATTACATACATTCGCAAATACATATAAACCCCTAAAAAACACCTGTTTTCATTTAAGTTGGCAAACCTGCATAAACTGAAGTTTACAGACTGGTAACATACACTTTACAGAAACAGCTTTTTTTAACAGCGAAGCTTTCAACGAGCTTTTTGTCCAATTATGTGATAATTTTTAGAATAGGTCGGTTATTAAGGTACTTGTTTTAAATTGATTTTCCCGAGCAAACCACTACTAGGTCCGGCGTTCGCTCACTGCATTCTTACCGTAAACTGCACAAATTTTTCGGCTAGTTTTTGCAGCGTTTTTCCCTTTTTTATAGTAAAAAAGCATCGTATAGCGTATTTCTTCAGATATTTCAGTCATATTCAAATCAGTATTACTTTTAACACTAGCAACGAATTATACAGCTTTCTTCACAATCAGATTAGTGTTGCCATATCTATAGACACCGACACCATCTAGTGGCAAAATAATTAATTGTCCTATCTTTTAAAAAATTAAGTCCCTACCATCTCTGTATCGGAAAATATTGTATGAGGTTTTAAAAATAGTTTTCGAGGGGGTGCTATTCAAGTGAACGGGAGTGTATATGACAGTGAGAAAACGGACTTTTTTTTATTATTTTCTCTTTTTGTACGTATGTAAGGCAACTGTTATTTTTGTTATCAATAAATTTCACATTTTATTTTTTGATACAATATTTTTTACTCTCTTATTTTTATTTTTTGTTCTAATTTTCATTTACAAAAAAAATATGTCACGGACTGTATATACATGAACACATAAGTATATTTTATAGTTCGTATAAAAAGAAGGTGTAAAAAATACAATATAACGATGTAAAAATAGTGATTGGTTCCATAACTAATAAATCAGCTAAATGAAGTCGTAAATGTTAACAGTCTATTTTATGTACATGTTTGTTTTATTTAACAAACCAAAAAAGGCAAACCAAATATGTTAATGGAAATGTTGATCATTGAGTCTTTAAAATACATAGTGCCATTCTACATCCATACGAAGCCAGTTAGACACCAACTACATGTGTACTGTTAAGAATCTCTCCCGCAGACATATGCTTCTAACTTTTCTGAATTAACTTTCTAAATGGAAAATTGATTTTGCACCATAAAAAGCATGCTGAAGATCTCTTAAAGTATACAATAAAATGATAAGGGAGGAAATCGTCTTGGAGTAGAAAATTAGTAGAGACAAGTCTTGTTTTCCAACACATACGTAATGTCAAGACCAGAGTTTTTGATAACAAACTTGAAACTATCCCCATACGAAGTCAGGATAGTTTATTTTCATAGTTTTCTACATGCCTTCGAAAACTATAAGCTAATTACTCTTTTGTCTCATTTGCGTTCATCTTTCATTGTTTCATTATTTTTTAGTTGCTCTAAAAGGTAAGTTAAGCAAAACCAAGTAAAAAGAAGATTAACTTTGGCTATGCCGAAGTTGTAATACTCTTCACGCACGTTTTATATCTTTTGATTACCCTGGTCAACACTGAGAATTTTTCCTGGGATTTTAGAGGCACTAAATAACAGAAAAATAATAGTTTTGTCGTCACAGCTCTAGTTACTGAGATACAGCAACTTCCTTTGTTCATACATACGTTCATATGGAAATTAATTTATACTAATTCGAGGTCACTGATTCCGAATCTATCCTCAGTTATTTTCCGCAAGCACTAGTTTTTGAGATATAGGTACTTATTTTTTGTCTTTTCTAGTTTTATGTTCTTTTAAATCTTCCTTTAGTTTTATCGGCCCTTAATCATTTTTTCTTTAAAGTACCGTTCATTAAACTAATTTTGGAAAAAGAAGTAAAACAATAGCGATGACCGTTAAATTTTTTTAAATTTTCTTTTCAACTTCTACGAAATATGTGTTTCCTTTACGAAAATATTTTAAATACTAATCATTTTTTTATTCTTAAGCTAATTGGATATGCATTTTTTAAATATTTCTTTATATTATTACAATATGCAATATTTGCAAAAACATAAAGATTTGAGCGGCAGAGTAGATAATGTTAACAGACTCCATATAAATGTAAGAACGAAGGATGTAGCTGTATCTCAAACCTCGAATTAATAAATAACCATTTAAATATTTCAGGAAAAAACAAAAAAGATTGAAGTTGTTGACCAGTGTAATTGATGGGTCATTTTGTAGTTAATTTTTTAACTAAAGTTCACTGATTGGAAATGTTACGTAAAAAATATTTTTTTTACTTATAAAAGTTTAATATTAAACAAGTCCACAATCATCTTCGTTGGGTATAAGCTAGTTAAAATTGTATTATTCTTATCGAACTTCAAAAAGAAAAGACTTAATATGACTTCTGAGGAATACAAAGCATTCCACATTCTCTACAAGTCGATGTTTGATATTTTGAACGTTCAGAAAGCAGTCACAACTTTAAAGGGAATGATTTTAGTTACCGTGTATTCTGATTTTACCATACCAGCTGCATACGACAGGGTTGTTCGAATACATAGAGCGAAGCATGTATAGGTAGATGGTGTTATATGGAATAACATAATTCATTCTTCTCGTTACAATGTTTATTTGCATACTCAACTTTATCGGATCTCTGAAGTACGGTTTTATATACAACAAATATCAAAGAGAACCATATTTATTTTAATTAAATTATTTTGGCCTGATCGAAGATGAATAAAGTAAAATTGTATGATCACCGCAATTTTTGAATATTTTATGTCAAAGATCATTTACACTATTTTGCGGTATTTCCATAATATTTTTCTTATAATAATTATAATTTATGTAATATATGGGTTTTAAATATAAACCACGAATGTAAAATATACTCTGCTTAAGTATAGAATATAAAACTTATCTAATAGTGTGATATTTATAAATACCTAACAGATGTATATATCTACTTGACTAAAATGTGTATATAATGAAAATGCTTCTTCCCTTGTAAATACTCTAAACTCTAGCTATCGAACAAATAACCACAACATCAGTCATGAAAAAACCATCAACAACTTCTAACCCAATTACTGACGACAACGATATATCCGACAACGAAACCTCAACTATTAATGGACGTATCAATTTAGTCACAGATACAACCACCTCTACAACCATTTTTAGTCGCACTGACACAAGCACATTCATATTCGCCACTAACCGCACCAACAGTATCGAAACCAAAAACATTACTGAGAGTCCCACACACACTACTATAAAAACAGCACCAACAAAAGGTTATCGTGATGGTGAAAACAATATAACAGACAGCACAGTCAAAACATCCATAACTGTGATAACAATGGCTACACCGATGTTTGAAAGTGACAAGGATAGCAAGGACATGGGTGACACGAAAACGACCACATCAAAGATGAAAACTACACGTATAGATATCTCCAATGAGCTAGCCGATACTACACCTCAATATGACGCGGGTATAATAAGCACGATGCAAGGACAAACACGATTTTCGAATTTTGTACCCTTATCCACAGATTCTGTGGACACAACCATTATCCCGCAAAGCACCACAGATGCAACGGAAACAGTAAATATATCGAAGCACATAACAATTACACCAACAGCGAACATTACAGGCATTGCAATAAATTATACTTGCATAATACATACTGATTGTACACCCAACGAGTTGTGTGTGGGTGGACGTTGTTACAAGCTGTGTCACCCAGAAGAGGGAAGTGTTGATTGTATAAAAGGTATAAAGAATCATTTGCATTCAAATTACGAAACACTTACATATGTACGTATGTACAGCACTCCACAAATCAGTTTCATTGTTAAAGACTACACGCGAATTCAAATGTTGTCGTCAAATTTTAATTTAACCAAATGTAAATATATAGAGAAGACCAAAAAACGAGCTTGTACATACGCACAACCTTTAATAATAAGCTATATTAATTTCTTTCTCATTCATTAAAAAACTATTAATTCTATTGTACCTGCCACTTAAGTTTTGAAATCATTTTTAACCAAGTAGAACCATTGGGGTCACCAAAAATACCCGAATCGTGTCAATCAAGCAATGACTGCATTACAAATGAGGCCTGTTTCATGGGTCTGTGTCAAGATCCATGCGAGTTTTCGAATGTCTGTGCAACTACAGCTAAATGCATCGTTAAGATGCATCGACCAATATGTATTTGCCCCAAAGATCACGAAGGCAACCCCACAGTTAAATGTATAGATACGAAAACCTCAAGTAAGCACTAACTCCACATTTAATATATTAATCAAAAACAAAGTCCACATTTATTAGAGACACCCTTCATTATAATAAGCTATCGTTTGTTCATTTATTTCTTATCATTTCCAGTTGATTGTGAAAATAATGACGATTGCGACATAACAAAGGCATGTATCAACCAGCATTGCATGCATCCTTGTGAAATACACAATCCTTGCGCGAAAAATATGGTATGCGTCAATAAAAATCACATAGCTACCTGTAGTTGTGCAGATGGTTATATTGGAAACCCTGCTGTTGGCTGTCAGTCAGGTTAGTAAATAAACATACATATGTAAGTTTTTAAATGCAGACGGAAATCTGCTTTCTTTGCAATTATTTATTAAAAATCTACTGCAACACACTGTAACAATTGTACAGGCATGGAAAAAAAACTTTATACTCTTTGGCTGTATGTTTCTTTGTTTGTGCGCGCATCACGTAAAAGCTACTGATTGGATTCAAAATCGAACTAATGAAAGATAAAAAGCTTTATAGTTAGTTACACATAGCGTTTATTTTATGAAGATTTCAATTGCATTCGTTGGTTCATCTTGTTAAGCATCAGCTCGTAATGCATACAACAAAGATTCAACGCCAGTTTAAAGTCTACATTTTTATAGTCTTCACGCAGTGATTTAGTTAAGTTGATTTTGCCATGTCCGTTTGTCAGTACCTCCCATACAAATCTAGATCAAAAAACTTTTTTGTATTTTGTACTATCCACATATGAGTGTCTGCCCTATCCATATCATGTAAATTTCAAATTCATCTTCTTATTAGAAAAACTTTTTATCCACCAACCATGTAAAGATCTTGGGACCACTTTTTATCTTATAGTGTCTAAATTTCAAGTCGATAGTGCAAAATCAATTTTTTTTTTCTAATAAGAACTTTTCTTTGGATCCTGGTTTGTACATGGTACCTTCCCCCCAAGTGTTCCGTTTTGTCTGATTCCGACAGATACAGTGCATATGGTGAAAAGAATGCTCCGTGCAAATTTCAGCTCTCTAGCTTAAATCCTGCTGGACTAGTTTGTATACATACAGACGGACAAACAGCCGGATATACAGACACATGGACATGGATAAATCAACTTGTCTCGTCGCGCTGAGCAAGAATATACATACTTTATGGGATCTCCTTCTGTGTGTTACAAATTTCTTGACAAACCTATAATACTATTCACTGCGTGAAGACTATAAATATAATTATAAAATATTATGTTAAATATATAAGGTCACAATTTTTTTAGGAAGTGGAATATCTTTTCTCTATTGGGTTTGGAAACTGTGATAAGGGCGGATGAGGGATTGGACTTAGGAAAGAGGGCAATTCTGATACTTTGAAGGTGAGGACATTGGTCCAAAAGGTGCATCGTAGATACCTCCACATAACCGCATAGGTGACAAGATGGGCGTGTATTGAGTAAATATGAGTGAGTGATGGCACTGTGATCAATTCGAAGTCGGTACATTTTCTTCTGGAGCAACTATCCGAACAGCGTGGTGTTTTCAGGTGTGGATTAACAACATTATACCTGTGTTGAAAAGCCAGCCAGTCTTCATATTGACGAGATTTCAGGATGCCTATGATTGAACTGTGCATGTCCTTCCCGACGGAAGAAATTGTGGTTACTGACGGTGGCTGCGATACTAGCTTAGCTGCTGTGTCAGCCATTTCATTTCCGGCGATCCCTTTATGGCTAGATACCCAGGATATTTTGATGGATGGGGTTTGATCCAACGTGTCACGAATTTGGCAAATTGTATGGTTCCGATTGATAAAGTGTTTGATAGCATCGACTGTAGAGAAGCTGTCAGTGCAAATAATACATTTCCCTATAGTTTGTTTCGCGATTTATACTGCATTTAATAGCGTGCTCCAAATAAGGTGTTTTAAAACTAGGTGTTTACACTGTTTTTTATTATGCAGTTAGATATTTTTTGTTTTGGTTACGTAGAATTGTGAGAAATTAAAATGGAAATTGTGTGAAAAATAAATGATTAAGAACAATTCCCCTTGTATACAAATAATTCTTGCAGCTTCCATATTCATTCCTGTTACTTTTTTTATTAAAATTAAAAATAAAATTACAATTTGAAATTTACTTCAAATTGTTTTGTGCAATGATAAGCTGTTTTATGTTTACCGCGCAACGAAAAAAAGACAAAAATGAACTAAAAATGCAGAAATTTTCCAACACTGCTGCGGGGCAACCAGTCGACTGTTGTTTAAAATGTAGTGTATTTTTTTAAACATTTTAAAAACTCCTTTGATTTTTACAATAACAACCCTCAATTACGTCACTTTTCCCTGTGGTTGTTGTAAAAATTAACAGGTTTTTAAACTGTTTCAGAGAAAAACAGTTTTTTCTCTAGTCTAACTACACTTTAAGATGTCAACTGCTTCGGCTGAAAAGACCGAACAGTATCCTGGTTATTTCTTCCGAAAAAAGTTTCCGGGAAACTTCACCACTGGTATCATTTTTCGGAAATTCCCGAAAAGTGCTGATAATTGAGGTAGGACGCAAAAACCATGGTGGTGATGTTGCAGTAGGCGTTGTTGGTGGTGGCTAAATGCCAAACTCTTTGCAATGCACAACGGCACAAAGTGGATAATTTCTTTTTTGATTAAATATACTGCGAAAAACCTTTTGCAGTGGCTTATTTTGAGTGCAAAAAAGTTTGGGACTGAGTTTTGCCGAAGTTTCAGTTATTTTGGCTTATTTCGTGGTAGGCAAACTTCTGCCAAAATGCATCGTATTGGCGAAGTCGTTGAACTGCTGTGTGGTAGGCAGGTTTAAATAATTTTATGTTAGATTTAGCACTCCAACCAAAATTTGGAAGACCGTACTCAGTTTTAGACAGTATCAGAGCACTGATGACATTGATTAGGGTATTTGTATTAATAAGGGAATGCTTGGAACTTAAATATTTAATTATGTTTAATTTTTTTACGAGATTATGTTTTAAATATAAACAGTGTTGTTTGTATGTTAATTTTTATTATTGAAGCTTATTCTATGTGTTATTAATCATTTTATTAACATTTTAAAAATAATGTGTATTAATTAATATTAATTTTATTTGCATGACTGAAATACGCGTAAACTGTTTATGATAACAATTAAAAAAACTCTACTTAACAAATTAATAATGTAATCCTCCACAAAACTTTAAATCCTCTGGCTACTATTAATAGTTGGCACTCACATTTGTCAATACAACGAGGACTGCCCTCCGAAAAGGATTTGCGACCGTCTCAACCGTCGTTGTATAAATCCTTGCCAAATAGACTCCTGTGGAGAGAATGCTGAATGTGTACCTATGGACCATGGCATTGATTGTCGTTGCCTACCTGGCTTTTTAGGCAATGCATATGTGGAATGTCTGCGGATTCACGATTGCCATTTAGATAGTGAATGCGAAGATAGTCAAGCATGCATAAATGGCAAATGTGTCTCACCTTGCCACTGTGGAACCTCAGCATTGTGTGATGTTATTAATCATCGTGGCATATGCAAATGTCCGCCAGGCTATTCCGGCAACCCTGCGATTTACTGTAGTCCGCCAAAGAATGCTTGTGAACCAAATCCTTGTGGTTTCAATGCTCTTTGTGAACTTGATAATGGGAACCCAATATGTTATTGCCCCAAGGGTATGACCGGTAATCCGTTTAAAACATGCAGTAAGTAACACAATTAACTAGAGATATATTTGCATATACTTTTCCCTAATTTTTATATAACAGTTCCTGAAGGCGACGAATGCAATATAAATCCCTGCGGTCCAAACTCAGGCTGCCGCTTAGTGGAGAATGCACCAATTTGCTTTTGTCTTCCAGAGTACGAAGGACAACCTCCGAATATATCATGTGAGCTTCCCAGCAATCCTTGTGATCTTTCACCTTGCGGCCCGAACACACAATGTACCGTGCACAGCAATGGATTCTCTAAGTGTACTTGCATGCCCGGTTTTGTAGAAAGCCTGAATACAATACGAGGCTGCGTTGAGCCTATCAATCCTTGTGATCCAAATCCCTGTGGAACTGGTGCAGTTTGTGACTCCTCGCGTAGCCCTGTTTGCTATTGCCCCGAAAACAAATCTGGCAATCCATTCAGATTTTGCGAGCGTCCAACTTTATCATTTGAACTGTGTCAGCCCGGACCATGTGGTCAGCATGCAGACTGTTATGTAACTGAGAACCGTGAGGAATGCTACTGTCACACAGGCTATGTTGGGGATCCATATCAAGGCTGCCATAAACAAAGTCGAGTTGACTGCAAGCCAGATACTTGTGGGCCACATGCTGAATGTGTAGTCTCCGGCAATGATGAAATTAGTTGCATATGCCCAAATGGTCTCTCAGGCGATCCAACTTCGAAAACTGGATGTCATGGCTATGAATGTCAAATCGATAGTGATTGTCCTTATAACAAAGCATGTATGGGTTTTAGATGCTATAATCCTTGCCCAGGTGTGTGTGGTACCGGAGCCATATGTCTTGTTGAGGACCATCACCCTGTTTGCTCTTGCGAATCAGGCTCAACTGGTAATCCAGATATAAGCTGTTATGGTTTGGACACACCAAAACTGAACATATGTATGCCCAACCCATGCGGAATTAATAGTGAATGTAATATTAGAAAGAGCCAGCCTATATGTTCATGTCTGCCAGGATACTTGGGTGATCCACAAATGGGATGCCTACCGGAATGTAAAATCAATTCTGATTGTAAAGAAGCGCTCTCCTGTATTAACCACAGATGTGTAGATCCATGTGGTGGTACTATTTGCGGTGTCAACGCTATTTGTAACGTAAACCAACATACGCCAATCTGCCACTGTTTAGATGGCTTCACCGGTGATGCTTTCCTACAATGTGTGCCTATTTATGTGCTAAAAAATGCTTCACGAAATCCATGCACGCCATCACCTTGTGGGCCAAGAAATGTTTGTTCCGCCTTCGACGAGAGCGTTGCTCTTTGCGATCCATGCTTTGGACCAAATACTTTACAAAATACACTTTGCAGACCAGAGTGTCTGAGCAACTCCGACTGTCCTTTTGACAAGGCTTGCCTGAGTCAAAGATGTTTAGATCCTTGTCAAGGTTCATGTGGCCTTAATGCTGTTTGTAATGTTTATAAACATAATCCTGTGTGTAACTGCCCTAATGGACTTTCTGGTAATCCGTACGAGCACTGCTTACCACCATCAGCGTTGAATCCCACACAATCATCTAATTGTGGGAAACTACAATGTGGTCCAAATGCAGAATGCAAACGTGAAATCAATTTGCTATCCTGCGTTTGCCAAATGGGTTTCTTCGGTGATCCTTACATAGGGTGTCGACCAGAATGTATACTTAATTCTGACTGCCCTACAGACAAATCATGTGTTAACTTTAAATGCTTGGATGCCTGCATTGGTATTTGTGGCATTAATGCTGTTTGTCATTCAATCAACCATAAGCCAGTATGTATCTGTGCTGAAGGATACACAGGCGATGCGTTTCTGTCTTGTAACCCTTATTATTTACCACCTACCCAAATATTAGAAAAGCCAAAAAATCCTTGTGAACCATCACCATGTGGACCAAACTCACGTTGTCTGCCCTCATCCGATGGTTATGCAGCTTGCTATTGCCTTCCTAAATTTAAGGGTGCACCTCCGGTTTGCCAACCTGAATGCGTTGTAAGCTCAGAATGTCCGTTAAATCAAGCATGTGTAAATCATCGCTGCTCAGATCCTTGTCCCGGTACATGTGGCGTTGGTGCATTGTGTAAAGTCCTAAATCACAACCCTATCTGCTCATGTGGGAAAGATTTTAGTGGAGATCCATTTATATTATGTTCACCTATGTCAGAAGAGCCAGCTATAGGTAAAAACAATCAAAATCCATGCGTACCTTCTCCTTGCGGTCCCAACTCAATATGTCAGGATAAACAAAAACGTCCAGTGTGTTCATGTGTAGCGAATTATATTGGTATTCCGCCTTACTGCCGACCAGAATGTACTTTAAGTAGCGAATGTTCAGCAGATAAGGCGTGTATTCAGGAAAAATGCCAAAATCCATGCACCAACACCTGTGGTCGCAATGCACGTTGTACGGTTATCGCTCATTCTGCTTACTGCAGCTGTAAAGAGGGATATGAAGGTGATGCGTTCGTTGGATGCTCCCAGATTATTAAACATGGTAAGTGTATACTTAGTCATTTTGAGGGATTTGCACTATGTTCGTCCGTTTTTTAAATGTACTGGAAAAAGATTTTAAAACAACATTTTAACAGTTGCTTGTAAAGTTTTAATATTACCAACATAACATTATACCCTATACAATAAATGTATGGAGATAACAAATTGGATAAGGCACGCTGTCAGATCGCCTGTTTCTCGGAAACTACAACAATAATAAACAAAATTTTAAGTGTATCCCAAACTTGATTTCATAACTCCGCGCAAGAATATTAGAGCGGTCAGGTCGAATATACGCCAGCAAAAATTTGTTCTTTAGACTACTCACGTACCTGCGAGCAGTTTTTTATTGATTAATTATTATTAAGAAACAAATGCCATCTGTCCGTCATGGAAATCGGATTTATCCGGGTATTGAAAGACGTAGTTTCTGTACAAAATCCACTTCAAAGCTGCAATAATATTTTTTTTTTAATCAGTACAAAATGACAAATTACTTAATATGTGCAAACAAGATACGCTGCCGCTCAACTGAATAAGAACACGACTAGTTTAGTTCCATGTTGTTTATGTTCTTGCAAATCTTCCTTTACTTTTATCGACCTTATAAAGTAAGACAAAAGCGATTTCCGTTGTTTTATTTGTGGTTTCTTTTCAATTACTACGAAATATGTGTAATTTTTTTGGCTCATGTGAATAAGAACATTGACAATTGTGCTTGTTTGTTGCAGATTTTTGAAGTGATTGGTTATGCAAAAATATTGAAATATTAGTTCCTGGCATTGAAGTTCTATTTTTATTAATAATGGGTCGAAAAAGTGTCCTAAGGACGGAAGAAAAAGCAAAAAAAAAAAAAAAAATCGGAAAAAGGTGTACTGTAGTGTGTCTTTATATTAAAAATAAGTCAACGTGTGGAACAAACATGAAACGTTGCTCTAAAAAAGCTGCTACTGAAGCTGCTCGAAGGGCTATACTCCATGCAGCCTCCAATTCTCACCAGTCTGCAGCAAAAAATAAATTCGAATTTGGCGATAACAGCAAGTGTATCAAGAGTGAAGCGTGTTATTCAAGGTGCTAAACACCTAAAAAAGACTGAAACTCCACAAAAGCCACCCTTGAATCCCGCTCGTAAAGAAACTCGTTCGCTCTTTGCACATAATTGTATGACCTGGAACGCGAATTGGAAAACCGTTGTATTGTATTTTCAGATGAAAAAAAATTTAACCTTGATGACCCGTTCGGATATAACTTTCATTTCCATGATTTGCGTAAGGAACAACATTTCCTGAATCGTCACCACAGTCGAGAAGGTGGCGCAATGTGTTGGGGGGCGCTTTCCTATTATGGAACCTGCGAGCTCCAATTTCTGACCACGAAAATGAACGCTATAGCTTATAAACAGGTGCTGGAAAGGGCATTTCCGGAGTTTAGGAGTAAGTTTTGCCCATTCAAGTGGTGTTTCCAACACGATAATGCACCAATCCATACCGCCCGAGTGGTTAAAGCTTGGATTCAAGCCCAGAATGTCGACTTACTACAATGCCCTCCGTATTCACCAGACCTAAATATTATTGAGAATGCTTGGGTATGGCTAACAAGGAAAGTGTACGAATCTGACAGACAATTTCGAAGAGAAAACAACATTGACTAATGCCATTAAAACCGGCTGGTCTGAAGTTTCCCTTAATTTCCATAAAGAGTTTTATGATTCCTTACCCAATCGTCTCTATGAGGTCATTTTAAACAAAGGAAGATGCACGCATTACTAAAATATTATAATTATTAAATACTTTAAATTTTTAAACTAAAATGTTATTAATTTCTTAATTTTTCTCTATATTACTTTAATGTTCTATTCATATGATCCAAAAAAATTGCACATATTTCGTAGTAATTGAAAAGAAACCACAAATAAAACATAACGGTAATCGCTTTTGTCTTACTTTTTTTCTAAAATAAGCTTAATGAACGGGACTTTAAAGATAAAAAGGTCGATAAAAGTAAAGGAAGATTTGCAAAAACATAACCAACATGAAACTAGTCGTGTTCTTATTCAGTTGAGAGGCAGCGTATGATAGTTTCGGTGTTGCGAAGTTAAACTGTTGTCTCGATTTCATTTCATTCACGCAGTGCATAATATTATAAGTTTGTCATGAAGTTTGTAACACACAGAAGGAGACATCGGAGACCCCATAAAGTATATGTATTCTTGGTCAGCGCGAGCTGAAATTTTGCACGGAGCTTTCTTTTTACCATACGCAGTATATTGGTCGGAATCAGCCGAATTGTACCCTCCATAAAAGCCGGGATCCAAATGAAAGTTCTTATTAGAAAAACTTTTTTGTTTTTTGTACTATCGACTTGAAATTTGGGCATTATAAGTGCCTGATCTATATTCACCAACCTTCTAGATTTTTCTCGGACTACTAGAAGGGCGTGAAGAGCTTTACAACTTCGGCATAGCCAAAGTTAGCTATTTTTTTTTATATTTTTTTATTTTTTTTTTTAACTTAATAACATAACAGAACCTGGAGATCAATTCGACCCTTGCCACCCTAGTCCATGTGCTGAAAATGCTATATGTACACCACAGAACGGTGTAGCACGCTGTTCTTGTATTGAACCCTATAATGGCAATCCATACAGCACGGGTTGTCGCCCCGAATGCGTTTACAACTCCGAATGTCAATCATCGTTGGCATGTATTAAGCAGCATTGCAGAGATCCATGTACAAGTGTTTGTGGCCCCAATGCTCAATGCGATGTGATTAATCACTTGCCTACCTGCAGCTGCCTTCCTGGATTTGAAGGCGATCCCTTCGGCGGATGTAGAAAAACACGTGGGTAGAATTTTTTTACTGGTTCTTATATTAATATGGAAACTAATGTTCTCTTTGGCTATGAAGCAATTGGACCCATACGGATTTGTGAACCAAATCCATGTGGTCCAAATAGTATCTGCCGCGTGGTTGAAGGGCACCCGACATGTTCCTGTCAGGCGGGTTACTATGGTGCACCGCCGTCTTGTAGGCCAGAATGCGTTGTCAGTTCAGAATGCAATGAAAAATTAGCCTGCATTAATCAAAAGTGTGTTGATCCTTGCTTGGGAACTTGCGGCTTCAATGCCAAATGCCAAGTAATTAATCACAATCCGATCTGTACATGTCCTGATTCTTACATAGGTGACCCATTTGTCCAATGTACATCAAAATGTTAGTATTATTAGTCATATTTTCCTTCAGTATCTATTTTTATTGTTGTATATATTTTTCAACACAAAAGCTCCAGAGCCAACGAGTAATCTCAATCCCTGTATACCAAATCCATGCGGTCCAAACGCGAATTGTCATAATCTGCGTAACAGAGCTGAATGCTCTTGTGTACCAGGAATGTTTGGTGCTCCACCGAGTTGTCGCCCCGAGTGTGTTATACATCAGGATTGCCCACCCAATAGAGCCTGCCTTCGACAACGGTGTGAAGATCCTTGTATAGGCGCGTGTGGATTTAATGCGCTATGCTCTGCTCAAAGTCACAAGC
This sequence comes from Amiota mariae, assembly GCA_035041805.1. NCBI lineage: Eukaryota > Metazoa > Arthropoda > Insecta > Diptera > Drosophilidae > Amiota > Amiota mariae. The sequence goes on from JAWNKV010000081.1 coordinate 63,531, forward strand.
CAATTTGCATGTGCATAGAAGGTCATGAAGGTGATCCATACGCTGGTTGCAACACAATTCAAAGTGAGTAAACTATTCTACCAGAGCTTGCATAAAGTGTTTGGAATTATTCTGAATGTTATTAATGTGTTTTACAGTGTTTTAGTTTAAGTCTATTTTGGTATTGGGTAATTTAAAATGTCTACAAGTTGCATTTACTTTTTTCATTTATCTATAGACATTAAAGCTTATCATTTTTATCAATCTTTGTTCACTTACATTTATTCAAAACTTTAGTTGTAGTGCCTGTCATACATGACAAACTATGTCATCCATCACCTTGCGGCGCAAACGCCATATGTCGCGAAAAACAAGGTGCAGCCTCTTGTACTTGCATGCAGAACTATTTTGGCGACCCATACATTAATTGTCGACCTGAATGTATGCAAAGCACTGAATGTCCCGGAAACAAGACCTGTATTAATATGAGGTGTGTTAATCCATGCACAGATCTCTGTGGCTTCAATGCTGTCTGTCATGTTGTGAATCATCTGCCAATTTGTAGTTGCGAACCTGGATATATTGGCAATCCCATGCGAATTTGTCATAAAAAGCCTTCAAGTATAAAACTGATTTGATAAACAAATACTCACAACCCTAACTAATTATTGTCTTCGATAGATTTGTATTTGCCCTTACCAGGTAACCCATGTATACCTTCACCCTGTGGCTTATTTAGCGTATGTCAAGAAGTTAAAGCTCATGCCGTTTGCTCATGTCTACCAAACTATTTAGGCAATCCACCTAACTGCAAATCTGAATGTCTCATTAGTTCCGAGTGCTCTTCGAACAAAGCTTGCATTAGGCAGCAGTGCAGGGATCCATGTCCTGGTACATGTGGTCTCAATTCGCATTGCCGCGTCATAAATCATTCACCAATTTGTAATTGTTATGATGGCTACACCGGAGACCCGTTTCATCAATGTATAATGAACACAAGTATGGCAACAAAACAAAAAAAAAGAGAAATATTATATTTTACAATTAAAATACTTTTAGAACTTACCCTACCTTCCTTAGATACAATTATGCCTAAAAACCCTTGTGTACCTTCACCCTGCGGACCTAACTCGCAATGTAATGGAGAGACTACTGTTGCTATCTGCTCTTGTATTATTAACTACATTGGTCGTCCTCCAAACTGCAGACCGGAGTGTACCATAAATTCGGAATGTACTTCCCACACGGCTTGCATAAATGCTAGGTGTGCGAATCCCTGTGTTGGTTCCTGCGGAAACAATGCACATTGTCATGTAAGCTCACATGAGCCAGTTTGTATGTGTTTGAATGGCTATACTGGAAATCCATTTGCAGGATGCTATCCTATTATTCCAAGTATGTTTGCAAGCATGTCTTTGCATTTAATATACCTATTCACGATCTTTACATAAACCCTTCAGCACCCTATGAACCTGTTCATCCGTGTCTTCCAAGTCCTTGCGGCATTAACGCCATCTGTGAGGAGCACGAAGGTACTGCTGCCTGTAAATGTATCCCCGAATATTTAGGCGATTCATACATTGAATGTAGACCCGAGTGCGTGATCAATTCAGACTGTCCGAAAACACGTGGTTGCGTTAATAATAGGTGCATAGATTTGTGTCTAGGAATGTGTGGTCAATATGCCAATTGTTCAATTGTAAACCATGCGCCTAACTGTATGTGCCTTCCATCTTATACTGGAATCCCCACAGTTGGGTGTCATCTTATACCACAACAAATGAAATGTAAGGTAGAAATTATGTTTCATAGCAATTTCTAATGATATATTTTCTATGTGTATTATATGAAGCTGACGACTTAATCACGTCGGTAAATCCTTGCACTTGGTCGCCATGCGGACCTTATAGCATCTGTCGTGAGCTCAATAATTATGCAATATGCTCTTGTGCCCAAAATTATGTTGGTGCCCCTCCAAACTGTAGACCTGAATGTCTTAGCAGTTCCGATTGCATGCTGGATAAATCATGCATAAATGAGCGGTGCAGAGATCCTTGTCCCAACACATGCGGAATCAATACCATTTGTCGTGTTATTAATCATAATGCGGTTTGTTCATGTAGTCCCGGTTTCAGTGGCGATCCATTCCTACGCTGCCAACTGGAAGAGAGTAAGAACCATCCAATTTCTAGTACATACTCACATAGACATAAATTCGATGTTCTTCCCACTACTTTTAATATTTTTTCTCCTTGTATCTATTGCGCTGTGACCTGATCCGTTCTTGAATCTCATTACAAGAACTGATCGTTGAGTTGTTGCTTTTAATTAATCCCATTCACATTTATCATCCACTAAGTATACATTTTTTCTTCATGCATGACATTTATCGGTTTTTGTTTGGTGCATTTGTACGCATGTGTAGAATATGTGAATGTAAGAGAACCGGTCAACCCCTGCAGTCCATCACCCTGTGGACCCAACTCACAATGTCGTGTTTCAGTGTACAATCAACCTGTTTGTACATGTATAAGGCATTATGTGGGTAATGCTCCATATTGCCGTCCGGAATGCACATCGAACTCCGAATGCCCCGGAAATAAAGCTTGCATCATCCAACGTTGCCGCAATCCCTGTGAGGGTTCTTGTGGCTTACATACAACATGCATAGTAAATAATCACAGACCGGTTTGTCGCTGCTTAAATGGTTATGCGGGTGACCCTTTTTCAGAGTGTAGCCCACAAAGTAAGAAATGCTTTTGCTTTGATTTTATGAATAAGTTTCAGCGCATACATTATTTATTTATAAGAATATCATCAATCTAAAAACCCTATATCTTCAGTAGCCGTGCCACAAGATAATGTAGAGCCATGTAAACCAAGTCCATGTGGTGTCAACGCAATTTGTACTGAACGCAATGGTGTCGGCGCTTGTACATGCTTACCTGAGTATACCGGGAATCCATACACAGAATGCCGACCAGAATGTGTACTCAACACCGATTGTTCAAGAAATCGTGCGTGCATAAATAATAAGTGCAGGGATCCTTGCCCTGGCGTATGCGGGCTGTCAGCCGAATGTCATGTTATCAATCACGCCCCCCGCTGCAGCTGTCCCTATGGCTACACCGGCAATCCTTCACAGTACTGTCGTGAAACTCTAAAACGTACTTAAATATATTAAGTGCTTCGTATAAACAATATACTTATTTTTAATCTTTTAGAGCTTGAGCAATTAAACCCATGTTATCCCTCACCTTGTGGTCCCTATAGTCAATGCCGTGAAGTGAACGGACACGCAGTTTGTTCTTGCATAACAAACTATATTGGAACACCACCATCTTGTCGTCCAGAGTGCTCAGTTAGTTCAGAATGTACTCCAAACCGAGCTTGTATTAATTTGAGATGCGTAGATCCATGCCCTGGGACTTGTGGTCTGGAAGCTATCTGCAAAATGACAAATCATGTTCCCATTTGCTCTTGCCCACAAAACTACACTGGTGATCCGTTTGTGCGCTGTATACTTGAAGAGAAAAAAGAGCAATCCAAATTTAATGACAATCCTTGTGTGCCTAGTCCATGTGGACCAAATTCGCAGTGCCGTGTTATTGATGAAACTCCAGTTTGCTCGTGTAAAACTAATTTCATTGGTCGCGCACCAAATTGCCGCCCCGAGTGTGTAATCAATTCTGAATGTCCAGCAAACTTGGCTTGCCTTAACGAACGATGTATGGATCCTTGTCCAGGCTCCTGTGGCTTCAATGCCCACTGCAATGTGGTTAATCATTCACCAATTTGTAATTGTGATAGTGGTTATAAAGGTGATCCATTTTCAGGATGCAATCTAATCAGTAAGCTAATGCAAGTCATATCAAGCTATAGATTATAAAAAAGTAAACCCTTTACAATCACTTTAGTTCCCAACATACCCCAAGAACAACTAACACCTTGTAATCCCTCGCCATGCGGTCCCAATGCAGAATGCAAAGAACGCAATGATGCGGGTTCTTGTACATGTTTGGCTGATTATTTTGGTGACCCCTATAGTGGTTGCCGTCCTGAGTGTGTTACTAACTCGGATTGCACTAGAGACAAATCTTGTGCCAATAATAAGTGCACTGATCCATGTCCTGGTGTTTGTGGTCTAAACGCACAATGTCGAGTGTTGAACCATCAGCCGGTTTGTAACTGTTTGCAAGGCTACACAGGCAACCCAACAAGTGCTTGTCGTGAAATTCCTCAAATACCATTCTCAAGTATGGAAAACTAAATTATTAACCACAGGAAATTATCATTACACATACCTGTTTTCCTATTCCTAGTTTCTATCGATACTAATCCGTGCTCACCATCGCCTTGCGGTCCCTACAGTCAATGTCGCGAAGTAAATAATCATGCAGTATGCTCCTGTCAATTTGGCTTTGTCGGTTCACCACCCAATTGTCGGCCTGAATGCATTGTAAGTTCTGACTGTGCACAAACTTTAGCCTGCCAAAATCAGAAGTGTATTGATCTATGTCCGGGTGCTTGTGGGATAGAAGCACGCTGTCAAGTTATCAACCACTATCCTGCATGTTCCTGCGCGCCTGGTTTCACAGGGGATCCTTTTAATAAATGTGTTAAAGTTAAACGTAAGCATGAATGACATTTCATTTATGAGACACTAAAACAATATTACTTTAACTTAAATATTTTCTGTATTTATAATTCTTTAACGTTGAATTTTTCTTTATTATATTCTATGTACATTTCTACAAACTTTCTTCCACTGGTGTGTATGTGTATTTTAATCTACTACTTAATATAATTCTTTCGGAATGGTTTTCTGCACGTCTTTTTACTTGGTGAAGTAGTCAACCTTTCACCTATAGAAAAAACCGGTAATCCATGTGCTCCTTCACCGTGTGGGCCCAATTCGAAGTGTCTTGATGTTGGGGGTTTGCCTGCATGCTCCTGTCTACCAAACTATATTGGACGACCTCCAAACTGCCGTCCTGAATGCACTAGTAGTTCAGAGTGTTTGGCAAAATTAGCATGTGTGAATCGGAAGTGCGTCAATCCGTGTATTGGGGCTTGTGGAGCAAACACACTATGTACAGTCGTCAAGCACGATCCTATATGTGAATGTAAACCAGAATATACAGGAGACCCATTCTCCACCTGTTACTTTGTAAAAAAAAGTACTATCTCTATCTTAACCGATTTACTTCCGAGTCTTAATCCACTTACGTACTATAACATTTTTCAAAAATCATTTCAGTTGAATCAACGGAAGTTCCTTACACTCCGTGCAATCCTAGCCCTTGTGGTGCTAACGCAGTCTGCAGAGAACTTAATGGTGCTGGCTCATGCGCTTGCCTTCCGGAATATTTCGGTGACCCATATAGCGGGTGTCGACCAGAATGTGTTCAAAATACTGACTGCGATCGTTCACGTGCGTGCATTAATAATAAGTGTCAGGATCCGTGTCTTGGCGTTTGCGGTATTAATGCCAACTGTCATGTCTTGTTCCATGCACCTAATTGTTTGTGTTTCGATGGTTATACTGGTGATCCACTTAAATTATGCTCTGAAATAGAAGCTGTACCTAAATATCCGAAGAATTCGTGCCAGCCTTCACCTTGTGGTCCGTATAGTCAATGTCATGAGTCAAGTGGCCACGCTGTCTGCTCTTGTCTTGAGAACTATATTGGTGCACCCCCCAGCTGTAAGCCTGAGTGCGTAGGAAGCTCTGAATGTTTGCAGAATCGTGCTTGTATAAATCAAAAATGTGCCGACCCTTGTGTTTCCGCTTGTGGTAACAACGCCAGATGTCAAGTTGTAAATCATAATCCGATTTGCACATGTATACCGGGTATGACTGGTGATCCAATATTAGGTTGTATTCAAGATGAGGGGAAAAGCACGGAGAATCCATGTGTACCATCTCCTTGCGGTCCCAATTCGATTTGTCGTGAGATTGGGCTACAAGCCGCATGTTCTTGCAAATCTAACTACATCGGACGTCCACCAAATTGCAGACCGGAATGTATTAACAGTGATGAATGTCAGAGCCATTTGACTTGTCAAAACGAACGGTGCGTGGATCCTTGCCCTGGCTCTTGTGGCTTCAATTCCTTTTGCCAAGTAATACAACATAATGCAGTATGTTCATGTCCTGATGGATACGAAGGTGATCCTTTGGTACGCTGCATATTGATGGAAACAACTACAACCTCTGATTTTCAAAATTCGCCTTGTCAACCATCGCCTTGTGGTCCACATGCCGAATGTCGTGAACGAAATGGAGCCGGAGCTTGTTACTGCCATGAGGGTTTCCAAGGAAATCCATATGATGCAGTACGTGGGTGCAGACGTGAATGCGAGTCCAACAACGATTGTTTACAAATACAATCGTGTGTGCGTTTTAAATGTGTTGATCCCTGTGTAAATATGTGTGGTGAATATGCTATTTGCTTAGCGGAAAATCATATTCCTACATGTACTTGTCCTGCGGGTTATACAGGTGACCCCTTCTTTATTTGCAAACCATTACCGGTTACTCCTCCGGCTCCGATTAACCCATGTGTTCCATCGCCTTGTGGCCCAAACAGCAATTGCCGTAACAATAATGGTCAAGCTGTCTGCTCGTGCCAAATAGGTTACATTAGCCAACCGCCTAATTGCCGGCCAGAATGTGTCGTAAGCACTGAGTGCGAACCCGAGCGCGCATGTGTTAATAACAAATGTGTAGATCCATGTACACATACTTGTGGAATACGTGCAATTTGTAGAACGAAAAACCACAGTCCAATTTGCACATGTCCTCCCGGTTCAACTGGTGATCCATTTGTGCAATGTACTAAAATAGGTAAAAAGAAATATTCAAAGTTTAAAAATTAAATAATAATAATTTATTATTATTGCAGCAATTACCATAGACGATACGTCATCAGAGCCGCCACCGCCATCGTGTATTCCGTCACCTTGTGGTCCCTATTCAAAGTGTCAAATAGTCGGTAATAGTCCAGCATGCTCATGCTTGCCAGATTTTATTGGAGCCCCGCCAAACTGCAGACCCGAGTGTGTACTGAATTCTGAATGTGGTTCAATGGACGCTTGTATAAATCAGAAATGTCGTGATCCATGTCCTGGCTCTTGTGGTTTTGAATCCAGGTGCCATGTACTAAATCATTTACCCATATGCAACTGCAATGAAGGGTTTACTGGTGATCCTTTTATAATATGCAATAAACTGCCAGAAGACAAAAAAGTATTGATTCCTGATGATCCATGCGATCCAAATCCTTGTGGATCTAATGCCGATTGTTTCAACGGTGAGTGTCAGTGCCAGAATAACTATCATGGCAATCCCTATGATGGTTGTCGACCAGAATGCACTCTTTCAGCTGATTGCCCACGGGACAAAGCATGCATGCGTAATAAATGCGTTGATCCATGCCCAGGGACGTGTGGACTTAATGCCATTTGTGAAGTGATGAATCACATACCCGTTTGCTCGTGCCTTGAAGGTTTTAATGGTGATCCATTCAACAGTTGTCGACAAGAACTCGAAGAACAAGTACCAGAGTCTAAGGCCTGCTCTCCTACCCCTTGTGGTGCCAATAGCCAATGCCGTGATATGAAAGGTCATGCCGTTTGCTCTTGCCTCGAAAACTACACTGGCTCGCCCCCATTATGTCGTCCGGAATGTGTTGTCTCCAGCGAATGTTCGGCAATACAAGCTTGTATCAATAAGAGGTGTGTTGATCCATGCGTAGGTTCCTGTGGCATTGAAGCACGCTGTGAAGTAATCAATCACAGTCCCATTTGCGGTTGTCCAATTGGCAAAACTGGCAATCCATTTTTTAGCTGTATTGATTTACCAACGTTAACAGTAGTAAAAGATGTTGAAACTCCTAGTGATCCTTGTATGCCGTCACCATGTGGACCAAACTCAATATGCAAGATTGATGTCAAAGGCCCTATTTGTCAATGTTTGCCCGAATATTTCGGAGCACCACCCAATTGCCGACCGGAATGTATTATAAATCCAGACTGTCCATCAACACAAGCCTGTATTAATAACAGATGTAGAGACCCATGTCCAGGTTCATGTGGCACAAATTCAGATTGCCGAGTAATAAGCCATAGCGTATCCTGCTTTTGTCCAGTTGGATTTGTTGGCAATGCTTTTGTACAATGTATGCCACAAATTGAAGAGCCTATAAAACCATGTCAACCTTCACCATGTGGTGCCAACGCACAGTGTATTGAAAAGAATGGCACTGCAATTTGTAAATGCGATGATGAGTATCGGGGTAACCCTTACGAAGGATGTCGACCAGAGTGCATTTTGAGCTCAGATTGTCCATCAGACACAGCATGTATTCGGAACAAGTGCGTGGACCCATGCCCTGGCGTGTGTGGATTGAATGCACAATGCTATGCCATAAATCATGTACCAAATTGTATTTGCAATGAGGGACTTACAGGCGATCCGTTTTCAAAATGTGATCGCACAGAAATAGCGATACCAGCGACAGCGGTTGATCCCTGCCGACCATCACCGTGTGGCGCTAACAGTAAATGCCGCTTATCCAATGGCTTAGCCAGTTGCTCATGCTTAAATAACTTTTTCGGTGCACCACCAAACTGCAAGCCAGAGTGCATAGTGAATACAGAATGTCCCCAAAATAAGGCTTGCCATCGATTAAGATGTGCAAACCCATGCAAGGGTACCTGCGGTGTCAATGCAAAATGCGAAGTGATCAATCATAACCCCATTTGTAGTTGTCCTAACGATATGACCGGTGATCCGTTCACATATTGCTATCCAGTACCAGAATCACCAATAGTGAAGCACAAGTCGGACTCCAAAAATCCTTGCCAACCTTCGCCTTGTGGCCTATATTCTGAATGTCGTGTGGAAAACGAGCATGCATCCTGTTTATGTTTATCAAATTACATTGGAGCTCCACCAAACTGTCGTCCAGAATGCGTGGTAAACTCCGATTGTGCACCAGATAAAGCATGTATTGCTGCAAAATGTCGTGATCCATGTGAAGGATCTTGTGGATTCAACTCAGAATGCCGCACACAGAATCATCTTTCCATATGCACTTGTCGAATCGGATTTACTGGAGATCCTTTCTTCCAATGCGTAGAAATTATTGAACCAAAGGCTACACCCTCACCTACATCTGATCCATGTTATTTATTAACTTGTGGCATCAATGCAGCGTGTTTTAATGGCGAATGCCAGTGTATACGCGATTATCAAGGAGATCCATATTTAGGTTGTCGACCAGAGTGTACGCTTAGTTCAGATTGTTCATCAAAGAAGGCTTGCTTGAACAAAAAATGTATAGATCCCTGTCCAGGAACATGTGGTCAAAATACACAATGTGATGTTTCTAATCATATACCAATTTGTACTTGTCTTAAGGGCTACTCTGGTGATCCGTTTATATACTGTCGACAGGAAACATTTGTAATGAAGGATCCATGCAAGCCAAATCAATGTGGACCTAATAGTATGTGCAACGTGTCACCTCAAGGACCTGTTTGCGCCTGCCAGCCTGACATGCTAGGGTCTCCTCCTGCTTGCAAACCTGAGTGCATTGTAAGCTCGGAGTGTTCACTTCAAAATGCCTGCATTCAAAAGAAGTGTGTCGACCCATGTCCAGGATCGTGCGGCCAGTTTGCAAGATGTAAAGTCATAAACCACAATCCAATTTGTACATGCAATTCTGGATACACTGGCGATCCATTTTTACGGTGCTATAAGGAAGAACTGAAACAGGCAGAACCAATGAGTCCTTGTGAACCTTCACCATGTGGTCCAAACTCAGAGTGTATAGAAATAGAAAGAAACGCAGTTTGCTCCTGTGCTACTTCTTACCTCGGCACACCACCCAACTGTCGACCAGAATGTACCATTAATCCGGAATGTCCCCCTACAATGGCATGCTTACGCCAAAAATGTACTGACCCGTGTGTGGGTGCATGTGGACTTAATGCACACTGTTCAGTAGTAAACCACCAAACGATGTGCACTTGTAATGTCGGCTACACTGGAGATCCCTTCACCAGCTGTCAACCAGAGCAAGGTAAGACACATTTCAATTGTTTTTGGTAATGTCAAATTATAACTAGATTGTATAATTAAACTGTTTTCGCACATGATAGCATTACTGAAATTTTGTTGAACTTACAATTCATAAAAAAGATTTTATTTTTTGCAATTATCGAAATCTTTGCATTTCCACATAGCAATGGAAACAAATCTCGATACTTTAATTGTACACTCTTTTTTATATTGGAAAATCGGTCGTAATTATAGTGTCACCGTGGTCGGATTTCCACGGCTGTGAAATTACCCGAGCAAAAGCAACAATACGCGAAAAAATTCAAATAAAGTAAAGGTGCTGAATTTTACATCTAGATATGATTAAATTAAAACAGCAGTACCAAAACTATTTTTATTTTCAATTATTATTATATAGTATGAAATATTTAACATGTTTTGAATCAAACTTTGTGGAAACCGATAAGATATTGTTAAATTAATTTCTCTAATCTCTTAATGTTTGCCTGTTAGGGTTTCTATAAGCTCACAAAGCTGAAAGATGTACACTGTTAATGTTCGGTCTTACTGAGTTCGAATTAATAATCTATCGCATAAACGAAGTAATAGATTTGGTAATATTTTTAAGTTCTTAGATGCAGTTTAAGTTTCGCGTTTTAATACTTTAGATTTTGACATGTGACATCAAAGCTTATGACTCCTCCTCCACTATGGTAGGAAATGTCGTTTTTTTGCCATAAATTCGAAAAAGACAGCTAGCCTAGCTAAAACTTAAAATATTTGTTAGTAATTAATAATAAATGCTGAAAATTTGAGATCCATGAGACGCCCACCACCCACATAAATTTCCTATTTTTTCTCAATATCCTATTAATGCATTACATTAGAATTTCATAAAATACAATGTATTCATTTTTATCATTTTTATTAATCGTCAACGTCTAGTTCAAATGAAAAGTGTTTTTTCTCTTCAAGCTCATTTTCATCCTAAGAGACAAGTCAGCTATCTCAATTGCTGGTAACGCAAAAATGCAGCAGCATCCTGAGAAATTTGTCTCTTTAATATTTATTACGTGCCTCAGATGCGTTTTCTCCAGGAAGTATAGAAGCTTCAATAATCTGAGATCCGTGTACCGAAATCTTGTATTTCGTACCAGACAGTTTTTACTTCATCTCAGATTTATCAGATTTCTTAGCATAGATAGCTGCCTCATGAATAAGAAGAGGTGCTTTGTTTTCTTTCGTGAGTTCAGAATCCAATTTCATTTTAAACGCGAGCCACATTTTTCATAAGCAAGATGTGGCTGTCCAACTCAATTTATATGTTTCGTAATTGAAGTTAATATCTTTGACGCAAGCCAGCTACATACTTTGAATTTGTCAATATGTCTGTTGAATTTTTCAGCAGTTGTTTGACTTGGGCAATGGAATTTTGAATTTTATTTCAATGTCATTTATGGTACTTTCAGACAGAACATTTTTATATATCCAGTGTGTGCTGATAACTGCTTTCGTCTCAATTCCAGCCCAATTCCATTTCACGGTTTGCTGGAAACCGCTTTTGACATTTTTGAAATCGCCTAAATTTTTACAGGCAATTTGTTTAAATTCTCTTATCTCAAATATAAAAGGAAAAAAAAATGCCAAGAACTGTAGTTTATTGTTTTCCTCGCTAAATTGCATTTAAAGAATCCAACATTTAAGTTGTTTTAAGGCATAATATTGTATTTCACCAAAATCTCTTTTCCATTGATTGTAAAAGAGACGACATAAGTAAAACCAACCAATGCTGAATGTGTCCACCTGCTTGCATATAAATTTTAACATTTTCGAAAATTCCAATTCGTCTTTAATTCAATAATTGATATGTTAAAATAAACTGTATTTGTTGGTAATAAAGCTGTCATGTTTTACTTTTGTTTTAAAACTGTGTAGAAAGTGATAAGATCAATAAGAATTTTTAATAATCCTATTGGTGAAAGTTGGCATGTTTGCAATGTGTTAAAGTGCTCTACACGATTTTTGTTTGTTGAGAAGGGAAGTTTTTTTTTCTTTTGGTTTTTGTAGCGTGAGGGATGTGAAAGGGAGTGAGCAGTGTCAAAATATTTGCTTGGCATCTGTGGCTGAGTGTAAATAGTAGCAAGAAGCTTCAGAGAAAAATCAACGATAAGTTCCGAAATAAACGTACGTGTAAGACGCCTCTAAAATGAAAAATATTCAATCGACTGTTCGGCCTAACATCAATGCTCGAAAAAAGAAATCACCGCGTTTTGTCGGAAATTGAAAACGCCCGGCATCAAAAACGTCGTTATTTTCTAGCACATACCCGTATATGCCGGTTTCCACTGGGCTAGTTTGTAAGCAGCGAGTGTAGAAACGGACAAGTTGGTGTGTGCACTAGTAACGATGACACACAAAGTTCTCCATTTGGTTAGTAGTCGCGTAGTTTTGTATACAACTGAAATACTCTCAGCTGCCTCAATGTAAATTCACGTTGAAAATGAGAGTATTTGTGTCTGTGAGAGCACTAATTGGCAGCAAGTAAGCTTGTAAAGTAGGATGGCTCTCAACTTTTCGGGGAGAGTGTATACAGTCTGATTGTTACAGTGGGACTACATAGCACGCTTTATGGCGTTGGCTTCCTACGCTTTAAGTTACAGAGAAAGCTTCTCACGATTCTCAACGTAAAAATAAAACAGCAGTTGTTCTCACTCCACTAAAAAATATCAACAAATTATTTTTTTGCCAACACCATTTTTTTTTCGAAAACAGCTGTTTTCGTTCGCAAAACAGTTATTTTTTCATTCACAACACTGGAAAGCCGAAGCGAAGTCACAAAGTCGAAAGTTGATCTACTTTCGACTATTGAGCTTCTTGACCAAATCTGTGAAACTTACTCCATAAAATTTTTTACATTTCAACTTTTGAAGCCAAAGTTTTCGAAGTCCGCCAAGCCACAAAGCTTGCTATGTAGTTCTAACTTTTCTATCAACATCATGGTAAAATAATAACTATATAGTGCCAATTCGGCCTGTCACGCTCTCAAAAATTTCTCACTCTTAAGCTGGAGATACACAAACGACTTGAACGATAAGCTGCATTGTCGACAAACGCAGCATGTTGCTTCAAATTTAAGAAAATAATTAATGAAGAAAATTGTATTAAAAGTTGATTTATTAAAGTAGTTTTTACAAGTATTTTTATTATCATATAATAAATTGAATTGGAATAACTTTTTAGGTAGATAGAAAGTCTGCCATCAAATTTAACATAAATACTGCAAAGAAATTGCCATTTACCAAATCAGTTTTTTGTCATTCTTTTGGTTCACAAACAATTGTTTTTTGGTTCACAAACCAGTTCTTTGTCCATTTACCAATACTGTTTTTTGTTGAAGTTGAAGTTGTGCAATTTTTAACGTTGTTGCGTTCGCGAGCAAGCTATGTAACTCGGTCCATACGATTTCATACATTTCAACTTTTGTGTTTTGCCGCACGAACGCCAAAATCTGATTTGCAAGAAAATGACGTTTTCGCTTCGGCTTTCCAGTGTTGTGAATGAAAAAATAACTGTTTTGCGAACGAAAACAGCTGTTTTCGAAAAAAAAATGGTGTTGGCAAAAAAATAATTTGTTGATATTTTTTAGTGGAGTGAGAACAACTGCTGTTTTATTTTTACGTTGAGAATCGTGAGAAGCTTTCTCTGTAACTTAAAGCGTAGGAAGCCAACGCCATAAAGCGTGCTATGTAGTCCCACTGTAACAATCAGACTGTATACACTCTCCCCGAAAAGTTGAGAGCCATCCTACTTTACAAGCTTACTTGCTGCCAATTAGTGCTCTACAAAAAAAGGAGCTGTTCACAATCAAATTTAGCTATGAGCGCTTTGTCTAGCCTACATAATTTCACAGACCTTTGATATTTCTCACAAGAAACGCAAGACGAAACGAAGCGCAACAACAAAACATGGAGCAACAATACCGAATATTTGTATCAATTTAGTTATCATAAGCCTCTTATAACGTTTGTATCACAAAATAATTAAATAAATTAATAATGTTATAGAACACAACTCTGGTCATATTTTTAAAACTTTATTCCTACCATTTTGTTCAGCTGTTTCACTTCAAAAGTGTGCCTACAGAAGTGAAGCACATTATATTTTTGTTTTTAAATTACTAATGATTTTCTTTTCAAGTTTTTTTTTTACATTTTTACAACACACATACATATATCCTTATCTTTAAATTAGAGTGGTGGCATTAAAAAATGTTAGTTTCAATATTTAAAAACGAATATTGTTAAACAAAATATTAATGAAAATTATAGTTACCGCTGCGGCTTAATTTTAATGCGAAAATTGTACATTGAACTCTTTTGCTGAATACAGGAACTAATTCATGTCAAAATAATACATTGCAAATATGTCATTACTAATCACTTTTTATGAAGTACCGTTTAAATAGCGCCTTCCATTTTATTTACTATACTCCTCTTAGATATCGTCGTTTATAAACAAATAACACCCTGTGAATCCAATCCATGTGGTTCAAATGCCATTTGCCGAGAGCACAATGGCACAGGATCATGTCAATGCATAGCGGAATTTTTTGGTGATCCGTATTTTTCTTGTCGCCCCGAATGCGTTCTTCATTCTGATTGTCCTTCGAATAAAGCATGCCAACAGCAAAAGTGTCAAAATCCTTGCAAAGGAACTTGCGGCGCTAATGCGGATTGCAGTATTACAAATCATTTACCAACGTGCTACTGTCAATTGGGTTATATTGGTGATCCATACCGTTACTGTCAATTAGAACGTATACAATGTAAGCAACGCAACTTTTATATCTCACATCCATAATCGTCCCTACATGCGATTACTATTTATGTGATCTATGTTCAAATTTCCCTCAAAGTTGTTACTAGGTTTCTAGGAATGAACAGCTAAAAAAATTTTGATATTTTCATTTTTTTTGTGTATCTGTCATTGTACAAATTACACCCTAATGTATGCGCACCCAGAAAGAGGAGGGTAAGATAACACAACCTATTTGGAAATGACTGTGGGTTTTAAATATATCTAGCCGTTTCTATGCGTGCATAGTGTTTTAATTTTTTATTTTATTATATCACAACCGTCATATACGATTCTAAAAGCTACCTCTAAGCTTTATAGTATGTATACTTTGATTCGCCACTTCACCATATATCAAAAAATCGTTTTTTATAGCGTTTCCACAGTGAGTAAAATTCTTAGTTCTGCAGAACTCAAGTAGAACACCGAGCTCAGACGACAACAACAATAGTGAAAATGAACGAAATTTTTTCTTGTTGTAGTATTGAGAACTCTGCGTTCTGCTTGAGACTGCTTACTCAGTCAGAACTCAGCTTTAATGACGTCATTCAGGGGTTGTTGGTGTAGAATGTGATGCATAATTTAAGTCAGCCGCGTTAGTGTTGGGCAATTTCTGCCGTTATTTAGGTTATTTTCCACTGTCTTATATTTTAAAACAACACTACAATTCGGTAATATTCCCTGTTGTAGAAAATAAGTCGCTTTTTAAACTGCTTCTTGCTCATGGTAATAGCCTTTTCACATTGCACTGAATCACGATCATATATTTTGTCATTCAGATTAACAATTTTGAATCATGAACAGCTGTTTTTTTTTGGTTGTACATAAAAATGGAACGTTGTGGCTAATTGTGAGAAATTAAAATGGAAATTGTGTGAATTCCTGCTACATATTTTATTAAAATTTAAAATTTTATTACAATTTAAAATTTACTTCAAATTGTTTTGTGCCATGATAAGCTGTTTTATAATGGAGCGCAAGAAAAAAACAAAAAAACAGTCGAAAATTACCCAGAAAAAAGGCAGAAATTGTCCAAATGTCAGTCGCGTTGACAATCCTCAATTCTGAATCAAAGGCGTATCAAATCTTGATCCGATTTTGATTTGGTTCACATACTACAACAACATCCACTGAATGACGTCACGTTTCCTTGTGGTTGTTGTCGATTTTGAAACGGATCAGCGCTGAATCACCATTGATTTGAATCATGCTCCAGTGTGAAAGGGGCAAATACAATACATTGATTATAAACTTTGTAGTTACGCAGCAATGCACAGAATTTTTAGCAGGATAGGTGGTTCTCTTATTTATCAGAATTTGCATTATGCCATCATGTATATCAGATCGGGATATATGCCGACGATTAAGCGGATATAAATGGTAACCTCATTGTATAATATTATACAGAATAAAATTAAATTTTAGGAAAAAATTTCTTACATTTATCAAACCAAAGAGCGCTTTGTAATTTTAAAAGACCGATGTTGACATAACGATTTCATTTAAATTGTTCTTTTAGCTGTTCATTTACATGAACATATACAGCCATGCCTACCTTCACCGTGCGGTCCTAATTCACAATGTCGGGAGTTAAATGGAAAACCATTTTGCTCATGCATTGAGCCATATATTGGTCAACCTCCCAATTGTCGCCCTGAATGTATACTAAATTCCGAGTGTCCAAACGAATTGTCTTGCATAAATCGATATTGCCAAGATCCATGCTCAGGCATTTGTGACATTAATGCAGAGTGCCGCGTTCAAAAACATAGCCCAATCTGCCAATGTCGGAGTGGTTTCACAGGCGATCCGTTTGTTCGTTGCTTTATTCTCCAAAGTAAGCTGTTCAGAACATTATGTATTTGTTAATAAGTAAAATCATACTTTGTCAATCAGCACCACAATGTTCGGTAATAAAAGGTAATTGTGATCCCTGTCAACCCTCTCCTTGTGGTCCAAACAGCCAGTGTCGTAACACATATGGGATAGCTTTTTGTTCATGTCTGCCAGAATATATAGGTGTACCTCCAAGTTGTAGGCCAGAGTGCAAAATAAACTCAGATTGTATGTTAGATAAAGCTTGTATCAACTATCATTGCTTGGATCCGTGTCCAGGCTCGTGTGGTATTGCTTCAAATTGTTTTGTAGTAAATCACACACCTGTCTGTTCTTGTCCAGCTTATTACACAGGTGATCCATTTTACAGTTGCGTAATGTCAATACAAGAACCTGGCCAAAGTAAGTCTTTTATTTTAAGCAAGTCACTCAACATAAAATTTACATTTCCCTGTTTCTTATAGATGAACATAATGATCTTTGCAGTCCATTGTCATGTGGCTCTAATGCACAGTGCAATAATGGAAAATGTAGTTGCCAACCTGAATTTATTGGAGATCCATTTTTAGGTTGCAGACCAGAGTGTGTTTTGAATTCTGATTGTCCACAAGACAAAGCTTGTTTAAATAGAAAATGTAATAATCCTTGTCCAGGTACATGTGGGGAAAATGCATTTTGTGAAGTCATAAATCACGTTGCAATGTGTAGGTGTCCCGACGGTACAAAGGGAAACGCTTTTATTTTCTGTCTGCAAAATCAAAGTATGTCACTTTATAGTGAAGAATTGCCAACAAGTTTTCTTTCTCTAAATTTTCTTTGTCCATAAAATTCACTATGATAAAGATATCTTTTTGGTCCTTCTTCATTGTTTTTTAAAAAATTTAATCAATCAAAAACTTATAATTGAAAATACCATCTAGATATTATTGATACTAATCCATGTAATCCGTCGCCTTGTGGACCAAATTCAGAATGTCGAGAGATAAATCAGAAAGCTGCTTGCTTCTGCTTACAAGGTTTCGTTGGCTTGCCGCCCTCTTGTCGTCCAGAATGTACCTCAAATTCCGAATGTCTACCAACGCTAGCTTGTTTTAATCAGAAGTGTGGTGATCCATGCCCAGGTACTTGTGGTATTCGCGCTGTATGCTCTGTGGTGAATCATAGTCCATTGTGCACGTGTCCGACTGATTTTATTGGGAATCCATTTGTCAACTGCCAGAAGAACAGTAAGAACACCAAAATATCTTCAATCTTCGTAACTAATTTTTATTCATTAGTTGAAATCTTTCCTGATATACTACTAACTAATCCATGCCGATCTTCACCTTGCGGACCCTATTCTCATTGCAAATCTGTTGGTGAAACCCCATTATGCTCTTGTCTGGAATCATACATGGGACAACCTCCAAACTGCCACCCTGAATGTGCTGCCAGTTCCGACTGTGCCAGTCATTTATCCTGTATTAATCAGAAGTGCCAAGATCCCTGTCCTGGACAATGCGGACTCAACGCTAAATGTCATGTAGTTAGTCACGTTTTGCAATGTATTTGCGAATTTGACTTTTCAGGAGATCCATTTGTCCAATGCAATCCAGAGATCCACTTTAATACGAAAGTTATTATACATTGTAGCCCATTACCTTGTGGTCCTAACGCCGTATGCCGCTTAGGTGTAGGTTGCCAATGTCTGCCAGAATATTTTGGTAATCCCTATATGGGGTGTCGTCCGGAATGTGTTCTCAACTCTGATTGTCATTCGAATAAAGCTTGTCAACAACAGAAGTGTCAGGATCCATGCCCAGGAACTTGTGGTTTAAACGCAGAGTGTCAAGTTGTTAACCATTTTCCTTCTTGTAGTTGCTTGTTCGGCTACTTTGGCAATCCTTATAAATTTTGCATACGTTCTGAGAACCGTAAGTTGACTCAAATGAGATATAATTTTTATTCAATCTAGAAATGTTTGTAATTTACTTTCTAGCAGTTAGCACAACATATGTTGATACATGTGAACCTTCACTTTGTGGACCGAATTCACAGTGTCATGTTGAGAATAAAAAAGCTGTATGCTCATGTCTACCACAGTTTTTCGGTTCTCCACCTGCTTGTAGGCCAGAGTGCACAATTTCGGCGGAATGTGCAATCGATAAATCTTGTATAAATCAGAAATGTCAAAATCCTTGCGGTGTAGAGACCTGCGGAAAAAACTCATTTTGTCACGTCCGGTATCATAGTCCTATATGTTCTTGTTTAAATGGCTACAGTGGTGATGCCTTTATATTTTGCTACCTCCTACCACGTAAGAACTCAACAAAAAGTGAAGAAAAATATGTTTACCTTATCTAAATATTTTGCTCAGCACTGCGAGTTGGTGATGGAACTGATCCAATTCGCGACCCGTGCACTCCAACACCATGTGGCCCAAATTCTGAGTGCAGAAACGTTAATGGGTCGCCCGATTGTTCGTGTTCATTTTCTTTTATTGGTGAACCACCAAACTGTCGACCTGAATGTGTTATTAACTCAGAATGTCGCAACCTTTTAGCCTGCATTAATCAGAGGTGTCTCGATCCTTGCGCAGGTTTATGTGGGCCGAACACTGTCTGCAATGTCTTCAATCACTCGCCTATGTGTACCTGCAAAGAAGGATACATAGGTAATCCTTTCATCAGTTGCAATCCGCAAATATCTGAACGTAAGACACATTCCTATGAACTAAATCTTCCATTTTTCTAATTTTATATAAATCTTACTTTTAAATCAGCATCTAACTCAGGTGTTCAAAATGATTCATGCAATCATTTACTGTGTGGATTAAATGCACAATGTAACGATGGTCATTGTACTTGTATACGTGACTATCAAGGCGACCCATATGTGGCATGTAGACCCGAATGTCTTTTAAATATTGATTGTTCTCGTAATAGTGCTTGTATACAAAATAAATGTGGAGATCCATGCATTGGAGCTTGTGGTGAAAATGCTATTTGCGAAGTAATTAACCATAGGGCTCTGTGCCACTGTCCAGAAAATATGTCTGGCAATTCTTTCTTTAATTGTTACCCAGTACCAGCTCCAATTGTGCAGACTTCATGTTTCCCATCGCCATGTGGACCTAACAGTCACTGTAGAGTGGTGCACGAAATAGCGGTTTGTTCATGCCTGGATAACTTTATGGGTAGTCCACCTCAATGCCGACCAGAGTGTATCTCTAACTATGATTGTCCCAAGAATCAGGCATGTCATAATATGAAATGTAATGACCCATGCCCAGGTATTTGTGGCTTTAATGCTGTTTGCCGCGTGGTAAATCACCGCCCTTCTTGTAGTTGCCTAGAACAAATGACTGGTAATGCATTTATTCGATGTAAACCCATAAGTAAGACAATTTTATTGTTTCAACACAAATGAAATTAAATTAAAAACATTATTTTAGTAGCGCATGATAATGTACCCCAGAGTCCTTGTCAACCTTCACCTTGCGGGCCCAATTCAGCATGTCATGCCGTAGGTAACATACCTTCATGTTCATGCCTAGAATACTTCGTTGGTGCTCCGCCTAACTGTAGGCCAGAATGTGTTACTAATTCCGAGTGCGCCACAAACAATGCTTGCGTTAATCGACGATGTCAACCCCCTTGTCCTGGACTTTGCGGAATTAACACAAACTGTCGCGTATTAAGTCACACTGTAATGTGTCTGTGCAAAGTAGGATTTACAGGAGATCCATTCTTTCAATGTAATCCTATTAAGCACACTGAAATTGAGGAGCTGAGTCCTTGTAATCCTAATCCATGTGGTATTAACGCACAATGTGAGGAGCGCAGTCATTTAGCTTCTTGCAAATGTTTTCCTAATTTCTTTGGAAATCCATATGAAGGTTGTAGACCAGAATGTTTACAAAACTCAGACTGTGTTATGAATAAAGCCTGCCAGCAACAAAAATGTCGAGATCCCTGCCCAGGGACTTGTAGCCAGAATGCTGAATGTAAGGTGATAAATCATGTACCAACTTGCAATTGCATCGAAGGATACTCAGGCGATCCGTATCGCTCCTGCATCTTAATGCTTCATACTCGTAAGATTGTTCATATATGAAGATTGAAGAATAACAATTGATCGCATTTTTTCCCATTAGTATCAAACAAATATGTTAGTCCATGCGAACCGTCACCTTGTGGTGCCAACTCCCGTTGCATTGAAATTCATGAACAAGCTGTGTGCACCTGTCTACCTCCATACATTGGTAGTCCCCCAACTTGTAGACCTGAATGTACAAGTAGTTCTGATTGTGAAATTGACAAAACATGCATTGATCGGAAATGTAAAAATCCGTGCCCAAGCGTTTGTGGTCAGAATGCTGATTGCCATGTTCGTTATAATAGTCTAATTTGCACTTGTAAGAATGGTTTTACAGGAGATCCTTTTATGCGATGCTACTTTATACAATGTAAGCCACATCAAAATGTTTTTATATCCACTTTGTTGAACTAAATAATTATTGCTTAGTAGTGAATTCAACCGTAATAAAGCAAAAAACACGTGATGCTTGTGTTTTTTCACCATGTGGTGCTAACTCATTATGTGTCGATATTTCTGGTACTCCTTCTTGCTCATGTTTGGAACACTATTTAGGTATACCGCCAAATTGCCGACCAGAGTGTTCGATTAATTCTGAATGTCCTAGCCATCAAGCTTGTATTAACCAAAAATGTAGCAACCCGTGCCAAGGATCATGTGGCTTAAATTCTGTTTGTAATGTAATTAATCATACGCCTATGTGTGCTTGTCAGATTGGATTTGTTGGCGATGCTTTTGTCATTTGCAATGCAGAACCACAGTCAAGTAAGAATATTGATTTTATGTATGCATTTATAGCTCTATTTGAAATATATTCGATTTCAGTGGAAACTGTTCTCTTAAAAGACTCTTGCCAACCCTCGCCATGCGGTCCAAACGCTCTGTGCAAAAAGGGACAGTGCACTTGTATAAATGATTACAAAGGTGATCCATACAGTGGTTGCCGACCTGAATGCGTTTTACATACAGAATGTCCTAAAGAACAACTTTGTATTAAGAATAAGTGCCAAGATCCATGCCGAAATACTTGTGCAGCGAATGCAGTATGTGAGGTTATAAATCATATCATCAACTGTCTATGTCCCATGGGTTTTGAAGGCAATGGCTTTTTGCATTGCATACAAGGGACAAGTAAGTCATGTTTTTAGAAAAACTGCAAAAGTAGTAATTGTTCTTTTTTTTAAATAGAAAGTGATGAAACTAGTCCTTGTCATCCATCACCATGTGGATACAATGCTCAATGTCACGTTTCAAATCAGCAAGCAATATGTTCTTGCATAGCTTCATACAAAGGAAGCCCTCCTTTCTGCCGGCCAGAGTGTATCTCCAATATAGATTGTGCACTTCATTTGGCATGTTTTAACCAGAAGTGTATCGACCCTTGCCCCGGTGTATGTGGCCTTAATGCACTATGTCATGTTACGAATCACATTCCGTTCTGTAGTTGTTTGGATAGCTATTCTGGCAATCCATTTATCACCTGCCAACGAATGATTGAACCACTTATACTGCGACGTGATCAGCCTTGCCAGCCTTCGCCTTGTGGACCTTTCTCTCGATGTAGTGAGGTCAACGAAGCGCCATCGTGCAGTTGTTTACCGAACTATTTGGGTTCTCCACCCAACTGTAGACCTGAATGTCTGACAAATTCTGAATGCGAAACAAATTTAGCTTGTATTAATCAAAAATGCAACGATCCATGCCCACATTTTTGTGGTCAATCCGCTGAATGTCACGTAATATTACATACACCGACATGCTATTGTCAACAAGGATTTGAAGGGAATCCATTTGTTCAATGTGTGGAAACCAAGTTATCAAATCTACGTTTGCTTCACCCATGTAACCCCAGCCATTGTGGACCAAATGCACTATGCATTCAACGGAATGACGGTCGTTCCTGTGAGTGTCTTCCAGAGTACTTTGGAAATCCATACGAAGGCTGTAATGCTGAATGTGTTTTGGATTCAGATTGTGCATCCAACAAGTCTTGTCAAAATATGAAGTGCCGTGATCCTTGTCTAGGTGTTTGCAGTAAATATGCGATCTGCAGTGTTTTGAATCACGTACCAATGTGTATGTGTATGATTGGATATAGTGGCGATCCATATCGTTTATGTCTGCCAGAAAATCAACGTATGAATTCCTTTTATTTAAAACAAAAAATTGATATTCAAATTTGTTTCTTTTACAATCACAGTTGTAATAAAATATATAAATCCATGTCGACCATCTCCATGTGGCCCAAATTCTCAATGTAGTTTACTCAACGAGGAGGCATTATGTTCTTGCTTACCAGAGAATGTCGGAAATCCACCAGCTTGTAGACCCGAATGTACAACCTCTTCGGAGTGTTCATTTGACAAGGCTTGCATAAATCAACGCTGCAAAGATCCATGTCCTGGAATTTGTGAC
Source organism: Amiota mariae (assembly GCA_035041805.1). Lineage (NCBI taxonomy): Eukaryota > Metazoa > Arthropoda > Insecta > Diptera > Drosophilidae > Amiota > Amiota mariae. Next base: position 86,761 of record JAWNKV010000081.1, read on the forward strand.
GCAAATGCTAATTGCCATGTTCACAATCATAGCCCGATTTGTTCCTGCCACACTGGCTTTACTGGCGATGCCTTTTTCCGTTGTCTACGTATTCCACGTAAGCTTATAAGGATTAAGCATAATATTAACTTGTTTTTCAAAACCTGTTCCACTAACTAGAGGCACCGCCATTACCAGTTCTCAATTCAGCAAAAGATCTTTGTGTGCCCACACCTTGTGGCCCAAAATCTATTTGTCGCCTTAAGGATGATTTACCCTTATGCAGTTGCCTGTCCCCTTATATTGGTGTGCCACCGTATTGTCGACCTGAATGTTCCATTAATTCAGAATGCCCAGCTAATCAAGTTTGCAAAAATGAAAAATGTTTAGATCCGTGCCCTAGCTTATGTGGAATAGGCGCCGTGTGTAATGTGATAAATCACAAACCAAGTTGTAGTTGTCCATCTGATTTTACGGGTAATCCGTATCACTATTGTCAACATATAGCAACATTCCATCCGAAATGTAAGCTATTAATTTCTCTGCAATAAACATTTAGTATAATGTATGCCCCTTTTATATTAATACAGTAATTGAACAAGAAGATATTTGCAATTGCGGTTTAAATGCTCTTTGTAAAGACGGTATTTGCATATGTTCTACCGACCACCAAGGAGATCCTTACATTGATTGTCAATTCCAATGTATTATCAGTAGCGACTGTCCGCGAACTCTCGCATGCATACAGAAGAAGTGCCAAGATCCTTGCCGGGGAAGCTGTGCGCCTTCTGCAGTTTGTAAGGTTATGAATCATATAGCTATCTGTAGCTGTCCAATTGGCTTCACCGGCAACTCTTTTGTGCAATGTCGGAAGGTGTCATGTAAATATCGTTATAAGAGGGAATTTTCAACAAATAACTGTAACTTTTTTAATTTACAGCTGTTTTATATTTAAATCCTTGTGAGCCTACACCTTGTGGTCCTAACTCCCAATGTCAAGTTGTTAATCACGAAACTATTTGTTCCTGTATTCCTAATTTCACTGGCACTCCACCAGTTTGTCGCCCAGAATGCATAATAAATGAAGACTGCTCAGCTAATTTAGGATGTATCAACTACAAATGTGTGGATCCTTGTCCGGGAGCTTGTGGCCACAACGCTGTGTGCAACATTATAAATCACAATCCTGTTTGCAGTTGTTTACCATACTTCACCGGAAATCCATATGTCACCTGCGAGAAAATAACCGAACAGTTTATTGAAATTGACATAACACAAGATCCTTGCCGACCATCACCATGTGGTCCAAATTCAAAGTGTCTTATGAGATCTGTGAATGAAACGGTATCATGTTTATGCTTACCTGGCTTCATTGGTTCGCCCCCACATTGTAAGCCGGAGTGTGTATCTAGTATAGAATGTGCTTCAAATCTTGCTTGCATCAACCAACATTGTAAAGATCCGTGTGTTGATATTTGCAACAAAAATGCAAGTTGTTATGTAGTTTCACATACGGCGTTATGCTTTTGTGATTCTGGCTTTACTGGTGATCCGTATATTCAGTGCCGACCGTTTATTTCTAACATTGAGGTTATTAATCCTTGCAAGTCTTTACCCTGCGGTGCCAATGCTGAGTGTATACATCAAAATGGTATTGACACCTGCCAATGTTTGCCTGAGTACTTTGGCAATCCCTATGAAGGATGTCGACCAGAGTGTGTACTGAACTCAGATTGTCCATCCAATGAGGTTTGTCAAAACCAGCGTTGCCTCAATCCATGCCAGGGAGCTTGTGCTCAAAATACTGAATGCAACGTTATCGATCATAGTCCTATTTGCACCTGCTCTATAAGTTATACTGGTGACCCATATCGTTATTGCAAAAAATCAGCAGAAAGTAAGTCATTTACGTTCATTTTACCAAACATATATAATTAAAACTATTGGTGTAATACTAATTAATTAATTATTAAATACAATAATATTCTATTCACTCACTAAAACAGAAAATTTTAAAAAATATGTGAGCCCTTGCATCCCAAGTCCCTGCGGTAATAACGCGCAATGTTTAGTGATAAGCTTCCTTCCCGTTTGTAGTTGCCTGCCACAATTTATAGGAATTCCGCCAAGATGTAGACCTCAATGCACATCAAATTCCGACTGTTCCGCGGAAAAGGCTTGTATAAAAAAAATATGTCAAAATCCTTGCTCTAGTGTTTGTGGTGAACATGCTATATGCAAAGTGCAAAGTCATAGTCCTATATGCTCGTGTCCTTTCGGTTTAACAGGCGATCCACTTGTGATATGTATACCTGTTTCACGTAAGGCTGTGGTAAATCCCTCTAAAATTTAAATGCAAATTAACAGATTTTTGTCTATTTTTTTATTAGAGCCTTTGCGGCCATTTGAAGATGTAGAGAAATACTATGATCCTTGCTTATCATCACCTTGTGGGACCTACGCTACTTGTCATAGTGAGAATCAAAATATATTTTGTACCTGTCTACCAAAATACTTTGGACAACCGCCTTACTGTAAACCAGAGTGTATCATCAATTCCGATTGTGCTTCAAATCAAGCCTGTATTAACGAACGTTGTCGGGACCCTTGCTCTGGAATTTGTGGTCTTAATGCACTATGTAGTGTTATAGAACATGTTCCTAATTGCGTATGTTTTCCGGGATATGTTGGTGATGCATTTCTTCTTTGCCAACCAATTCTTCAAAATCAACTTGAAGCATCTTTTGACTCTTGCAATCCCAGTCCCTGTGGTCCAAATGCAATTTGCTCAGGTCAGGGCCAGTGCCAGTGTATTTCAGAATACCAAGGCGACCCATATGTTATCTGTAGACCTGAATGTACTCTCAACTCGGAGTGCACACAAGACAAAGTTTGTTTGTTTCATAAGTGCCAGAGTCCTTGTCCTGCAACTTGTGCACACAACGCAATATGTGAAGTTTACAACCATATCCCTAGGTGTCAATGTTCCGAGCTTCAAACTGGAAATGCATTTGTAAATTGCACTCTAATTAAAAGTAGGTAGTAATTTATAGTCGATGATGTATCACAACTCAAAATGTTATGTCTCTAGGCAATGTTTACCGCAATCTTTGCCAGCCTTCTCCATGTGGTCGTCATTCACAATGCCAAGTTAAAAATTCGCATGTCATTTGTAGTTGCTTACCTGGGTTCTTAGGTGTACCTCCCTCCTGCCGGCCAGAATGTTCTTCTAATTCTGATTGTCTACATAGCTTTGTTTGTCAAAACCAGAAATGTATCGACCCATGCCCGGGAACTTGTGGAATACATGCCCATTGTACCGTTGTCAACCACATTCCATTTTGCATATGCATTGATCGATATACAGGGAATCCATTGATAAAATGTCACCGAATAAGTAAGCTAACAAATGTTCATTAATGTAAATATTGAAATAAGCACTTCCACATCACAGTTGAACTCCTGCGAGATGATTTTTCAAACCCTTGTCAGCCATCGCCATGTGGACCTAACAGTCAATGCAAGATAATTGATGGCACACCTTTATGTTCTTGCATTGAACATTTCTTTGGTCAACCACCCAACTGTCGACCTGAATGCCTTACAAGTTCGGAATGTGCACAGAGCCAAATCTGTCATCATAATCATTGCAAAGATCCGTGTCCAGGGCTCTGTGGCAGTGGCGCTATCTGCCGCGTTATTAGCCATGCTGCAATGTGCCTTTGTGATTCTGGTTTAAGCGGTGATCCGTTTGTACATTGTGCACCTATTTTACGCGGACCATTGAGAGTGAATGATCCGTGTTACCCAAATCCTTGTGGTGCTTTTGCGGAATGCCGCGAACAAAATGGAATTGCGTCTTGTCGGTGTTTGCCGGAATATTTTGGCAATCCATACGATGCTTGCCGTCCGGAATGTAAATTAGACAATGACTGCCCTCCAAATAAGGCATGTGTAATTGAAAAGTGTCGTGACCCTTGTCCAGGATTATGTGCACAAAACGCTGAGTGCTATGTTCGCCGTCATCTGCCTACTTGCAATTGTTTGCTAGGATTTGCTGGTGATCCCTATACTTATTGTGCTCCCGAAATAAAAAGTATGTATCGTGATGCAATGATACCAAAATTAAATTTTTAGATAATTTACATCTGCTATGTTACAGCTGTTAAAAATAACAGTGGGAAGCCGTGTCAACCGTCACCCTGTGGTCCATATAGCCAGTGCAGGGATGTAGATGATCAAGCTCTATGCTCTTGCCTTTCAGGACATTTTGGTACTCCACCTGATTGTAGACCTGAGTGCTTACTCAGTAGTGAGTGCAATATTAAACAAGCCTGTATAAATCAAAAGTGTCAAGACTCATGTCTAAATATTTGCGGGATAAGCGCTTTTTGTCAAGTTAGCAACCACGTACCTGTTTGCTCTTGCCAAAATGGGTTTACGGGTGATCCATTGACTATTTGTTATTCCATTTCTCGTAAGTTTCATTGATATTAAAAGAGGTCTGTGGCTTTATAATTTTCTATATCTAGCTTCACCGCAAATAATATATTCTGACCCAACTCACGATTCTTGCTTGCCTTCGCCTTGCGGTCCGAATTCAAAGTGTAACAATGGAAATGGCCAAGCGATTTGTACATGCTTGAAAAACTTTTTTGGAGCACCACCCAGTTGTCGTCCTGAATGTATCAGAAATACGGAGTGTCTCTTAAATTTAGCTTGCTTACATAACCGCTGCGTAGATCCTTGTCCTGGAACATGTGCTTACAACGCAATATGCCAGATTTATCGACATGTACCAATCTGTATTTGTCCAGAAGGCTATATAGGTGACCCCTTTACAAAATGTCAACCTGAGTTATTATGTAAGACTGTTTAAAGTGTAGTGTTTCAACATATTCTAACTTATTTTTGATAGCCCTATTCCCGAAAAGCGACATCTCATGCGACACACTACCTTGTGGTCCCAACGCTAGGTGCATAGAAAAACAGTGTAGTTGTCTTCCAGGACACAAAGGCAATCCTTACAATGGTTGCCGCCCAGAATGCATATTCAACAATGAGTGTGCATACAATAAGGCTTGTTTGAAACGCAAGTGCCAAGATCCCTGCCTTGGTATTTGTGGTTACAACGCTGTTTGTGAAGTTTTTAATCATTTGCCTGTTTGCCGTTGTCCTGATAATATGGTCGGCAATCCGTTTATTCAATGTAATTCACGAACCATCCAATTAGTAGCTCATCCTTGCACCCCATCTCCATGTGGCCCAAACTCTAATTGTCTTGCTAGCAACCATTATGCTGTTTGTTCTTGCATAGAGGGGTTTAAAGGTAACCCGCCTACTTGCCATCCTGAATGTATCCGTAATTCAGACTGCTTCCCGAAATTTGCTTGTCAGAACCAAAGATGCATTGATCCTTGCCCAGGTTCATGTGGCTTTAAAGCCATATGTATTGTTGTTGATCATAATCCCGTATGTACTTGTCCAACGCAGCACAGTGGAAACCCTTTTGTTAGCTGCGAAAGTATAAGTAAGTGGTCAACACAAGCTAAAAAACATAATGATAGTTTCTAAATTATTTAATAGTTGTTCAGAAGTTGGAAGACGTGACTCAAGACCCATGTCAATCCTCGCCATGCGGTTTTTATGCTAAATGTGAATCAATTGGTTTAGAGATTTCGTGTAGCTGCCTGCCAAAATATTTTGGTAATCCACCCGATTGTCGGCCAGAATGTGTTACAAATTCTGAATGCAATTCCAAAGAAGCTTGTCTTAATCAAAATTGCTTGGACGTATGTCAGGACGTTTGTGGTACGAATACACATTGTCATGTGGTTAGCCACACGCCAATATGTCAGTGTGCAGCAGGTTTCACGGGCGATCCTTTTAGAGGCTGTCATATCCTGCCTTCCATACAACATTTAGATGTTATGGGGCCATGTACACATTTTACATGCGGCGCTAATGCTCGTTGCTTAGCAGTTCAAAATTCTACCTCCTGCGAATGCTTACCTGGATACTTTGGAAATCCGTACGATGTTTGTAGACCAGAGTGTTTGCTTGACACTGATTGCACAGGAGATAAGTCTTGTCAACAGCAGAACTGCCGGGATCCATGCCCTAACGTTTGTGCCCTGAACTCTGAGTGTAAAGTCATAAATCATTTGCCTATTTGCCATTGCCTCAGTGGGTTCATTGGAGATCCCTATCGATATTGCCATTTTCCCGAAACTAGTGAGTTACCCAAAACGAGTAGAAACAGACCTTTTATTTGCTTTTTAATTATCACGCAGGTATTTCAAACATGTATGTGAATCCCTGCAAACCTTCGCCATGCGGTGCTAATGCCAAGTGTACTACCATAAATGAACATGCCGTCTGTTCTTGTCGATTCTCTTATATAGACATAGCACCAAACTGTCGCCCTGAGTGCATTTTAAATTCAGAATGTTCTCATGATACAGCTTGCATTTCTCAAAAGTGTCAAAATCCATGTGTGGACGCATGTGGTACAAATGCAGACTGTTATGTAGTTAATCATGAGCCTATTTGTAGCTGCCGTTTGGGCTTTACAGGAGACTCTTATTTTCGCTGTTTCCCTTTACATTGTAAGCGTTACATTTTTTCCCATAATATTACGTAATTGCTCAATAAATTTTTTTAGCACCATCTTCCATTACTCAACGAAATGAATATGATAATCCATGTGCGTCTTCTCCATGTGGCCAATTCGCAATTTGTAATAATGGGAACGGGAGTCCAATATGTACTTGCTTATCTGCATACATCGGGGTACCACCTCACTGTCGACCTGAATGTGTTAGTAATACTGAGTGCCCAAGCTCTCTCACTTGTATTAGTCAACGATGTCGCAATCCGTGTCCCGGTGCGTGTGGTATTAATGCTTTTTGCGAAGTAACAATGCACACACCTGTTTGCGAGTGTAAATCTGGTCTGGAGGGTGATCCATTTATTTCTTGTCAAAGTCAATCCAAACCACAAGAATTGACCGCAAAAAATAATAATTGTGTTATTAATTGTGGCTACAATGCCATATGTCATAAGGGGCGCTGCAAGTGTCTAGATGAATATCAAGGTAATCCCATCATTGGCTGCAGGTTAGAATGTCTTCTTAACACCGAATGTATTTCTGGCAAAGCCTGTATTAAAAATAAATGTGTAGACCTTTGTTCAAGCACTTGTGGTTTGAATTCTATTTGCGAAATGCATACACATATTGCAATATGCTACTGTCCATCAAACATGACAGGTAACCCATACCATCGGTGCGATCCGCTTCCATCAAAGGAAATTATTTTTAATCCATGTCAACCTACACCTTGTGGACAAAATGCACAATGTCACATTATAAATAAAAAAGCTGAATGCACCTGTTTGCCAAATTATGTTGGTATGCCGCCATCTTGCCGGTCAGAATGCCTTGACAACCATGAGTGTCCGCTTAATCTTGCCTGCCTACAAGAAAAATGTCAAGACCCTTGCCCAGGAGCATGTGGTTTCAATGCTAAATGTTATGTAGTCAATCACAGTCCAATCTGTCGTTGTGTCAATTCATTTACCGGAAATCCGTTTACCGCTTGTCAGCCGATCAATAGTGGGTTATATAAATATTTGCCTGAATTGTTATTGTTAACTTGTGTTTGTCAATTTATTTTTTAGTTGTACAACAATTGGATACTTTATCAAACGAGCCATGCAAGCCTTCACCATGTGGTCCAAATACTGAGTGTCGTGCAAATGGTGAGAGTCCTTTATGCTTCTGCCTCACAGGTTTTATTGGCTTACCACCAGATTGCCGACCTGAATGTATCAGTAATGCTGACTGTGCATCTATAAAAGCTTGTTTTAACCAAAGATGTGATGATCCATGCCCTAGAGCTTGTGGAATCAATGCAGACTGTTATGTTATAAATCACACTCCAAATTGTGTGTGTGACTCAGGTTACAGTGGCGATCCCTACTCCAATTGTGAAGCTATATTAGATATTCCTATAATAGTAATGAATTCATGCTCACCAAGTCCGTGTGGTTTTAACGCACATTGTATAAATCATAACGGTGTCGGCTCCTGTCAATGCTTGCCAGAATACTTTGGCAATCCATACATAGGTTGTCGACCAGAGTGCGCTGTTAATACAGACTGTGCAGCAAATAAGGCTTGCCAAAACAAGAAGTGTGGAAATCCATGTACTAGTATATGTGGCCCTAATGCTGAGTGTTACATTAGAAATCACTTACCTCATTGCAATTGCTTGTTTGGCTATACTGGTAATCCCTATAGCTATTGCACAATTATTCCGAAAAGTAAGAACTTGTGCCATCACTTTACTTTTTATATATTAATCTTAAGTATTTTATTAGTTAATAACGATTCTCATATAAGTCACTGTAAACCTTCTCCTTGTGGTCCTAATTCACAATGCAAAGAAGCTCAAGACCAGGCGGTTTGCACGTGTCTGCCAGAGTTCATTGGAGCACCACCAGTTTGTCGACCAGAATGCACAATTTCATCAGAATGTTCATTCGACAAAGCCTGCATTAATCAGAAGTGTCAAGATCCATGTCCAGATATCTGTGGTCAAAATGCTCAATGTTACGTACTGAATCACAGACCATTATGCTTTTGTATAGCTGGATATATTGGTAATGCCTTGAAAAGGTGCCACCAATTCCTGTTACCGCAGCCACCATCAGCTTCGTATATTTACAAAGATAAATGCAGGCCTTCACCGTGTGGTTCAAATTCAAAATGTAGTTTTATTAGAAATCAAATAGTATGTATTTGTGAAACTGGTTATTATGGTACTCCGCCCAACTGCCGACCTGAGTGTATTATTAACGCAGATTGCCCAGCGCACTTGTCCTGCCAAAACGAGAAATGCATAAATCCATGTCCAGGCTCTTGTAATTATTTGGCTATATGCAAAGTTATTAATCACTTACCATTTTGTAATTGTCCAACTGGTTATGAAGGCAATCCATTCTCAAATTGTGTACCAAAAGTACCGTCATTACAAAGTATAATTTATAATGTAGTAAATATAATAGACATTAATACCTCTATATTTTAGTACTGCCTAGTGAATCCTGCAATCCTTCGCCTTGCGGTTTAAACTCTGTTTGTCTTTTAGGGCAATGTATTTGCATGCAAGAATTCAGAGGTAATCCTTATGTAGGCTGTCGACCTGAATGTGTGCTAAACTCTGATTGCAGCCGTAAAGAAGCTTGCATAAGTAACAAATGCCAGGATCCATGTCCCGGTGCTTGTGGCATTGGAGCTATTTGTGAAATTTATAATCATTTACCGTTCTGTCATTGTCCTGATGGAATGACTGGCAATGCATTCGTACAATGTGCCAAATTCAAATGTATGTGAAAATAACCTGCCAAAAGTTTTTAAGTGTTATAAAATTTCTTCTTAAATTACGTAGTATCGACAATTATAAATAATGCTTGCCATCCTTCACCATGTGGTCCTAACTCGCAATGTCTTGAAATCAATGAAGAAGCGGTCTGTTCCTGCCTATTCAAATTCTTTGGCTCCCCACCGTTTTGTCGACCTGAATGTATAATTAATTCAGACTGTCTCCCCAATTTAGCTTGTGTTAACCAAATTTGTCAAGATCCATGTCCCGGTGCATGTGGTGTAAACGCCGTGTGCAATGTCGTTAACCACGAACCTCTCTGTCGATGTCCTATAGGCTATACAGGCAATGCATTCAGCCTATGTCAAAATTTACCTACGCCGCCTCCTAACCAAACTATCAATCCATGTGTTCCTTCACCTTGCGGCTCAAATGCTCTCTGCATTTACTCAAATAATAATAGAACTGCGCAGTGTAGCTGTCTAACCGAATTTGTTGGGTCCCCTCCCAATTGCAGACCTGAGTGTTTGGCCTCTTCTCAGTGTCCCACTAAATTGGCTTGCATCAACATGAAGTGTCGTGATCCATGCATAGGAATGTGTGGCACTGCTGCTCTATGCCAAGTTATAAGCCATATACCATTTTGTGTTTGCATGTCAGATTATACGGGTGATCCATATACAATATGTTATCCCCACCCAATAGTAGAGCAAACACCGAAAGAGCCATGCTCGTTAAATCCTTGCGGCAATAATGCAGTGTGCACACCGCGTCAAGGTATCGATATTTGCAAATGCCAAGCACAATATTTCGGTAATCCGTATGATAGTTGCCGACCTGAATGTATACGTAATTCTGATTGTCCCACAAACAAAGCCTGCCAGAACCAACGTTGTCTCGATCCGTGCCCTGGAACATGCGGATTAAATGCTAAGTGTAACACTGTATATCATTTGCCGACATGCAGCTGTTTTTCTGGATTCACCGGAAACCCTTATTATTATTGCGATCAGCTTAAAGAACGTAAGCATATCAATTTTGTTTTTACAAATGTCTTATCTTACATTCGTTTTCATATTTCACTATTTTGTATATTATATTTTATTAGCGCACCCAGTCCGGTTTTGCCCGGGAATGATATGTTTGACAAAGACTAATTGATTGATTTAAAATTATGTCTTTAAGGTTTATATGCAAAATTTGATCCACCAATTGTTTGTTTACATTCAACTGGTAGCTCTGTACACGAGAACAGCTGTTTTATGCGATTTATGGGTGCAAACAAAAACGGGTCGTTCACGAAAGTGATGGTATTATAGCCTTTCCGCTTAAGTAAGAAGTTGTTAGTCATGATTTGGTGCTCAGAGTGTATTCTGAAAGTTCTAAGCAGCTGTTTTTAGTTTTGGTTATACATCCAAAGCAAACGTTAGTAGAATTGTAAATTTTTTGTAAATAATACAAGATTAAGAACATTTTTTTTTATTTGAATTATTTATCATGTATTTTCAATGACTCGCCAAGCTGACATCCTAGAGTCGCGGGTTCGACTCCCTCTCAAATCTGGTCCTGCACTCTTTTTATTTCATCAAATCTTTCCCAACTCTCTCCCCCTGAGCTAAAGGACTTTGTTGCTATTGCTCATAATAACTAAATTATAGTTTGTATTTATAATCTTAGTTTTACCCATTTCACACTGAGCATCCAATGCAACATTCACAGAAAGTGTTCACATGGCATTTCGCATTTTCGGAACAGCTGTTTTTTGATTTGGTTATACATACAATTTGCAGTGTATGCAAATAATTCTTGCAGCTTCCTTTTACATTCCTGCTACTTATTTTTATTAAAATTTAAAAAAAAATTAAAAATTAAAATTTACTTCAAATTGTTTTGTTGTTTTGTGCAATGATCACATTTTTTTTTATTATGGCGCGCAACAATAAAAAGGGAAAGAAAATCGAAAATGGCCTAAAAAAAGGCAACAATTAACCAGCACTGGGTAGAGTGACCAATTTCACAAACAGCATTTTAGTTGCATTGTTATCGAATGTACATTTTCTACTACAACAACAACTACAAAATTACGTCACTTTTCCCTGTTGTTGTTGTTGTTGAAAAATATAGCATTCAATGCAGCATTCGAGAAATGTACATTGGATGCTCAGTGTGAAATGGCTATAAAATGTACATACATATGTAAGCTTTGGTTAGAAAAAAAACTCGTTTTTCTGGTTCAAAATTTAAATAGTGCACTGGCCTTATTTCTCTTTAGACAAGTTCATGAGTGTCCTTATTGATTTAACTTTTTACTCCTTTTCCATGCCAACTAGCTTTCCATAATTACATTAATCGCTGCGTACCATCACCATGTGGTCCTAATGCAAAGTGTAGTGAATTCAACGAGCAAGCCGTATGTTACTGTCTGCCGGATTTTGTTGGTACCCCACCATCTTGTAGACCACAATGCACAATAAATACAGAGTGTTCCAATGACAAAGCATGTATTAATAGAAGATGTAAAAATCCATGCGAAAGCACTTGTGGTATTAACGCTCTTTGTAGTATTCAACATCACAAGGCATTATGCGAATGTCAACCTGGCTATACTGGCGATGCTTTTGCGCGTTGTTACCCCATACCACTTACCCCGCTGCCATTTCGTGATGCTTTCTTTAATCCATGTATACCATCGCCTTGTGGCCAATATTCGGATTGTAAAGTAAATAATAGCGAGCAACCTATATGTACTTGTAAGCCCAACTATTTCGGATTCCCACCATTTTGTCGTCCCGAATGCATACTTAACTCGGATTGTCCTAACCATCTATCATGTATCAATGAGAAATGCCAAGATCCTTGCCCGGGTTCATGTGGTTTGAGAACGCAATGTCATGTCCAAAACCATGTACCTATATGTAAATGTAATAATGGTTATTTAGGAAATCCAATCACAAGTTGTTATGCTTACCCAACTTTAACACAACCACATTTAATCAATAATTCTTGTGAACATTCGCCTTGCGGTATAAATGCGTATTGCAGTGCTGGTGTTTGCATTTGTTTACCGCAACACCATGGAGATCCACATATTCTGTGTCGACCAGAGTGTATTCTGAGCGCTGAATGTTCGCATAATAATGCTTGCATAGACAATAGATGCCAGAATCCATGTATAGACTTCTGTAGCTCAAACGCTCTTTGTTATGTGCATAACCATACACCAATGTGCTATTGTCCAGAAAACATGCAAGGAAATGGATATTTTCAATGTGATGATATCGTTTTTCCCCCTTTAAAAGTCTATAATCCCTGTGATCCATCACCTTGTGGTCTAAATTCTCATTGCCAATATATCAATGGTCATGTTATATGCACCTGTAACGAGCATATGGTGGGCACTCCTCCAGCTTGTCGTCCTGAATGTATTATTAATCAGCAATGCAGTCTTGATCTTGCTTGTCTTAATAATAAATGTTTGGATCCTTGCCCCGGAGCTTGTGGATATTCAGCACAATGTACTGTGGTCAATCACAATCCTGTATGCTTTTGCACTGATGAGTACACCGGCAATCCGTTTGTTGCATGCCAACCAATTAATAGTACGTATGATTTTCAAAATAGTAAAAATAAAACATTATTTGTAAAATTTTATTTTTTAGCTGGTTTTGAACAACTTTCTCCTGTCACCCCTTGTAGTTCAAACTTCTGTGGTGCTAATTCTAAGTGCACGGTCGTTAATGATACAGCGAGCTGTAGCTGTATGACTGGTTTTATAGGGAAGCCTCCAAACTGCAGACCTGAGTGTATTTCGAATTCCGAATGTACTTTTAAAAAAGCCTGTATTAATAAACGCTGCCAAGATCCGTGCCCAGGTCTTTGTGGTATCAATGCAAAATGTCACACATTCAATCATATACCTAGCTGTGTATGTCTACCAAAAATGATTGGTAATCCATTTGTGGCTTGCATCGATCACCTTGTAGATCCACCACCATTAAGAATGAGCATATTACCCGTATTATTCGATTCGGTACACAATTATTGCATGCCCAATCTTTGTGGTGCAAATGCTATTTGCAATCAGCGAAATAATGTACCCTTTTGTATTTGCCAGCGAGATTTCTATGGCAATCCTTACGAAGGTTGTAGACCTGAATGTATATTAAACAGTGACTGTCCCTCCAACCGCGCATGTGTACAACTGAAATGTAAGGATCCGTGTCCAGGCGTTTGTGGCGGTAATGCCGAATGTTATGTTTCTCATCACTTGCCAAATTGTTATTGTTTTAAAGGATATTTTGGTAATCCTTATACACATTGTTCACCACTAACACCCGCACGACAATGTAAGATTTCTATAATAATTATTTTTACAAGTTTTTTTATCTAATATATGTGTGTGAAATAGCGAATCCAGTCTTTACGAGTCCTTGCCAACCATCAAATTGTGGACCTAATGCTTTGTGTCTTGAAGTTAATGTACAGGCCATTTGCTATTGTCTACCTAGTTTCGTTGGTACCCCACCAAATTGCAGACCTGAATGTACCCTTAATTCTGAGTGTGGTCTTGAGCAAACTTGTACAGGTCAAAAATGTGTGAATCCTTGCCAAAATGTTTGCGGTGAAAATGCTGATTGCCATGTTTATTACCACAACCCAAGTTGCTTCTGTAAGCCGTATTATACTGGAAATCCGTACACCTACTGTTATAAACTGTTAACATGTAAGAATATGCTTGAAGTTTATAACAAATACATAATAATCCAACGCAAGTTTTCTCTTCAGCAACATTAATAAATTCCAAAAATATGACATCGCCTATTCAACGACAACCAGTAATATTATCAGAAAGACCATCGTATATTCCTATACACAATGTTAGTACTCCTGAAGTTACAAATGTGTCATCAACAGGAAAGCCTTTTTATTCTCAGAGTCCCTTAAATAAAATGGGGACTCATAATGGAGTGACTCGTGATTCCCAGTCTCCTATTTACGCATCTTCTCCAATATTAACTACTTCTCACCCACAATCGGGTGTTACTAATATACCATCATCAGGAAGCCCAATTGTTTCTACCCCTAAATCCATTAATGTGGCATCATCAGAAAGACCATTGAATGCACAGCCACCTAAACAAAATGTTGACACTCCAGAGATAAACCTTCCAGATGCATTTCCTAAGACTTACATATCATACCCCACTGACCAGCCGATTCAACCAATACCAGGCATCATAAAAAATTTGAGTCCATCAATTTATAATATTGGTATACAATATGAGCACAAAAATCCGTGCTATCCATCGCCTTGTGGTCCCTTTTCTCAGTGCCATAACCACAATGGAGATGCAAAATGTAATTGCCTATCAAACTATATAGGTATTTCTCCAAACTGTCGACCAGAATGTATTACTATTTCTGATTGTCCAGCACATTTGTCATGCATGAATCAGAAGTGTATGGATCCATGCGTAGGAACTTGTGCATATAACGCTGTGTGCAATATGCACAATCATGCACCAAGTTGCTTTTGTCCGCCTGGTTATTACGGTGACCCATATATATCTTGTCAAATACAGACATCAGAATTTGAAGTATCAATGCATGATTTATGCAGCCCATTACTCTGCGGTCCAAATACTCAATGTAATAAGGGTGTATGCACGTGTGAACCTGAATATCAAGGAAATCCATACATCGGCTGCCATTCTGAATGTATTATTAATACGGACTGTTCGCGTGATAAGGCATGTCTCAATCGAAAATGTCAAGACCCATGTCCTGGAACTTGTGGAATTCAAGCAATTTGCAATGTTTCCTCCCATATGCCAATATGTTCATGCCCTGAAGGCCTAACTGGAGATCCATTTATTCATTGTGATGTAATTCTTTCTTATGATAATGGAATTAATTATAATGAGACATTACCTACAAAATCCCCTTTTCTAAATCCATCATCTGCATATGAATCACCCCATGTCGAGTTGAATACAACATTATCAATAGGCCCTTGTAAAATATCGCCTTGTGGTCTATACTCACAGTGTCAAATTGTTTATCAACAAACGGTATGCTCATGTTTACCAGGATATCATGGATTGCCACCTTTCTGCCATCCAGAATGCTCCATTGATTCAGATTGTCCATTGAACAAGTATTGCCTAAATCAAAAATGTGAAGATCCCTGTTTAGGTGCCTGCGGTTTGCAAGCAAAATGTTACATACAAAGACACAACCCTATCTGTGTTTGCCCTACATTTTACACTGGAAACCCTTTAATAATTTGTCATCTTGTTGGTAGGAATGGAAAATTTCCTTAACAAAATCAAAAATATTAATATTCTATTTTCTACAGTTCAACAACCATCGCCAAGCAACATTGCCGCTTTTTTTAATTCATGCGAACCCTCCCCTTGTGGACCTTATTCTAAGTGTATAACTATATTAAACGAAACTAAATGCACTTGCCTTTCCAATTTTATTGGCACTCCACCGCATTGTAGACCAGAATGCTTAATCAGTGCAAATTGTGCACCCGATAAAGCCTGTGTGAACCAAAGGTGTAGTGATCCCTGCATTACCTCATGTGGTCTTAATGCTAAGTGTCGTGTTGTAGTACATACTGCAATTTGCTACTGCGTATTTGGATATACTGGGGATCCTTTTAGAAATTGTGTGTTATTGCAAAAATCACTTGCTGCAATGACTTGCAGCCCAAACTCATGCGGTGCAAATGCTATCTGTCGTCAACAAAACAATTTAAATGAATGTCAGTGTCTCCCAGATTACACTGGTAACCCTTACAATGTTTGCCGACCTGAGTGTTCTCAGAATTCCGACTGTGTTATGAATAAAGCCTGCCAAAATTTTAAGTGTCGTGATCCTTGCCCTGGTTCTTGCGGCCAAAATACTTTCTGCTATGTTATCAATCATATTCCAACCTGCATATGTACGTTAGGTTATTCTGGAAATCCATACAATGGTTGCATAATATATGAGAAACGTAAGAAAAAGATATTTTGATGAATTTAACAACAATATAAAATATGAATTAATATTCTTACTTTCTTTCTTTTCCATCTTCACCTTACAAATAAATAAAATATTTCACTAAGTACATTATAAGCAAAATATGCAAATGAGAGTTCTAATATTCAAATTAAATATTTATATAGCTTCGCCACCAATATATATAAATCCTTGTCAGCCATCACCATGCGGAGCTAATGCACAATGTTATGAACAAAATCACCAAGCAATTTGCAAATGCCTACCTGAGTTTACAGGCATGCCGCCATTTTGCCGACCTGAATGTATTATTAGTTCTGAATGTCCGAAAGAAAAAGCTTGTATTAATCAACATTGTAAAGATCCTTGTCCTGGAATTTGTGGCGATAATGCTGAATGCCATGTTCAAAGTCATAGTCCAATATGCTCATGTAAGCCGGGTTTTACTGGAGAAGCATTTAGTCGCTGTCAAATCCTTATAAGTAAGACGCAATCTGTTTAAAATGAAGCAAAGATAATTAATAGACATTTTTTGAAAGCCAATTCATTTTCACCGACGGTTCTTAAAAATCAATGTGTACCTTCACCATGTGGGCTTTTTGCTAAGTGTGAAGAACAAAATGGTCAAGCTGTTTGTTCATGTTTATACAACTTCATCGGTAATCCACCCAATTGCAGACCAGAGTGTACAATCAACTCAGAGTGTTCCAATAATTTGGCATGCATTAACAATAAGTGTCGTGATCCATGCCCTGGATCATGCGGATTTTTAGCTATCTGCTTTGTTATTAGTCACACTCCCAGCTGTTTATGTCCTGTTAACTTCACAGGCGATCCATTCATAAGTTGTCATTTTTTATTGTCTCCGACGCTGCAAAACGATATAAGTATGATTCATAATTATTTTTTTGAATCCAATCGTTAGCTAAATTTATTTTTTTTTTAGTACAATCTTATACCTGCCACCAGTCTCCCTGTGGTGTGAACACAATATGCAAAAATGAACAATGCACTTGTTTACCTGGATACAATGGCAATCCTATGATCATGTGTCGACCTGAATGTGTTGTTAATTCTGATTGTCTAAGTGACCGTACATGCATTCGTAATAAATGTTTAAATCCATGCCCATATATTTGTGGACGTAATGCCAGTTGTGTAGTAACCAATCATGCAGCAATGTGTCGTTGTCATGATCATATGACTGGAAATGCTTTCGTTGCTTGTGAAACTATTCACGAATTAGCTCCATCCAATAGTCCCTGCTTACCATCACCATGTGGAGCAAACTCCCATTGTACCATACAAAATGGGAATGCTATATGCTCTTGCATCAATGGCTACATAGGTCATCCACCCAACTGTCGATTGGAATGCTACACCAGCTCTGATTGTGCACTAATACACGATTGCATCAATAACAAATGTCAAGATCCCTGCACAGGAAGATGTGGTCTGCATTCTATTTGTCAAACGGTTCAGCATCGCCCCTATTGCGACTGTCTAGGCGGATTCACCAGAGATGCATTCAATTTCTGTACATTTATTACTATAAACAAATCTCAATTTACTACTAAAAATTCTTGTTATCCTTCGCCGTGTGGTCCTAATTCGCAATGTTCCAATGAATATGGAAATGTGCGATGCACCTGCAATCCTGATTTTATTGGAATGCCTCCAAATTGTACGCCTGAATGTTTGATCAATGATGATTGCAGCAGCAACTTATCTTGTACCAATCAAAAATGCACTGATCCCTGCCAAAATGCATGTGGACTCAATGCAAATTGTCTCGTTATACTCCACAAGCCTAACTGTCACTGTACCGCGGGCTTCACTGGAAATCCCTTCAGAATTTGTTATAAGATACTTTTAAGTAAGAACGCAATACGAATTGTTCATTTGTATCTTGGTTCACTCATTATTTATTTATAATACTTCTATATACGTATACCATTTTGTTAATTAATATAATTTTTTTTTTCAGTTGCACCATCGCATCCAAAAGTGGAGCCAAAGAATATCTGCTATCCTACGCCATGCGGTTCAAATTCGAACTGTCGCATACGAAGTGATAGCTACGTATGTGAATGCATACAAGATTATGTTGGTAATCCTTACGAAGGTTGTCGACCAGAGTGTGTTAGCAACTCAGAGTGCTCCCCGAATCAGGCTTGCATACGTAATAAGTGTATTGATCCTTGTCCTGGCACCTGTGGTGTTGATGCGATTTGTACGACAAATAATCACATACCTATATGTTCCTGCCCTGAAGGATATACTGGAAATTCTTTTGTCAATTGTAAACACAATGAAGAAATAATACCCAGCAGTCTTTGTTCCCCTTCTCCATGTGGCCTTAATTCAATCTGCAGAATACAACGTGATCAGGCAACCTGTGAATGTATTCCCGGCTTTTTTGGAAACCCATATGGTCATGGTTGCAGACCAGAATGCACATTAAGTTCAGACTGTCCATTAAATAAAGCTTGCATTAACTCTAAGTGTAACGATCCATGTCCAGGAATCTGCGGATACGGCGCATATTGCCAAACAGTAAATCACAACCCGATGTGCTATTGTCCAAACCATTTGATTGGAAACCCATTTGTACAATGCGATGAACCTAAACAGCCAGACCCATGTAATACATCACCCTGTCAGAGCAACGGTATTTGCCGGGTAGTCAACGGTTCTGCTTTTTGCATATATCCAGAGTGCGTCACAAACGAAGATTGCCAACGAGATCGTGTTTGCCTTAATCAACACTGTCGGGATCCTTGCATAAATGCATGTGGGTTGAACGCAATTTGTAATGCCATTAACCACAAAGCATTTTGTATGTGTCCAAAAGGATTCTACGGCTCACCGTACAACCAGTGTATTCATCAAATGACGGAAGTGACACCACATGAACCAGAATGTTTAAGTGATGCTGAGTGTACAGACGAGAATGCTTGTATCGACCAAGCCTGCAGGAATCCTTGTGAAAAGTTAAACCACTGTGGTAAAAACGCTCGTTGTCACGTTCAGCTCCATCGACCACTGTGTACTTGTATAGATGGGCATACAGGAAACGCTTTACAAAACTGCTATATGGTGGGCTGTAGCGCTGATAATGATTGTCCATCAAATGAAGCTTGTGTCAATACACAGTGTGTAGATCCATGTGTTTATACGCACTGTGGCTTGAATGCTATCTGTCAAACCAATTACAATCACAAAGCAAGATGTCAGTGCCTTGATGGCTACCGGGGAAGTCCACTATTGGGCTGTGAACGACCTAAATGTAATAGCGATATCGATTGTGCCTATCATCTAACATGTCGAAATAATCACTGCGAAGATCCTTGCTCTTGTGGGGTGGGTGCTCAATGCCGAGTTTATAATCATCAGGCTCAATGTAGCTGCCCGATTGGCTATAGTGGTAATCCGTTAAAGCATTGTGAACTTATACCAGTGACGGACAAAAGTTGCAACATAGATGCGGAATGCCCCAGTAAACTAGCTTGCATCAGTGGTCAATGCAAGAACCCATGTGAAATCACCATACCCTGTGGTACAAACGCATTCTGCTTTGTTATCGACACGCTGCCACTACGTACAATGATTTGTCAGTGCAAAATTGGTTTTGTTGGAGATGCAGACGTTGGATGTCTTTTGGGTAAGTAATGATTTAAGGTCGTGGTGAATTGAATTTGAATCTGCATTCAAATCAACTGTTTCTTTAGATTTAATTTGATTGAAAATCTATATTATATTATATTTTAAGAATATAATATATACATTCACACTTACACCTCTTCTTTATTTTATTTATTTACATTTTGTTACTGTTTTCTCTTTTTTATTATTATAATTTTTTTTTTTTATAAAAATAAACTTACTCCTGCGAGGGAATACGTAACACATACCAACAATACATAAATACTGTTTGTTTTAGTAACACAATTTTTTTGAAACATTTTCAGAATCAGGTGGTTGTCATTCAAACGACGAATGTTCTAATACTGAAACATGCCGAAACGGCAAATGTGTAAACCCTTGTCTCAGTGGATCGCCTTGTGCTCCTACCGCTAAATGTTTACCACAACATCATCAAGCGGTCTGTAGTTGCCCCATGAACTTGCTAGGTGATCCCTTCATCAATTGCTATCAACCGCGTAAGATAATATTACTTGAGATAATCGAAATGCTGCTAAATGTCTATCGTTTTATGTTTAGTGAAAATCAACACCGAGTGTACTAATGAATCAGAGTGTAGTTCGAATACAGCATGTATCAACCAAAGTTGCCAAGATCCATGCGCCGAGGTTAATTCATGCGTAGGTAATTCTGAATGTCGCGTATTTCAGTTACGGCCTATTTGCTTTTGTCCAGCAGGTTGGATTGGTGACCCACAGGTGCAATGTTTTGAACGTAAGTAAAAAACAGAGGTCGCAAATGGAAATTATCTTTTTTTTTTCAATGTGATCCACTTTGAGAAAAAGTGAAAAAATTGAAGCAAAATATCTCTCTCACAAATCACAATACTTTGTTGTGTTCGAGTAAAATTTCAGCTCCCTAGCTCAAAAACTGAGTGACTAGTTTGCATACATACATACAGACAGACAGACGGGGAGAACAAGAAAAAGAGTATAAGCACAAGACGAAAAATCTCTTTTTGTTGTTGTTTGATTTGAGTTGACTTAGTCGAAGAGAGGGATAGAGAGAGGGAGAGAGAGGGTGGGTGCAAGCAGTGCAGATAGCAAAGAATAGTTGATGACAAAAAATAAAATCTCATCAATGAGGAAATCATATCCAACAATTACGCATTTTCTCTTTGCGACCTCTGGTTAAAATATAATGGAAGAAAATTGGGATCGTTAATGAATGTTTCTTTTTAGCGGATTGCAAAGTCAATGCAGATTGTCCATACAATAAGGCTTGCATAAAAGAGAAGTGTGTTAATCCGTGCATATATGGTAATGTGTTTTGTGCCACTGGAGCTGACTGCATTGTACAGAGCCATGAAGTTTCTTGTGTTTGTCCCGCCGGTACACAAGGCAATCCATTTGTGTCTTGTATTTTGGGGCAGTGTCAGTATAACCATGACTGTGCCGATCACGAGACCTGTGATATTTTGAATAGAGTTTGCCGGCCTGTTTGCGAGGCTGATACATGTGCGATAAATGCCGTATGTTCTGGTAGACACCACCAATCACATTGCGAGTGCCACACTGGCTATTATGGAAATCCATTTGTGCAGTGTAGTCTACCCAAAGAAAAAGTCCAACCTGAATGCAATAAAGATGGCGATTGTCCGACACAATTGGCATGCATTAATCATAAATGTGTTAATCCTTGCACTTCAAATAATGTCTGCACATCACGACAGTCATGTACCGTGTTAGATACATTACCGTTACGTACTATGATCTGTAACTGTCCCAGTGATATGACTACAGATAATTCTGGAAATTGTGTGCAAATAAGTATAATCATTGGCTGCCAGCAAGATATCGAATGCGCCATTTCAGAGGTTTGCACAAATGGCAAATGTGTTGATGCATGCCGTTTACAACAATGTGGCGTCAATGCTCAATGTAATTCACATGATCACTATTCTGAATGTAGCTGTCCACATGGCTATGGAGGCAACCCAAGAATTGAGTGTTACCGCTCTGAGATTATTACATCAAAATATCCTGGTCCTAAATGTGCCAAAAACGAAGAATGCTTTATCGACAGGGTTTGTTATAACGGACAATGCGTAAATCCATGTATTCATAATCAATGTGGATATGGGTCTTACTGCCACGTCGAAAACAGAAAATCTATCTGCCGGTGTCCATCAGGCCACAGTGGAAATCCAAAAATTCGTTGTATACCACGTATGTTTATTTTATTATTATATTTTAAAACCTATCTGCTGAACACATAATCATCGAATTTAATCTTTTCACAGCTGCGGATATAATTACTGTTGGCTGCAAATCAAATTCTGACTGTACTCTTAACGAGTCTTGTTTAAATCAGCAGTGTGTTAGTCCCTGCAACTGTGGTTCTAATGCTGACTGCACTATTCGCAACCATCATCCGATCTGCTACTGCAAACCTGGTTTTTCTGGCAACGCACAATTTGGCTGTACTCCGATTGGTTGCCAGTTTGATACGGATTGTACATCAGAGAAACAGTGTTTGCACAATGAGTGTGTTAGCCCCTGTTTGATTAAGAATCCTTGTGCATTAAACGCCGAATGCTTTGGGCGCAACCATCGTGCTAGCTGTCGTTGCCCAACTAATCTAGAAGGTGATCCTTTTGTGCGATGTATGCGACCTGAATGTCATGCGGACTATGACTGCTCCCCAAATTCAGCTTGTGTTCAAAATCTTTGTATCAATCCTTGCGCTGAAAGTCCTTGCGCGCAGAATGCAGTCTGTCTTTCATTGCAACATAAAGCCATATGTCATTGTACAGAACCAACACCACTGGGTAATCCTTACGCCTACTGCGAGCGTCGACCATTGGAATCATTGTGCCATGATGATGCTGATTGCCCTAGCCGCTTAGCTTGCATTGATAGCAAGTGTCAGAATCCATGTGCAGAACTTTCACCCTGTACAACTACTGCACAATGCACTGTTCTAGACAGTGTTCCTGTACGAACTATGGTTTGTGAATGCCCAGATTCATTTGTACCAGATGAAAGGGGCGAATGTCACGAGGTCCTGCTGCTGAGTCCACCAGGTTGCAGCAGTGACAGCGATTGCCAAGATACCGAAGTGTGTTTGTATCGCCAGTGTAGAAGCCCATGTAATTGTGGACCCAATGCCATATGCAATGTGCAGAGCCACCGAGCAGTATGTTCTTGCCAAGATGGCTTCGAAGGAAATCCTTACTTCTTCTGCCGAACCATTGGTTGCCGAGTAAACAATGAATGCGAGTCTGGTAAAGCTTGCGTAAATGGTAATTGTGTAAACCCTTGCTTACTCAACGAAACATGCGGGATCAACGCCGAATGCTACGTACAGTATAACAGCGTCATGTGCCGCTGCCAAAGTGGTTATCGCGGTGATCCTTACAGCAGATGCCGTGTCATTGGCTGTCTCTCTAACAACGATTGCCCAGCAGACAAGGCATGTTATTACGAACAGTGTGTTGACCCATGCGTTTATTACAGTTCGTGCGCTGAACACACAGAATGTCGTGCACTAAATCATATGGCAGTATGTCGTTGTTTGTCTGGATTTGTGGGTAACCCCTTCATCGACTGTCGACCTGAACAACAACCTGTTTGCATATTTGATACAGACTGCCCAGCAAGATTAGCGTGTATAAATAATGAATGTGTTAACCCTTGTATGGTCCTAGAGCCTTGCCACAGACCAGCTCATTGCATAGTAACGTCTACAGCACCAGTACGTACAATGATTTGCGTTTGCCCTGATGGCTACATCAGCAGTGGCAGTGGCACTTGCAAACCAATTCCAAGTATTACGAAAGTTGGTGGCTGTATAACTGACTCCGACTGTACTTCAGATAAATCTTGCATAAACGGTATCTGCCGTAATCCATGCAACTGTGGGTTAAACGCGGAGTGCCGTATAAAAGATCATAAACCCGTCTGTACTTGTCGCCAAGGTTATGAAGGCAGTGCTGAATTTGAATGTTCAAAAGTCGATTGTAGCGTTAATTCTGATTGTCCGACATTATACAAATGTCGTAATCATCTTTGTATACCAGCTTGTCAAGATGAACAGTGTGGCATCAATGCTAAGTGTCTTGCTCTAAACCATGGCGCAGCTTGTGAATGTATGCCTGGTTTACATGGCAACCCACGAATCTCTTGCAAACCGTTAGGCTGCCGAGCTGATGAAGAATGTCCTTCAGACCAAGCCTGCATAAACGAAAAATGTTCAAGCCCATGTGAAACTACTGCACTTTGTGGCATTGATGAAATTTGTAAGGTGTACCAACATCGGTCGCTTTGTGCTTGTCCCCCAGGTACCGTCGCCAAACTAAATGGATGTGAACCATTACGCGTAGCACCAGTGTGCACAGATGACTTGGACTGCACTAGCCAGACTGCATGTATACGCGGTGAATGTGTTAATCCATGTCATGCAACAAATCCATGTGGAGTCAATGCCAAATGCCGTATCCTGGATACTGTTCCGGTGCGAACAATGATTTGTGAATGTTTGGAGGGTTATACGGGTAACGCTGCTGTACAATGTGATAAGCGATCATTTTGCGTTGTAGAGAAAGGCTTTGTCCGCAATACCGATGGTCAATGTGTTTGTCCGCCAGGTGCGGCGCTTGATATTTATGAATATTGCACGATATGTCTATTTGAAAAGGGCTTTAAAATTAATGAAACTGGCTACTGCATTTGTGATTTAGAGCGAGGCATGATCATCGATGAGCTGGGGCGATGCATTTGCCCTATAGACTTGGGTTATCAATTAACATCTATTGGTGAGTGTGTGAAAACTCACAGACCAGAGTGTACTAGCAACGATGATTGTGCTGATAATCGGTACTGCAAAGCCGAGACTAGAACGTGTAAAGATCCTTGCTTGGAGAAATCATGTGCAATTGACGCTTTTTGTAACTCTGTTAACCATCTTTCTGTGTGTCAATGCATTACAGGTTACACTGGAAATCCTGAAATATACTGCAATCGAACGAACTTCCGCACGGACTACCCCCGACCCGATTTTCCTCGACCTGATATTGTTGTCAGTTGTCTAGCTGATGGCGTACAGGTTGAGATACATATAACAGAATCAGGTTTTAATGGCGTATTATATGTCAAGGGCTATAGCAAGGTAGAAGAGTGCCGACGCATAGTCAATTTATCTGGCGAGTCAGAACCACGTATTGTGGATTTCAGAGTACATTTTGGTACTTGTGGCATGCAAGCAATCAAGGATGTGGCAAATTTTGTTCTTGTCATTCAGAAGCATCCAAAACTGGTTACTTACAAAGCGCAAGCTTACAACATCAAGTGCGTCTACCAAACGGGTGAAAAGAACGTTACACTAGGTTTCAATGTTTCCATGTTAACGACAGCGGGCACAATTGCAAACACTGGACCACCGCCAATCTGCCAGATGCGTATTATAACGAACAACGGCGAAGAGATCAATTCGGCCGAAATTGGGGATAATCTTAAACTACAAGTGGATGTAGAACCAGCCAGTAGGTTACAATGATTTGTAATCATTTGGAAATGTGATTAATGTTTTTCACACTTTAATTACAGCAATATACGGCGGCTTTGCGCGCTCCTGTATTGCAAAAACTATGGAGGATAGTGTTGAAAATGAATATATTGTCACGGATGATAACGGCTGTGCCAAAGAACCTGCTATTTTCGGCAACTGGGAATATAATCCAGACACAAACAGTCTACTAGCTAATTTTAATGCATTTAAATTTCCATCGAGTGATAATATACGTTTTCAGTGCAACATACGGGTTTGTTTTGGAAAATGTCAGCCAGTAAACTGTGACGGCTACAATGCCTTCGGTCGTCGCCGTAGACGCTCAATCAGCGATAACATAACGGCAATTGCTTTCAATACAGGTATGGAAGGTCAATTACGTGAGGAGATAACTATTTCCTCAAATGCGATACTTACATTCGAAAAACGTAGTGGGTTTGCATTTAACGACGAAAAGCGTAAGTATTCATAGATACAAAAAAAACATTATCAATGAAAAATTCACTTTTACACTAAATTTACTTGGAATAGTCAAACCAGCTGCGCAACGTGTTGAAGATATATGCGTATCTATGGTGGGACTAATTATAGCGCTAGTCATTACTGCGTTGTTAGCTCTTGTTGCTGTCGCAGTGGCCGTCTCTTGTTGGCTCATGGCCTATCGCAGGCGTCCAAAAACTCTAGCACCGCTGCCACATCCTCCAGAATTTCCAAATCCTCTGTTTACAAGTCAAGACACTGTTCCAGAGCCTTCGCCCGATTACCTATCATAATGTTTGACAAAAAAAGAACAATAGTAAAATTTCTAACGTTTCGCAGAAACTTATTAAATAAAATTAAGTTTTTTAACACTATTTAATAATCCGTCAATACAAAATGAACAAAAGAAAACACTGTTCTTGAAACACTGAAATGAAAAAAAGAAATAAAATAGATGATAAATAATATGTAATGTAAAAAAAATGAATGTGAGGAAATTTTGTGATTATTCTCATATCATTAATGATATATGTAGTATAGTAAAAGAATTCAAAGTAGCTCAGTCTGCTAGTACTACATATAGTACATCAAATTTCATAAACAAAATTTTGTATTTATTTAGGAAACGGCCAAATGCTAAAAAGCGCTAAATTATATATACTTATGCTTAAATGCTACAAATGAATTCTTATTGGTAAACTACAACTTCTTCATTAGTCGGAATATATGTATGTATATTTATGCTTAATATAATAATTATTGCATAATTGAAAACTTCTTCCTTAGGTTGTGGGTATAGAATATTTAAAGATATTTTAAATTATAAATTTTTATTTTAATTTTTTTATTTCTAAGCGACATTTTCCAAAAATATAAAACAAATTAATAAAATATAATTGTAAATTATCAGCAGCTGCCTCATGTGAACTGTTGAAGTCAAACATAAGTATAAAATTGAAGTAGAAACCAAATCACTTGTCATAAACAAGGGTGAACGAAAATTAATGCTAACTCTTCATTATACTACACCATACAAACATACTTATGATTTACTTGGGTAGATAAAATATATGAAATTTCAAAAACACGGAAACGACTAATGAAGGATTTGTTCCGAATCAGATTAATCACAGAACTATATTTGTATTACGTATCTAATAAGTATTGTTGAACAGAGAAGATTTGAAAGACATATGTATATATATATATATATATGCTCATTACTATTTCTTTTATAAATTTGTCCGCCATCTACCTCCAATGACATCAATTTTGATTGAGGAAACATTGAAGTAAATAAAATACCGGAAATATTAGGTCGGCAATGTCTCTTTTTTAACACGTGTTTTATAACTGATACCTTTATCTAAAAATACTGCAAAAATTTCCTTGGGCATTTGCATTTTAATATGTAGAATTTTGGGGTCATATTCGGCATATTTTACTTTATTGCTTCAAAAAAAAGAGAAAAGAGCAACTGAAGCAAGGGAAAGGTTTTGTAAAATTTGCGGCTGCTTCCAAAAAGCTGTGATGTCAAAATTGGGTCACTCGATTTCGTTAATCATGAACTTTTCAGTTAAAGACGCTTACGAAATTAAAACTAAGCAAATCCACAAGCAAGTAAGACTTTGATGATTTAAAAGCATTTTACTGTCCGTTGGAATCAGTCATGATCAATTGAAATCATTTAGCTTCTTTAAAATTTTGAACACTTTTTAAAGGGAACTGTGCGGCCGTCTTCGTGGATGTGCGTCAAGCGTTTGATCGAATTTGGCACCCTCAAAACATTGCTTCCGACAAAAATTAATTTTGAAATCTTATGTAAATACTACTTTCTTCTGGTTTTTATTTAAATAAATTACACTGCTCTACAAATTCAGTCTTTTTCCTCCTTGTATTTACTATGCAATATTTTTATAGAGATTTAAAAGATTTGCATACCAGAAAGTTATGTATCACGTCTCGATGTTTCTTTATTAAAATTTAAAAAAATGGAAATTGGTCTAAAAGAATATTTTCACAGTCGAAACAGTTAAAGGATATGTATTTGAACAAAAGAAAAATGCAGAAGCAACTAGCCAGAACGAAGTTATCGACATCATTGGGCAAACAATCCGGTCAAAGATCGTCCAGCGGATTGAAAAATCAAATTTTTTTAATATAATATGCGACGAGACTATTGATGCGAGTAAAATGGTGCAGCTGACCTTATGCGTCCGATATGTCGAGAAAATTTTCTTGGATTCATCCAACTGAAGTCAACAACAGGAAAAAATGTGACGGTAGAAATCACGAAAGAGTTAGAAGCCTTAGATTTGAATGTCACTTGGCTGCGCGGACAAGGATACGACGGAGGGTCTAACTTTTCTGGCAACGAAAATGGAGTCCAAGCATTGATATGTGAAGACCAACCCTTGGCATTCCATACGCATTGTTTCAGTCACTCATTAAATGTGTTATGTGTTTCAAAAACCTGCGAAGTTCAAGATATCCCAAACATGCTTGGAACAGTTTCCTTAGTGATTAATTTTTTCACACAGTCTGCAAAAAGAACAAAACTTTTGCAATATGAAATCTGTCTGGAGCAGAAGGTTTGATGTTGGCGCTCGATCAGACGTCGAACTTGACGGATGTTGTGTCTGGGCTTAATCAGTAGTCGAACATGGTTGAGGTTGCTCTAGGTTTCAAATAATACTCTTTGGTTAATATTTCTGTATACGTGAGAGGATACAATTGACTACTCAATACGTCATTGGTTCTCAGAAGCATCAACAACAGCAGCAATTCGCGTAACTTGAAGTTTAATTAAATTTTAAATAAAACAAAGATAATTAACATCTTAGTAAAATCAATTACAAAGTGTTCTGTTTTATTTTGTCAAAAAAGGTGATATAAACTAATATCCTCCTCTAAACATATTGGTGACCCCGACGTGATCTTGTTATTGTTCGGTTCGCGTATTCAAGTTGAAACAGTGAAGTGACACACCAAGTAATAATAAAAATATAAAAAAAGACTAACTTTGGCTATGCCGAAGTTGTAATACTCTTCACACCCCAGCTAGTGGTCCAAATCGGACCACTAGGGGAGGTACCTCCCATATAAACCTCCTTTTAAATTAATGTTCTGGTCCATATCCACCAACCATATAAATTTCATGATCCTAGGGTTACCAGGAGGGGTACCTCCCATACAAACCCCCCTTTAATGTTCTTATTAGAAAAAGTTTTTTGTTTTTTGACGTATCGAACTGACACTATAAGTTTCTGGTCCATATCCACAAACTATGAAAATTTCAAAAAATTTTGTACTATCGACTTAAAATTTGGAGACCATAAGTGTCTGACCCATAGCCACCAACCTTATAAATTTCAAGACCCTCGGACCACTAGTTGGGGCGTGAAGAGTATTACAACATCGGCATAGCCAAAGTTAGTCTTTTTTTAGGGTTCCGTACCCATAGGGAGCTAACGGGACCCTATTACTAAGCTTACGATGTCCGTCCGTCCATCCGTCCGTTTCCTGCTCTATCTCATGAACCGTAATAGGTAGAAAGTTGAAATTTTCACAGAGTGTGTAATTCACTTGTGTGTAGAATCACAAATACTAAAAAATACACATTTTTAGAAGCATTGTTCTTGAATTTAACCTTTTGTTTACTTTTTTTTTTTTTTTGTAGTATACTTTAAGCTGTTAATTTTATTATACTTTTAGGAAATAAATATAAACATATTATTATATTTTAAGAAAAAATCTTGTATGATGGTACGGAACCCTCCGTGTGCGAGTCCGACTCACACTTGGCTGATTTTGTTTATTTTTTTTTAATATTTTTTTGTACATAATTCGGTGTGAAGACAAATTACGCGCGCATAAATACGTAGCTCCGTTTCTATCGGTAAACGTTTACATACTTATGTGCCAAACATAATACATAAGTGTAGTGCTAATACATACATACACAGTGCACAGGTTTTGATTCTTGCTGTTGATTTTTAAATGTGCAGACTAAATACAAATTGCAGGTATTATTCTATAATACGATAATTATTTAATTTTTGGTTTCGTGTCTTGTGCATATCGTTGCCAAGGCAAGCTTCACACATACACATAGTTACCGTTTCATACATACATTCTGTATAACAGTATTTTCTTAAACTTTATTCAGTAGCATATATTTTCAGTGGAAAGCCTTTTTTACATAGTAGTGTAGTAGTAGTGTGCAGTTGTTCGGCTTAACTGATTTTCGAAATACAGTACATTTATATACTTTTGCATTGCGGGAAATTTTTTTTTTTTTTTTTTAAAGAGCAATCCGTGTCGTGTAATGCTCCATTGTTGTCAAGTGAACTTGTCTTTGATTGAAAGGAAATTACACGCTATGAACAATTTCTTATTGCCGGCCATTTTAGCAAATTTTAGTGGATCGGATTTGTCGGTGCGGTTAGTTGGATTGTATTCCATAAATTCAAAATTTGGCTCGGCACAGTCAGAGCTTGAAAGGTTAGACCTTAAAGAATTTAAGAGTGATGCTCAAGTCACTTTCTCAAATCCTTGTTATGAGCTTAAAGCGAAATTAACGCATGAGCTTAACCTTCACCAAAAGGATACGGATGCTCATTCTACTGGAATGCGGCAATTTATGAATGATCCAAGCATATCAATGTTTGGGCAATCACGTACTTCTCGTTTGCCTGAATTGCAGTTGCCTAGGTTTTCCGGGGACTATACTCATTGGCCAGATTTTTACGCAATGTTTAACATCATAGTTGGTAAAAATCAGGACACGAGTAAGGTGGAGAAGTTCCAGTATTTGCGGTCTTGCTTGGATGGTATCGCTTTGGATGAAATACGCTCTCTTGAGCCAACGGAATTAAATTACGATAAGGCGTTAGATATATTGTTAAATTGTTATAATAACATTTATCAACACAATCGCGACAACGGTTGAGCTGGCAGACGGGTTTTTAATGCATCTTATCATCGGTAAACTAGATCGACACACTATGGAGAAATGGGAGGAATATCTTTCAACAAACAAATTGCCTAGGTGGTCAGACATGTCATCCTTTCTAGAGAGAATGTGGAATCTGCTATGGTAAAACAAACACCTAGCCATCAGGTGGAAAAAATTTTGAATAAAAATACTAGCCACACTTTTATTGCCTCATCCTATCGTTTATGTGCATTTTGAAAGAGTAATGTCCACTTCATTACAAAATGTTCAAAATTTTTAAATTTGTCCGTAAATATGCGGGAAAATGAAGTGAGAAGAATTCATTTTTGCTTTAATTGCCTCCTTCTACAGCAGTGCAAGTCAGGAAATTGCAAATATTGTAAGGCCAAACACAATTTTTTGCTTCATATTGATGCGATTTCACCTACTCACGATACACGGGCATCAACCGCTCCATAAGTTCAATCTTCATCATTTCTTATTTCAACTAATGTACCCGATTCTCCACCTGCCGATTTGAAAGTCAAAATAGCCGATTACATGCTGTTTGCAACGGCCATAGTATATATCAAAAGCCGTTCTGGGTTATTCGTACCCTGTCGTGCATTACTCGATTCTGCATCACAATTAAACTTTGTTACTTCTCGTTTGCATTTAAAACCATACCATTCAAACATATCCATATCCGGCATAGGGGGATCTACCTTTTCATCTGAGAAGTCAGCTGATATGATTGCACAATCTGAAGAAGTTATCATGCTTCTCTTACTGCTGTCGTAACTCAAACTATAACTGATTATCAGCCGCATTTTGATTAAAATTCTGCTGATTGAAATATTCCAAAAAACGTTGTTCTTGCTGATCCATTCTTTTACAAATTGCGGAGTATTCATTTGCTTCTTGGCCCAGGACTTTTCTTCGTTCTCATTTGCTTTGATCAAATTCGTATGGCAGATCATTTGCCAACCTTGCAAAAATCAACACTCGGTTGGGTTGGATCCAGATGTTTGACAAGTCAAAGAAGGAATTTTTCATCATGGCAAGTATCATCCGATCACACAGACTTCAAAGAGGGTGGTAATGACTTGTCAGAAGTTAATAGATTTTGGGAGATTGATAGTTCCTGTGGGTCTTCAACTTCTATATCGCGCTTTGTGGAAAATTGTTTCAGCAAGGCTACACCCGCCTGCATAATGGACAATATTCTGTTCATCCTGCCAGATCAAGTTTTATTTGACGGTTCTGCAAAATCTTCATCTGGCTCATCTTTAAATGATTTGTTGTTTGCAGGGCCATCTATACAACCAAAGATTTTCACCACTCTTTTCCGTTTCAGATTCTTCAAGCTTCCCTTGTGTGGTGATATATGCAAAATGTATCGCTGCGTTCGCATAACGCACCCAGACGAATACCTGTGGAGCAATAATACTGCTGAGGGTGTGAAGGTATACACTTTGAATACAGTTACGTATGGAACAAGACCAGCAGCATTCTTGGCTATTCGAGCCATGCACCAACTTTCCTATCATGAGGAAGGGGAGTTTCCACTTGCTGCCAAAATTATACGTAGAGACTTCTACGTCGATGACCTCATAACGGGTGGGACCCCAGTTCAGATTATTTAATTTTCAATTTTACACAATATTTCTCTGAAGTTTCAATTACCAAACGTACAATTTTATCGACAATTTCTAAATTCTACGATCTTTTAGGATTAATAGCTCCAGTCATCACAAAATTAAAAATATTTCTTCAGATTCTATGGAAGGAAAAACTTGCCGCAAGTTTTACATTCTTCTTTGTTGGAAATTATTTGTCAAGCGTGGCCAATCTCAGATTTCCACGTTTTGTTATGCTTCCTCAAGCTGCTTTTCAAATTCATGCGTTTTGTGACGCAAGTATGGCCGCGTATGGCGCTTGTGTTTTTCTCCGTTCTGAGCTTCATGGAGTATTTTCATCACATTTACTATGTTCTAAATCCAGAGTTGTACCTTTAAAGACGTTAACGATTCCAAGGCTAGAGCTTTGCGCAGCTCACTTGCTATCTGAACTCGTTTTCAACATTGCTCAAATTATATAATACCATTTGAATGCACTTTTCATTGTTGGTCAGACTCAACACTAGTACTCGCATGGATACGTGGATACATCATCAAACTTTAACACTTTTGTATGCAATAGAGTTTCTCAAATTCAAGAGCGAACGATGGGTATGAATTGCATCGAGTCGGCGAGGCGGCTGCAAAATTCTTATTTGGATTATGATGCTAAGCACCAGTTGTTATTACCAAAGCATCATCCGGTCACGAATTCAGTTATCATGTTTTTCACCACAAATTTGTGCATGCCGGACCTCAGTCTTCTTGCTGCTTTACGTCAAAGGTTTTGCCCAATCGGATGTCGCAAAATTGTGGCAAATAAGTGCTTACGCTGTTTTCGATTGAAGCCAAAGATTTCTGAGCACATTATGGCTCCATTGCCGCGGAACGCGTTCAGCCAAGTCGCCCATTCTATACAGCTGGAGCAGACTTTTGTGGACCTTTTTATTACAAGTCTGAATTAAGGACCAGACTACCCATTAAATGCTACATTTTAATTTTTATATGTTTCGTTACAAAAGCTACACATTTGGTGGTTTTGGAGGACTTATCTACTGCTTCTTTTATTGCAGCCCTAAGACGATTCATTAGCCTCAGGGGCAAGCCAAACTCAATTTGGTCGGACAATGCTACAAACTTTGTGGGCGCCAAACATGAGTTGGATGAGCTTAAACAGCTATTTCATAGTGACCCTCATATCAATCAGATTTCACGTGAATGCTCAACAATTGGTTTAAATTAGCGTTTCATTCCCCCTCGCTCATCCCATTTTGGTGGTTTTTGGGAAGCCGCTGTAAAATCAGCCAAATTTCACTTTCTTCGCATTGTTGGCAAATCAATTTTGTCATTTAATTCGAGGCTCTAGTTTACGAAATTTCTGCAATGTTGAACTCACGACCACTTTGCCCTGTTTCAGAAAATCCAGACGACTTAGAGTGATCACCCCTGGGCATTTTCTCATTGGTTTTTCATTCGCTACAATTGATGAACCTGACATAACACATCTTAATATGGACCACCTAAATCATTGACAACGTGTTTGTCAGATGCAGCAGATGTTCTGGAGGCAGTGAAGCACTGGTTTCATTTCTTTCATTGCTTTAGGAGCCTGGTAAATGGCGTTCGTTGACACCAAACTTGCAACCAGGTATGATGGTGCTTATCAAAGATGACAACTTGCCTCCTCTCAAGTGGTAACTTGGGCGCGTTGACAAGACTATACCTGGAGATGAT